>PVKZ01002198.1:0-253745 GCA_004027375.1 Macroglossus sobrinus
TTTACCTGTGAAATGAGCAGAGTAGACTAGAATTTCATTTCTAACTTGTCTCTCATTTCTGTGCACTAACATTTTATGAATCTATCATTCTGGGTCCTTGTTCTATCTCAGTGGTCCAAATGTCAATTTGAAATATGTCCAATGTGGAAAATTTTCTTGAGGGGTATATTCTGCTCACCTTAAGCTTTAGCAGTATATTCTAATATTTGTTGAATGAGAAATGAATGAATGAAAGTAAGTCCTAATGATTTTCTTTGCTAACGAATCCTAAATACTAAACTATGATATTTGTCTCTTCATGACTACTAAGGACACTGACCCTCCAGTATTGAAATTGAAAGGGAGAGGCTCACCTCTGCTACTTTTGATCGCCCCTTCAGTGAAGACATCTTCATCTTTAAAGCATTTCTTATCTAAAGAAGCAATGACAGTGAAGAAATGACAACATTCTCAATCCCCAGACCCATGTCTTAAAACTTGGAGACCAATAACCCTGGCAGAAGCAGTATCATATGTCTTAGAACAGTGTTTGGCAAATAAGATTTAGAAAAAAGTTGAGGTGTGGTTATAATGAGATTTATGATTAAGATTAAAATTGTGGTTATGGTTTCAATTCTTTTCAGCAGCTATACTCATATACAGTCTCTTGTTGACTTAATGAAGTGCAGGAAATGTGAGAGTATAGTTCTTTCCTTTCCCCCTCACAGCCGGTGCCCTGTCATCCCTACAAACTCAACTCCCCTGGCATGCTCCTTCATTAAACCTGCTTCATCCTTCCTCTTCCCTCTGCCATATGGAAATCATTTACAGTGAGCTAAACAAATTCAAATTACCTTAGGGTCCATAATGGTTCCAAACAGCAAGATGAAGAATCCCTGTGGTAAAATTCAACAGAAGTATGAGGGACAGTTATGCAGACAATATTATGTTACTATTATATTTATAATATAATATATTCTATTCTATTCATATATTACATTAATATAATAATATATTATATTAATACCATTATATTAATGTTATAATTATATTAATAATACCACTATTATATTGACACCACTCATATTAATACCACTATTATATTGATATCACCCTTCTAGATACCTTCTAGGACCATTATCAGACATTAGAAATGTCAATTTCTACTGTTTTAGATAAAAATGCTTTAATATGTATTTTCTTTTAGTGTACTCAAAGAAAGAGGATCACCTTCATGCCCGTGCATAACAGTTATTAATATTTTTTGAATAGCTACAGATGTAGGATTGGGTTTTCAACCTTATTAAACCTGTTTACTTTCTTCCTAAATATTAAGGTAACTGTTCTTCCTTATAATGACAGTAATACTGTGACATGGACTCTTGTAACACAAAGTCACAATTATGGAAGATATCTTGAGAAAATGAATCTTGTATTCTAGTCTACTTTAAGTGGTAGTTAAAAGTCAAGAAATAGGCAGCCAGATTCTCTATGCTGGTGGAGGAATTTTCTGCATAAAAGAGAGAAAAGTATGTAGACCTGTAAAGCCAGAGTCTGTTCACATTTAAATTATTTGGTCGCCTATGAAGTTACAGTAAGTGGAAGTCAATCTTTGTAAATGACAAGAGATGAGGTCCAAGAAAAATCTGGATCCTGCCATGAGAGTGCAGGGAAACCTGGGTTTCTACAGGTAGTTTCATGATGAAGAAACACTAATCAAAAGATTGAAATTTTTAAATGTGAGTCACAGTGTTTTAGTGTTTTTCTTTCTATTATGAAAAGAGAGGGTTGGCTCCATAATGTAGTGGTCAGCACATCTGCTCTACACGTAGAAGGTCCTGGGTTCACTCCCCAGGTAGAGCCACGGACCATACCCCAAGTGTACCAGGCCCCAGATGCACAGGCCCCGGATGCACTCTGCAAGCACATGGGTGGGGACGCCCCGCCTTCAGAGATCCAATTCTTAAGGGGAAAACAGCAATATTCATAGGTCAGGGGTAGAAGTGGTGGGGTGGTGAGGGGGAAGGTCGGGAATAAAAAAAGGGGAATAAAAAAGAAAAGAGAAAAAAATGATCTAAAAAAAGGAACAAAATTTTCTGAGTTATTAAATTGCAAAGTAAAAATAGGATGAGATCATTAGTCATCAGAGTTAACTGGTGGAAATCTCTTCAAGAGTTGGGGAGATTTATTTAAGTCCAAGAGCTTTTGATTTAGAAACAAAAAAGTCAAAAGTTTTTCTTTAAAACAATGAAAAGCAAAGAAAGAAATTAATGTTCTCCATAGTTATTAACGAATTATGAGTAAGATATATAATTCATCTGAGTTGGCTTTTCTTTAAAGTCTGCTTTATGTTTTGTATAACATTTTTAAATACAGTAGTAGTGACATGTTAATAGAAATACTTTGATGCTTTATTATGCAGTTATTATAGTTATTTTATTTCAACACTAGTTGAATTCCCCCCCCACCGCAAAGAAGCAGATAATAAATATTTTAGGCTTTGTATGCTACACAGTCTTTGTTACAACCACCTCAGCTTTGTTACTGTAGCTCAAATAGCCACAGGCAAAATGTAAATGAATGAGTATGGCTGTATACCAATAAAACTATTTACAAAAATAGGCAGCAGGCCACAGTTTGCCAATCTCTGATTAAAACCATAATTAAGAATATTAACTTGCCAAATTTTCTATTACCCACAGGTATGAAAAAGCAGTCTGGCTAATGATAGTTTTCCAAATGTGCAAGCTTAGTAGCCAAGATGGAGCAAAAGAACTCTTAGAGGGATAATCATGCCAATTAAATATGCTAAGAAAGAAAAAACAATAGAGAGCACTTTAGATCCATCTCTTTATCTTATAGATGAGAAGGTGGAGGCCCAAAGAAAAGTGACTTTCCCAGGATCCGATAACATGTAACAAGATCCATTTCTATGAATAACAACCTGCATTTTTACCATAGAAAATAGCAGGGAAGAGACATGAGAACTCCTGACTGGTTAATACCCAAAGAGAATGTCAAAGTCATCTTTTCACACCATGGAAAATGACTCATTTCACTGAGTTCTTAAACTACTTGAGAAAGGATAAAAATTGTGCTTGTTTCGAGGCATGACACGTGAATGTAGCCTTGCACATTCCTGACCGAACATTAGTCCTCTATAAGTGCAGGTCAACTTCCGACACTGAAACTTTAGGAGAGGTGAAGATAGAGGGAGGGGAAAAAAAATAGCATAGATGACAGAGACTCCGTTCATCCCTCTGGTGACCAAATCAAAGTTGTGACAGAAACAAATAGCAAACAGCAAGGAAAACTAGCTTGGGAACTAGATGAACAAGCCACACAAGTAGAGAGAAATCTAAGAAATCACTCTGCAATGGCAGAAGGTAGGATGGGGAGAGGCCACAAGGTAGCCTGGTCCCAAGGGTCTCAGTGAGATGGAGGCTGCTGAAACGGCAGGCACCTCTTAAAGGGGCCATGACCATGAGTGAACTTCTATGATGACGGACCTGCACGCTCTGAACATCATTGCTGGTTTGGCTGTGCAGGAACTTATAGGACGACACTGAGTTGTCAGAGTGAGGGCCCCGGCAAAGCTCTCTCCCCAGCAGAAGTGCTGATGGTGTCCATTGTTCCTCTGTTGAGCCCTCCCTACACCAGTGCACAGACTCAGCGCTGCCACAGCAGAGGCGTCATCAGACTGGATAACAGTGGTCACTCTGCCCAGAGGATTCCCTGAAACTCTGCCTCCTCCAACTCATGGCCCCACCCAAGCCACATCCAGGTGTATCCTCCGTGCATCAGGTATTGCTAGCTGAGCAGCACCAAGACTCACACTGGTGGCAGCTGGCCTCAGATTCTAGTGTGGCCTTTTGAGGCAACTATAAGCACAGCATCTGTGGATTTCTTGCTGAATCTTAACAGGTGGCCCCGGAGGGGCAAAGGCTTGAGCCAAATTTGGCCTGCAGCTAAACTCCTCTTGGGACTGTACCACTGGACACTTACTATACAAAGCCTTACTAATAAGACTGGGAGACTTAGAAGCTTTGCTTAGTAAATAGAAAGAGACATAGAAAGGTAGCCAAAATGGGAAGACAAAGAAGCAGAAACCATATGAGAAAACAGAACAAAGATCCAAAAATAATAGAGTCAAGCAACCTAACAGATGTAGAATTCAAAACACTAGTTATAAAAATGCTCAATGAACTTATGGGAAGTGTAGATGAATTCAGTAAGAACTTCAACAGAGAGATAAAAAAAACATAAAAATGGAAATGGAAATTATATAAAAGAACGAGTCAGAAATGAAAAAAACATAATCTGACATGAGAAGAATATTAAATGGAATAAACAAAGTGAATAAAGAAGAGGATCAAATGACTTGTATAGAGGATGAGAAAGCCAAGGACCCTCAATCAAAGTGACAAGAAAAGAGAAGCCATGACTATAATAATACTTTAAGGAGCATATGGGACAAAATTAAAGGTAAAGATATTTGTATCATCCAAGTACCCGAGAGAAAACAAGATGTTGAACAGCTATTTGAAGAAATAATGATGGAAAACTTCCCTCACCTGGTGAAGGAAATGGACATAAACCTCAGGATACTCAGAGGGTCCCAAAAACCAGGAACCCAAAGAGGCCTACACCAAGATATATCATAATTAAAATGCCAAAGTTTAAATACAAAGAGAGAATTTTAAAAGCAGCAAGAGAAAAGCAGATAATTACCTACAAGGGAGCATCCATAAGACTGGCAGCTGATTTCTCAAAAGAAGCTATGCAGGACAGAAGGGCTTGGCACAAACTATTCAATGTGATGAAAACCCAGGATCTACAACCAAGAATACTTTACCTAGCAAAGCTATCATTTAGAGGTGAAGGATAGATACAGAGCTTCCCAGACAAAAATAAACTAAAGGAATTTATCATCAGCAAGCCACTATTATAGGAAATGTTAAAGGGACTTTTTTGAGAAGAAAAAAACATGTATCAGAAACAGGAATAAAGAATGGTAACAACTACATTCCTATCAACAAGTGCCTCAAGTGGAAAAGAATTAAATACTCCAGCCAAAAGATAGAGTGGCTGAATGGATAAGAAAACAAGATCCCTACATATGCTGCCTACAAGAGACTTCCTTCAGATTAAAAGACACACAGAGATTAAAAGGAAAGGAATGGAAAAAGGTTTTGCTTTGATGGACCTAGAAGGTATTGCGTTGAATGAAATGGGTCAGATAGAGAAAGATAAATATCGCATGATTTCACATGCATGTGGAATCTAAAAAAATAAAATCAACAACAACAAAAGTGGAAATAAACTCATAGATACAAAACATATTTTATGGGATACTAGATAGGAGGGGGTTGTGGGGCAAAGAAAGCAAAGGAATGGAGATGTTCAGGTGGATGTTTGCAGAGTAGACATGGGAATGTAGAGTATAGCATGGGGAATATGGTTAATAATGTTGGGATAAATATGTGGGGGGACATATATTTATGAGGGCTAGATTGGTGGGGTGAGAGCTTTGTGAGTTGTATGAATCTCTGATCAATATGCCGTACAGTTGAGGCTGGTATGCCAATTATAATTGAAAAAACTCATTGAATTGTACAATGTAAATGCAGGCAATTAGTTGTCTATTATATTTTGATAAAGATGGGGGGAAAATAAACTTAAGGAGGGATATAGGGGAATCAGTGAGGAGAGAAGGGAGGACATTCCCACCCAACTAGTCTGATCAGCTAAATCCAATTTGATAATCAATAGGGTGAGAGATGCCACATCTAAATACCTCTAAGAGATGGAGGGAAATGGAAGAAACATTTTATGTTCTGTATTTTAAAATCATAGCCATCTTTGGTTGCATAACCAGAATAACAAATTAAAAATAATATTTTATAAATAAAACATTAATTAATAACTAATTAATAAAATAAGTGTCATTCTTGGAACTTACCTGGAAAGCATTGAGCAGGGCAAAGATTATGTGGAATACCAAGGAAGTGCTTTCTACGAGGGTGGCTATTCCAAAACCCCAGGTCAGTCCTAGCAGTGGGGTGAGGATGGCAACATTTTTGCTGATCCTCATAATGATGGTCACATCTTGAGACTTGGAACTGCCGATAGAGGGCCTCTGAGTGTTGACAGCAACAACCAAAACCACAAGAAGATTCACAGCCACAATGACCAAGGCTGGAATGGCAAATGCTAAAAGGGCCTTGGTATTGTCCCAGTTAAGCCAACAGGCATCACGTCTCATGTAGCCTTTCTCTGGCATTGTGATAGCAAGTGTGGTGACAGCAATAACCAATGGGCACCCATAGCCAATGGCAAAGCCAATGGCCATCATGCGGGACTTCATCATCCTACGAAAAACTACCAATATTCCATAAATGATGAGCAGTGCTTTGAAGAGCATCCAAAAAAACAGAGAAAGGTAGAAAAAGTGGCTAAAAAATGTCATTGCAACACACCACTTGTGGTCCTGGGTCTTTTTGCTAAAATTAGAGTCTATGATGAACCACACATTAGCAGTCAGGAGAGAAACAGCTATGTTCACGATGCATACATGACGCATGTATGATATTTCTGTCACCACGACCCGGGACCATACGGTGGCTTCAATGAGCAGGCAAAGAATCAAGCTAAGGATGGAGATGCTGAGTCCAATGCAGGTGATATAATCCAGAATTTTGTCATCTATAGATGTGGGGGACATTAGAATGGAAAAAGACATAATCGCATTGGTGTAGTTACACTGGCACTTCACTTTGTTCGTGATATCCAACGTTTTACATGCATTTTCATCCCACCTCCTTTTCCTGGAGTGCCAGCCAACACACTGAGCCCTGGCATTTCGGGATTTATTGATCTTCTCAAACGTGAGTAGAATTTTCTGTAATCTTTCTGGTAAAATCACCGAAAGGATCAGACCATTTACCGGCCTGGGAAGACTTTCATTTTGCAAGTTAGCTTCTTTCAGAACAGCCCCCAAGGTGGGAAAAGCTATGCTGATGGCTTGGGACGCCTTTGGTGGCAGCTTCCACAGCTCATGCTTGGGAATTTCTATCATCCCTAAGATACCCTCTGATGTACTGTTAATGTTCCCAGGGAATCTGAAACTTCTCTCTGAGGTATTGTGGTTAATATGAAACCCTTTCATCTGAATGAAGAGTTCATCCACAATGTTCTCAGATTCATTGCGGATGTGGAGTTGCCTAGCGAACAAATTCACTGACTGCAGCAAATCCGAGCTGGCGTTCTTGTCAGGAATGAAAGCCCAATTTGCAATGGCTGCGGTGTCAAGGATGTGGTTGGCCATTTCACTATAGCTCTGCAGTGGAGAAAAGTGGATATTATACTAAGGATTCACACATGATTGTACAAAGTCAGTTTCTAAAATCTGAAATTTCTGTCATATTATCTGATTTTATTTGACATGTTTCTCTTCAAATTCACTCTTTAGTAGAATCTCGTATTTATAAACCTACATCAAAGGAAGGAAAGTAAAAGAATGCCAAAAATAAAATAAATTTAAAAATAAAGTAAAATGTAACACAGATAAGATTTATCTGCTTTATTAGGAAAGCATCTCCAAACTGCAGTGTGTATAACCAAGTTTCCCATAAGATATTAATGATTGTTTAATAGAGGAGATTAGGGATAGATTCTATGGTAACCTAAGTTTGAAAAATACTGATACCATATCCCTAAATCCCCCACTTAAAAAGAGTGCCAAAGTTTATTAACACATTAAAATAGCTAAAAAAAATCCCACAGTAAGAAAACCTGTGTAACTTTAACTCAGAGTCCCTACCTCTGCAGTGCTATGGATCTCTCTACTAACAACGAAAGCTCTGTTAATATTTCTCAGAACAGCTATATTCTACAGAATGAAATTTTGGAAATACTAGAGTAGACACAGTCTTGTTCACACCATCACTAAGTGGTATTTTCTGGAAAAAAAATAAGTCTGTACAAAAATATGTATAAAAAATGTTCTAACTTCTTGATAACTTCCATAAACTAGAATAAAATGCCTGAAATGAAATGCCTGTTGTTGTTATGGTGGCTGTGGTGGTTGTAGCTTTTACCCTGAAAAGTACATTTGAAACTGTTAAAGTACAAGATTTTGAAAAAAAGTGGAGGAGAGGGAGAGGTGACAGTTTTTTAATGGCATTAACAAAGAGTACCTACCTTCATTTTCTCTTGAGTAACATTATCAGACAAATCTGTGGAAATATTTTTTAATAACTCCACTATAAATGCAATATTTCCAGATGTGGCTTCTGAGGATTTCACAACATCAATTATGCAGGCATAGTCCAGGGGGCAGTTCTTGCGGATTCCTTGAGCTACACTGTCGACAGGCTCTGGAGCTCGAAAGTCAAGAATGTGCACAGGGATAGATGGTGCTGCGATGGAAAGGCGTGACGCAGTATTTAAGTCCTGTTTTTGTAAAAAAAAAAAAAATTGTTTCATTTAACGTGTATCAGACTAAAGGAGTTAAAGGCACAACTAATCCACATGGGGCAAACACATAGAGAAACAAATGGTCCTAAAAAATGGTTTAGATACTGAGAAGTATGGAGAGGCTGAGGTAGGGTCACAAATTGGCAGGAGATTCTATCAAAAGCCCACAGAGATAAAGATATTGACTTGTCCTATTGGAATTTGCTTTGAGGAGTGTGATTTTAACTCATTATAACAAGACAATTATCTCCAGGGATTTGGAGAAATTCTAGAAACGAAATTCGTCTAATTAATTTTTTTTAAGAAGGAACCACATGGAATTTCAGTGGAGTGAGGGACATTAGAGGTTGGCAGGTCTCACATGGAGCACAAAGGAACTGCAATTTCAAAAAGTTAAGAATTCGTTAACTAGAAGAAATTATGTGCTTATTTCCTTACTTTAACTTAGAGTTGCCCAAAATGTGACTTTGTAAAAATCAATGCAATACTTTAATTCACTTTCAAATGCCTCTAGTATTTGCAAGGAACTCTACCTATACTGAAGACAGAGACTCCATGGCAATCCCTTTACAAAGCCACTCTTAAATTTTTAGGAAATGAAGAGATCCATGTGCTTCTATGGGATTGGAGAGAAGACAGATGAAAATGATGGTTAAGTGAAAGGACATAATATAGGATATTTTAATTTTAACTGTGATTTACTGTATTTATTGCATTTCTATTGTCTCTGGTTCACGCATTTCTTCTTTCTTTTGGTAAAGTGATTGAAATATTAAAAAAAGATATCAAAATGAATTTAATTCTAAACACATTTAGTTGATTAATTGTTTATCACAAGAGACATGCAAATCTATCTTCATAGCCAAAACTTTAACTTCTAAGTATTTACCATTGTGTAAATGAGTTTCGGATCTTTTTTTGAGAAAAGATTCTGAGAGAAAGGATTAGAAATGGGTAGGGAAGGAGGAGAGTACCTGAGAATTTAGGTAAGGAAGAAAAAAGAAAAGACAAATTGAACCCACTCTGTAGATTTTCCTAAATCCAGATCTGAGACTTGTCATGCTAAACAGAACACATTAAAAATGTCTCTATCACCTCCTATAACAGGAAATTGGCTCATGTAGCCAATCATACGCAAATGCCATCACCTTAAAGAGCACTTCCACAGAAAGGCTTGTACATGTTTCAGTTGATTTTTGCCACTTGTTTTGATTACATGTAAATCCTATTTCTCCATGATAATGAGGAGCACAGGGCTGGCTGCATTTGGAAGAAGTGATGCAGGGTTCATTGCATTTCTCTGAAAAGGAAAAGAGAGAGAAAGAGAAAAAAGCCTAATTAGCATTCTCACACTCTGACTGGGGCATTGAACACATTCTGGGATTTGGCATTGCTTCCAGAGAAGGTGACTTCGATCTGGGTCCTCAGTAACAAATAAGACCTGCCAGGCAGATAGTGAAGCTGATGTCTAGGTAGAGTGAGCAGTATGTGGAAAGGAGAGATCACAGGTCACGCTGAAAGGCTAGTTCAGAGCATCTGACAAAAGAGCAGCAAGAGATGAGGGGCAGTAAAGTGGTGATCCAGTCATAAAGGACCTTGAACGCTGTGCTAACATGGGGGTTACTAGAAAATAGGACTGTATTTGTTTTTGAAAAATAACAATAGCATAGAGCAGGAATTTGTAAACTTTTCTGTAAAGAACCAGATATATATAAAATAAAATACAGGAAGCTCATTTAAATGTTAATTTTATTTCCAGATACAGTTGATTCTCATTACATGCAGTAGTTATTTTCTATGAAGTCGCCACCACAAACACTGAATTAGCAAATACTGAACCATTGCTCCTAGGGGAAATACAGGTTTAGGTTCCTGGGAGCTTCTGTGCACATTTTCATCAACAGATCAATATCAATATATGTTTGTTTTATGTGCATTTTTCTATTTAAAGACACCTTATCTGATATCTATTGTTGATTTATTAACATTAACCTAATAGCCAATAGCACTATAACTCATGACAGCATATAAAGAAACTTAACACATGTATTTCTCCATAAGTTCATCACAGCTTTGTTAGGATCACTAGACAGCACTTCAGCGGTAGACTTTGGGTCCATATATCAGCAAAATCACCAACAAAAAGCACAGAAAAGCTAAATGCATGGCACTGCATAGACCATGAAAAGAACCCTGGTGTGTCATAGGAGAGAAGGTAGAATATCATCTCATTAAAACTCAAGTGGAAAAATGCACTTTGACTGACTCATTTTTTTTTGTTGTTTTGTGCATGTCTGTGAATGATTGAGAAAGCACTGTGAGTATTGATTTGAGGTTACAAATACATTTCAATGAGTAAGAGAATTTGCAAATATAGAATCCACAAATAACGAAGATTGACTGAAGATGTTCAGATAAACAACAAATAGTGTTTTAGGATATGTATGGCCCATGAATTATTATTCATTGTTTTTCTGAAATTTAAATTTCACCAGATATCTTTTTTTTTCAGCCAAATATAACATTAGACTTAGAGTAAATGTTTTCAACACTGTGTGTCACACAGTCTCAGCCAATGATTCAACTCTTTTTTCGTACATGAAAGCTATAAAAAAACAATATGTAAATGAATGGGTGTGGCTGAGTTCCAATAAAATTTTATTTACAAAAACTGATGGCAGGCCAGATTTTGCTATGGTTAACATAGATTGACTTGAGATAGGAAGCCCAGGAATGAAGCTGTTAGAAGTAAATGATGCTAAGAGCTATTAAGGTGTTGAAATTGATAAAATGTGGTAACCACTTGTCTATGAGTGAAGACATGCACTCATATTTATGACTTAGGCAGCTCTGTGGATGAATCCATTCACAGAGAAAGAAAACAAGTGGGTTTTCACCTTTGTGTGCCATGTACCAGTGTATCAATTTGGCAGGTTAAGTTGAGTGCTCCTCAATTTCTTCATCCATATAATTTGTAGATGAAGTCATAATGGTTTTACAAATATTGAATGAGACAGCATCTAGTGCAGCACTTAGATTATAAATGCTCAATAAATGTTAGATCCCTTTCTCTCTCCTTTTGTTCTCAATCCCATATCTATGTTAATATTTATCTGCCACCAAACATATAGTTGTGCATGACTGTGCAGAATCCAGTTATTCCTACTATTTGGGTGAGAATCATGTGGTTTCTGTATCTTACCACTAATGGTTACTTCCAAAGTTTTCTCTCACTTTTCAAGGGTGTCCAGACTCACCAACATGATACCTGACATCACTAAAGCAGACCTCTTAGCACCAAAGTGTTACATATATTTAAGCCACCTGAAAATGTCTTTGAATGAGGAATAAATAAATCTTGTCTTCTTTCCCCTTCTGCCCCCTGTTTGCTCATTAGTTCAAAATTTCCTTTTGGTGTTTTAAAATGAACACTCTTCTACTATTCTAGAATTCACGTGAATATTTGCCAACTTGCTTTGACTATGCCGTGGATAGTGAATTCAAAGAAAATCTATCAATGCTGGTAAACATTGAGAACTTATCAGAGATTACTATTCTATTTGAAAGTCTGTGGTCTGGGGACATGCTTGCCATACTAATGTCCTTCCTTTATTCTGTCCAGTCTCCAAATGGAAGAAGACTGTTCTGTAGCCACATACCTTGTATCCTTCCAGTCTTGGGTTTCCCTTCAGGACGTTGAAGTTTATCTTCATCCTGTAAAACATAAATTCCCAAAGGTCCTCTTTACTGTGGGACTCTCCTCTCTCATCTCAATTTAGAGGCTCAATGTAGGTGTGAAAGAGAAAAATGTGTTCAGGACTAGGAAGAAAATGTAGCATGTCCATGTGCTGACATTGCAGTATCTTGCTGAAGGAAATATGGATGTGAGCATGGATAGAGAATACACTGCCTTCCAATGAGGGTTGGAATCTTGATGGTGGTCACTTGGGCTCTGAAGTTCCAGTTAGAGGATTGGGTACATCTTTTGGAAAGTTTAAGTATCCAGGAAAAACGTAGAGATGACGATTATATCACTAAGCTGTTCCCTGCTCGTATTAACTGTAACTATAAAATGGAACTAATATGGCCTACCTGATACTGTATAACTTAGTAAGGGAAGGAATGAGCAGATATGTGAAATAAGCTTTAGGATGCTTTAAGATTAAAGACTGTAAAGATTATCTAAAGAAAAAATATATCCTTTATATTATAGATAAGGAAATTAAGACTCAGAGAAGCAAAACAATTTGTACAAGTAACAAGAATCAAAATTAAAGTCTGAACCTAAATTGCTCGACTGCCAGTAGAGTCATGTGCTGCATAATGACATTTCATTCAACAATTGACTACATATACAATAGTGATATACCATATAGCCTAGATGTATGGTGGGCTATACCATCTAGGTTTGTGTACATGCATTCTACGACATCTGCACAATGACAAAATCATCTAACGATGCCTTTCGCAGAATGTATCCCAGTCATTAAGTGGCTCATGACTGTAACTCCTCCTCTGGACATCTGCCTGTCTACATTGTCTGTGGCTTGCAACATGATTTTTATACTATATTATTACACCATTTTGCACCTTGCAACTATATTTATGCAGGTTTCAAACACCTCTCAACTCTTCTTTGTTCCTATCTTTAGAAAACTACTATCAGCAAGAGTAAAATCGCAGTCATTTGAAAAGCTCTTTAAAATGACATCTCATTTATCATAAATCTAACCATCTAAGAGAACTACTGGTTTTCTCATGGGGCCACGTAAGGATGGCTCAAACTTACTTTTATGTGGATCTTGGATCTATAGTGAGAACATTCTGTGGCCAGAAATAACATTAAACAGCAAATCATGGTTTCCTGGAACTTCATTTTCACACATTGGAATCTTTACCTGCAATAGAGAATGAAGGTAGATCCAACTGAAGGTGATAATACCACACAACCAGCACAATATTTAACCAATTAACCAACCACTTAGTGAGTCTCTGGGTACTCTGAAATAGTCACACCAAATAACCTTCCCCAGGAAAGGACACCAACATCTATATTCAAGCCATCTAAGACTTTCTATCAACTATTGCCCTTTCTACAAATAGTAGACAAGAATGCCGGAAGCACCAGGAAAGGCGTATATTCACAAAAGCATCATTTCTTATTTAATCTACAAGCTTCTTTAATAGTAAGTAGTATGTATTAAGAATTTCTATTTGCCAGTCACTGTTTTGAGCCTTTCTTTGCATTAAACTCATTTAACCATATGATACAAGATGCTATTTCTGTCTTCATTTTATCAATGGAAAAACTAAGGCACACCGACTTAAGCAACTATGAGCCAAGGTCACTCAGATAAAAAATGATGAAGTGAAAAGTTCAACCCAGATGGTCCAGATAGAGTGGAATCCTTAATCTCTATAGCAGAGTCTCTCACCAATGGCACTCTTAATGTTTGGAGCTGAATAAGGCTTTGTTGTTGAGGGATGTCCTGTGAATCATAGAATGTTTAGCAACATTCCCGGCCTTCACCCACTAGTTGCCAGGAGCTGCCCCCTCCCCAGTTGTGACAGCCAAAGATGTCTCCAGACGTTGTCAATTGTGCTCTGGTGCAGAAAATTGCCCCCAGTTGAGAACACTGTCCTATAATATGCTGTCTTTTGGTATATGGAGTTAAGTAATTTAAAATAAAAAGAATATACACTATTATCTGCTACTGGAAAGCATTAAGACTACCTCTTCTAGATGGGTGAGCTATTATACAGAAAAATAAGAGGCAGTCAAAGATAATTCTCCTTTTTTTTTTGCCACATCTGTTTCTTGCCTTTTTCTTGATATTTCTACTTTACAAAGCCAAATCTTCAAGAAAGTATCTTTACAACATATCTTTATGACGTTGAAATTTATTAACGTCGTCCTGATCATCATCATCACACATTTCTTACAGAATAGTAGCATTTAAGAACCCTATAGGGAAGAAATTTCCTTAGAATTATTTTTCTGGTAATGCAGACAGCAAAATGAAAATATCATAAATTTTAGAATAAGCAAGAGCTAAACTGTAATCTTATCTCTGCCATTGACCCTTACCAAGCCTATTTTCTCATCTATTTCATGAAATGTAAGATGATCATTTATTTTACCAACCAACACGAATCAAGTGCTTTCTATTTGCTAGAAACTATATCAGAGGCTAGGGCTACAGAAATAAAAGATGCTGTTTTTTCCATAAAGGGTGTCCAGAGAGGAACACAGACAAGTCAAACCAATTGAGAAGAGAGATTATTTATATAATGTACCTAGAGAACAAGACTAGGCAGACACCTGGCCTTCAGCAAACATAAATTCCCTATGGTCGAATGGAGATGAACTACCTCTGATCTATTTAGGCTCACCCGGCAATCAATAGCCAGGGAGCAGACAAAACTGTTTGATCAGGAGTCAAATTTTTCCTGGGTGGAATCAAGACTAAGACAGACTTTCATGACTCCAGTGAGCCTTCAGCTGTGATGACAAGCCACAGGCACTTACAGGGAGGTTTCCAAATTGTCTTTGAGTTTCTAACCATTGAACAGAGAAAAAGTATTTTGATTTATACTTGTAGAGCAAGTCTGAGCAGGGAATAGTGAACATGGCAGAATGACAGGCAAAGTGCAGTAATGGATTTGCATAGGTGTTGGGATATGTGTGAAGAATTCATGATCTTATAGTGTGGATAGAACGAAGTTCTAATGTCTTCAGCAAACTGGTGGATGGGCACACCAAGGAATTTGCAATGCTAATATTGTTCAGATAAATTTTTAATTGATGATCACAAAAGGAAGTACCAGGAAAAAACAGTACAGGTTGTCTTAAATGTGCCTATGTGTTTCACCTATACACCTGTGACCCTCAAATTTTTTGACTATGATACAATAAGAAACAGATTTTACACTTTGACTCGGTATATATGGTCAAATATAGATAGATAGGTAGATAGATAGATAGATAGATAGATAGATAGATAGATAGATAGATAGATAGATATAGAGATAGATAGAGATAGACAGATATAGATATCCATATATAAACTGAAAATATATGTAATTTATATTTTTTAAAACCTTTTTAAAAATACCCTTCCTACTCATGGGCAAGACACTGATATGTCCATGATTTTTACCTTGTATTTTACTCTATTTGACTTTCTCTCACAAATTGGTTGCCACCCACTAAATTGAATTCACAACCCTCTAATAGATTGTAACCAACAATGTGAAAAATAGAAATATAGACTATGATTTATTTTATTATCAAATTGAAAATTGTTCACTTTTCCTACTATAGTAGTCATTTTGAACTTTTCTCTCTGCTATTCTTTACAATTTTATTGAAATCTCCTTACCCAAGTACATATATCAGAGGGGGGAAAGATACCCACATTCAGGATCAAATAATAGGACTGACACTGAAGATAAATGCAATTCTACTCTACCTAAAGAACATGACTTGAAATGCACAATGAAATGGATGAAGGTAAGCCAAAGGCAGACTTTTATAAATAATAATTCCTGCTATCTAAGGTTTCAGAGAAAACCACTTTTACTCATCAAGTTTTTAGTATAAGCCTCTCTTAAGTTCACAGCTTCTGAAAGTGTTCAGAGAGTAAAGGGCCAATAGCTATGACATTTTCTGCACATCATAATGCTCTTTGTGGAACATTATGAAATAATGATATACTGCAAGTATTTGCATAGAACAAAAAAATTTACTAGTAGAATTATATATGTAATATAAAGTCATAAGCATGACCAAAAAACACAAACTTCTGAACTGAGCACAAGTGACTGTTTGAAAGTTTAGGTTAATTAATTTGCTACTTGATTGTTCATGTTATTATAGTGTGTTGTATGTAACCCATATGCCATTTGATATAAAAATTACATGGTAAATTTCCTTCAGTTACTATAAATGTGTATGTGAGGAGATGGAAATATTTAATGATGTTACCCAAGAAGAGTTATAACATTCTTATTTTTACCCAATATGATTGGCAGGCATGGGTAAGATGGACAGATGTTTTAAGTTGGCCTCAATTGGGTTGTTTCTCTTCTTTCCAGAAAGAGTTGAATGGAAGTGCTCTCAATTAGATTCAGATGTTGGCTGAAGCCAGAATGCTCTGCAGCGTGGACAATGAGCAGAGCTTAAGGGCTCTGAGAATGGAAATTATTTTTTAACTAAATAAAAGAAGCATTGCCAGCATTATTCATAATCAGAGGTTGATGTTTTATAGAACATAACGAAGGAAGCATGCTTTCTTAGATTTATAATTGATAAAGACTTAACAATTAAAGTGAACTTTGATGTTGCATAACTCTAAACTAAAAATTGTCTGCAAATACAAATAAAGTACTTCTCCAATACCTGACATGATGTCTTCATGTAGTAAGTTATCTCTTGAAAGAATGAAGAAAAGAAAAGAACAAGACAACAAAATTAAAAAATATTAAATTAAACATGACAAGAAGAGTGTGGATGGTCCAGAAGAAAAGCAGCACAACACAAACAGGACCGTTAGAGGAAACTAACTAACTAACTAACTGAGGCCAACTCTTCTTGCCGAGAGGTTTGCTAATTCCTAGTGAAGAGTGGATGGCGTCAATGTCAGATCCTTTCCAGAGTTGTTCTATGTACATTATGCTTAAATTACCTTTATCCCATTTATTGACTTCTGATTCTACAGTATGTTTAATTTATCAAAAAAAATATGTCTTCATAAAATCCCTAACTCCATAAATCCCTTGGGTTTGATGGCAAGAAAACACTTTTTAAAAGAACTGTCTCTGGCTATTTAAATCAAGATCCTAGGGTCTCATATTCTTATGGACCCCAAATGTACATCTATCAAATAAATGTTGGACATTAAAAATCATTCACTCAATCAGTCAAGATCCTAGCCCTCAGTGGGGAGTGGGGAGATAAAAAGAGTAAGCAGTAATCTTGACAGAATAGTACTATAATATGCATATTTATGCCTGAGGAATGATGCATAATATCCACCACTTTTTTTCCAATAGTTTGTAGCAGGCACCAAAGGCAAAGAAATAAAAAATGAAATAAAAACACTGAGGACATTCATACACACTGACTTAAATGTTCCATGAATTCAGAAAGTCTGCCTACTTTACTCTTAGTAGGAAAACAATATAGAGTTTGGTGTCTGTGATATTTGGCCAAGGTATTGTGTCCTGAAGTGTGTTTCTGTGGAACACTGATTTCACAAAAGACTAAGGGATTCCATGGCAGATCAGTTTGGGAAACAATGTGGACCAGCACTACCATCACCACTCCCTCACACACACATATGCATAGCAACAGTTCTGAAAATCCTTCGAGTAGAAAAACCATTTCACCCAGGTTTTACCAAATTTACTTCAGCATCGAAAGAGTTATGGGGGAATTTAAGTTGCTGTTCAAAGACAAGATATGTAATCTTGGAGTGTAACACATTAACTTGTTCAGATTCAGACTCCACGTGCATTTATTGGGCACCTACCATATGCCAGTACCTGTGCTAATGTTTTCCTAGGAGCTCAGTTAAGTTACACTGTGACCCAATATAGTCCTTCAGAGAGTAATAGTTTGGCTTTAGTGAATCCTGAAAGAAAGAGGCAATGGACAGGTAATATTTAATCTGTGAAACAAGTCAGAATTATTCTGAAACACGATGCTCACGGAGAGGTTGAGGGAAGGCAGACACAGGTGGGATGGTACAGAAGTTTGGGTTGATCACGAAAGAGGGGAAGACAGATTCAGAAATAGAGAATGAAAAAGAGGAAGAGAAAACAAAATTCAAAAGAACTTCTGCCTGAGACTATCTGTGGTAATTTGGTAAATAGTTACCTGACATTTACAAAGAAACTCCCTCCAGTTTCTTCACTAGGCACTCATAAAGGCAACTCCACATCTTGTTCCCAAAGTGTCTAAAAGATGGTGTTTCAGAGATAAAAGGAACAAGCAACTAAGACCTACAAAAGTAACATCCCAAATTCCTCCTCCCTGCTTCCACAACCCACCTCTCTCTGTGCATCCTTATAAAAGTGTGATTACATACTACCATCCATTTTTGTTTTTCACTGGCAAAGAAGCAGCATTATGGGCTCTCTGCTCTAACAGAGAGAAAAACAGTATTTGCTGGCCTCAGAGGCTTAAAGGAAAATGTAGCTAGACCCAATAGTCCCAGAAGAATTATGTCTCAGGAGGTACCTCCCAGAGAATTAACAGCAATGGGTGCCTCCCACACCACTACTGTGACTCTAGGCCCTAATGACAAAAGGTCAACAGAGAACACAAGACTTAGTGCTAAAGCCACAGAGCCAGAGAGAAATTAGACGCATCTAGTAAAAGAGAGAAAACAAATCAGGTTACCATTAGTCAGGAGGTGAACATGGAAGAAAGTTCCCTTGACCCCAGCACCCAACAGAGCATAAGGTGCATAAGAGACACTCAGTATAAGTTTGTGGATAAACGAATGAGTAAATGACCTCTGCAGAGAATGATGCAGATTCTAAAGTTTTTGTTTTCAAATCACAAGGCAACTTTTCTACCTCAGAGGGGAAGGTGAGCATATCTGCTCACCTTAGATAATTTTGGAACATTGTAATTTCAGTAGAAATGGTCCAGGCCTACTATGGACCTCCTTTTTGTCATACTACCTGGCGTGCTAAAGGATTGTAAGATTTTATCTAGGCTCAGAAAGAAACAATGTTATGCCAGATTAGTGATGTCGCCATAAGCAGGCAGTGCAAGCATCTTATTTGTCCCATCTTCCTTGTACTTAGAGCTGAATTTCAGAATAAGCTGGAATTCAAAAATACAGTTAGTCTGCTTGGACCCAGAGCTTGTTTCTGAAGGAGTTGTAGGAGATGACTCACGCAGACCAAGGCACTCTCTGCCTGTCTGAACATGCTGAGTGAGAGCTGGCATCAGGACTCTCAAAGCAAAAAAAAAAAAAAAAAAAAAAAAAAAAAAAAAAAAAAAAAAAAAAAAAAAAAAAAAAAAAAAAAAAAAAAAAAAAAAAAAAAAAAAAAAAAAAAAGAGGTACAGCCTGGGAACTGGAACTGCAATCAGGGAGGAAGAAATACATCTAAAGGTATGATCTCTCAAAACTCTTCATGCAAAACACCCTAAGGTGAGATGGATGGGAATGTCTGTAAACATGTGTTGGACACTTTCCCAAAGTGTTTCTCTGCATTGAACTTCACCCCAAAGTGAGAAGAGGGTGTATTCTTACTAGTTTGCTAAACTTCTAGATGGCAACTCGCCTCATATGACTTGGCCAATCCCATTGATGGGAAGGACTGGTTCTGAAAGGTTAACTGAAGGGTGAGGAAATTAGAGTTAGATGACCCACATTTGGGGGTGTGTGTATGTATTTTTTTCCCTCAGCCTAATTTCATAACCATGTATTCCACCTATTCCACTGGTGTAATTAGAACCCTGATTATATAGTCAGATGGCTGAACAAGTTGTTTGTGCTTTTCTTGGCCTCAATAACAGAACATATACAGTCACTCTTACCAGTTCTCCCTTGCCATGGATGAGCTGTTTCATAAAGAGCCTTCAGGGAAAGAAAGATATAAAAGATCTATTAAAATCAGAAACATATCATTCTCGACTATTTTACATGGCTTCCAGCCAATCTCTTTGTAGTTCAGTATCCTTTTCGAGAAATGCAGTTTGGATTCAAATTCTGATAAGTTCGAAGAATCACATAATTTCAGAGTTGGAAAGCATTCAGCATCTCACCAACTGTCTTGATACATATATTATTTCAAAGAAGTTGATATTCTTTGAAATAGGACAATTGCTCTGCTCCATGAAGGAAGCTCACTGGAGTAATGACACTAAAAAGAAATCACACCTCACTGTGCAACATTCTTGCACTCCCACGATTGTCTTCAAGTGTAAGAAATATAAACTACTGGCCACTCAAAACGAGGAGTGATGCCTTTGCAAAAAAGTTTTAGCAACTTTTAACTGGAGGAAATGTTTTCTTGTAAGTCGATGTAAAGACACCTTTGTCAGCCCCACTAAAAGAAGAAACTCCTAAAGAATGCTATGTTTGAAAAAAATCTAGCTTTGTCTACAGCCATGCCACCCTGAACAAGCCCTATCTCATCTGATCTTGAAAGCTAAGCAGGGTCGGACCTGGTTAGTACTTGGATCGGAGACCATCTAGAAAGACCAGGTGCTGTAGGCATAAAATAAAAATAAAATAAAATAAAATATAAAATAAAATAAAATAAAATAAAATAATAAAATAAAAATAAAATAAATTAAAAAATAAAATAAAATAAAATAAAATAAAATAAAATAAAATAAGGGATTGTAAATTGACAAGGTCCTTGCAATCTATGAGGTCAACCAAGGGTTGCCTCACCTAAAAATTAATTAATTAATTAATTAATTAAAGAAAATAAAAATCTAGCTTTACGTCCAACCTAAAGGAATTGAAAGCTAGTTTCCTCAACCAATTTATCAAGCAAGGGGAAAATCAGAGAACAGACAGTCTAATTGCCTGACAAAGTGTTTTGGATTTTTACTCCTAGGAATGAGTAATTAGAGCCCGACAAATGACTTTTTAAAGAAAAATAAATATACAGAAGACAGGAAACACTCCAACCTTGAGCTAGCGAATTTCTAATTAATGTTAGGAAAAGTTCCTACATAATCAAGCATTCCAGAAGACACCATCATAAATCACACTTTTTCCTCATTCTTGCATACAAACAAAAACAATCCCATGCTCAGTAAGAAAAGAGGTGATGGCATGGCATGTGTACTCACGGCATCCAGGAGATATAGCAGCCCAGCAGGAAGGTCGGCGTGAGCTTCCCACCACCATGCCCCACCATCACGCGTGCCAGCCCTGGCACCTCCCACAGTCTCCTTCAGTGGCTGTGATCCTTCTCCATTTGTTGAAAAGGATATCCAGGAGATCCCCGTTCAAGCCAGCCGTCTGTTGTGAGAGGCCAGCCTGAGAACTGTAAAACTACCCAGGGTTTCAAGGCTTGTGTAAGTCTGTGATTCACTCCACAATGGGTCCTTCAAGCACGCCTAAGAGAAATTACAGGTTTCTCTTGTCTGAAGCATATCCATTAAAATGAGTCACTTGTTTGTCCTTTAATTTCTCATCTTTATCTCAGATGATCACATGATATTCTGTGTTGCATCTACTGCACAGGTGCAATTAGAACACAAGGGCTAAAATGCAAGGTCATGCTGCTGTCGTTGATGATTTTAAAAGGCTATTATGTTTTTGCCTGTGTTGATGTTAAACATGGGGAAAAAATGACGAGGAAATTGATCGGTAAATAATGATCGAATCCCTACCTCAGCACCAAAGGGATTTTTGTTTTAATTTTTAGTAATTTGGCCAAGGATTTCTTACTGACCTTCTACCTTGGCCCACGGCCTCCACCTACAGGAAACATCACTTGATCTGACTTCCGAAAGGGTGGCCAGTTTGGATTGTCTTTCTCACCACCAAATAGTTCCACACATCCCAGTTCCAGTGTCTTCTATTTACATATCTTTGGCCCCAAAATGTAATATCAGCCTTCACTTAAATATTGCCAGGGGAAATGCTGACAATAAGAAGGAATAAATGAAAAAGCAGTTTTGTTACATCCTTTATAGGAATGAAGATTAAAGAAATGATATTTGTGGAAATAGTTCAACTTCAAGGTTGCTAGTTAAGTACCAAGTCATTTGGGAATTGAAAAAACCAGTATCATCAAATCTTTGGTCGTGTAATCAAAGAACTTTATTGAACATATTCTATGTGCAAGACATCTTGTGCTGCACTTTGGCCATACAAAAGTGAGTAACATAGTGAGTAATCCTACCCTTAGAGGTTTATAGTCTTATCTGGGAATGAAAATATATGCACACGAAAAAGACTAAAATTAAACAAACAATATAATGCAATAAATACTAAATATGAAGCGAATGGCACTAATTATAAATACTGTAGGAAATCAGGTGGGGAGAATCAGCACTTCTGGTTGGACTTATCAGGGGAGACTTCATGGAGAAGGCAAAAAGTGAAGCCAAGCTTTGACACAGAGTGGCCTGAATAGAATCTTATGACGTACACTCTTTCCCAGACAGGAAATTATACATATTACAACTGTGGGAACATTGACCAAAAGGATTATTCGATGTCAAGCTCAGATACCCCTGATGTTGAACAAACTGAATCAACAAACTTAATTCTAACTTTGAAGTCAGTGAACTAACTCTCAGGAGAATGCCTACATCCAAACTCATGGCCATGGCTGTATGTTTACTTGTGTTTGTATGTGTCCATGCATGTACATGAATTCACAGGTACTTTAATAAAAACCACTAACATTTTATGGCCAGTTATTATTTGGCAAGTACTATTCTTAGCACTTTGCCTACATTTATTCATTTAATCTTTATAATGATCCTAGGAAGTAGGCTCTATTTTCCTCAATTTATAGATGAGGAAAAATTAAAGTCTAAAGAATTTAAATAACTTTCCCAAGGATCATCATGTATTAAGTGTTCTAACCACATATCTGCTTTAGTTACTGTTAGCACCAATTTTTCCTTGAGTCACCTGACAAAGTCACTTTTTTGATGATGTGAGAACAGGACGCTGAATGTGTCTCTGCCAAGGGTATTCCACAGTCATCCTAATCCATGAAGCCTAATCATGGACATCTTTCAGGATGGGGCAGACTGAATTGTGGGCTGCAGGAAAGGGCAGAGCTTGTTCAGCGGATTCCCAAATAATTTCGTAGTTTCTCTGTTAGCACCCATGGGCCTTAGTTAATAATAATTCCTAGATAGCATGATTTTCTTGCCATTCTATTGTAGGGAGTGAGTATATCGAAGTAGAGTGTGCTTTCATACTAGATGTGACTGCTCCATACACAATGCAGGTGAAAGGTCTCTCTCTCTCTCCCTCTTTCTCTCTCTGGTACTCAATGTTCCCATCCATAAAATAAGGCAACTGGGTCCAGTATTTTCTAAAGGTTTTCCAAATTTATAATCCTGTAACAATTTGTGTTCATGAAATTCTCTCCTTACTTTAATATATTAACTGTGAGTAAGTGACATTTCTTTGTACTGAAATCTCTGTACTGAGAAACTAAGACAGTGCCTGTCCCACTCCCTTTCCTTGAAGAGACCCTACAGAAATACTGGGAAATGTCAAATTCAAAACACTTTCTGACTTCATTTTGAGAAAGAGGCAATTGTTTTCCTAATATGAATGATACCATTGAAAGGTGACTCATTCTTCAGGTGGTGTATTTTTCTACCTTCTGATTGACCTATTTATTATATTTTTACTTTCTCAAATTTCCCTATTAGAGGAAATTTTTGGTAAGAGACAGAGAGAGAAAGATCCCACTTGTTCACAAAGCGAACCTCATTTTTCCATTTACAATGTAACATCATTCATACAGGCTTCTTGGTAAAATAATAGAGGCCACCCTTTTCTTTTATCCTCTAATTATCTTTTAATGCATCGGCCTGTGTGCTTGCTTTAAAAAGTTTTTTTTTTTTCCTAAAAAGGCTTCTATCTATAGTGTTGCTCTCCTATCCTGTGGCTCCTGGCTTGAATGTTGAATTTGTTTATATACAAGGTTAAGAAAATGAGCAGCTCTCTACTGGGAATATGATATTTCTCCCTTTCTCATCCCATTCAAAAACACATATTGTTGGTGAGGGTTAATTTTACATTATCAGAACAGGCAGACAGTCCCTGGGTGGCTCCAGGCCTTTGGAGAACTGGGCCTGGGAACCTGCAGACTTGGGTTTCTGCCTCTGGCTCAAGTCCCCATTAGCTGTGACCCATCGCTCCAGGCTTCAATCTCCTTAACTTAAAATGAGCATCTTTTTAGAAGGTTCCTGCAAAGCCCAACAAAACTGAGGAAATAAATGAAATACGTGTTCTTTTTAATAATAAAAAAAAAGCACCTTTCTAGTTCAAGAGCTCAACCTAGTTCACTTGCCTCACAGTCAAAGAAGTTGCAAGCCAAGTTGACCATGCAATCAATTTAAATTTGGAGGGGTGGACTATGCTAGCAATAGAATTCCTTTTGTTCAAAGAACTAGCAATGACCTACTTAGAGTCAGCTCAACTCTTGGTGACTATTCATGAGGGCCCCTCCCTCAGCAACCCACAGAATCCAGCCAGGTGACATCCCAGGCCACCTTAGCCAAAATGAGCCAGAGTGATCTTCCTGAGGATAAATGTGACCCACAGCCAGGAGTTGGAGGCGCAAGAGTACAGTCCTACTGTGGCCCACTTTGTCTTTCTGTTCCCAAGTGGATCCTCAGAATGGCATATATATATACACACATACATACATTCATACACACACACACACACACACACACACACACACACACACACATATGTGTGTGTGTGTGTGTGTGTGTGAATATATTCACCTTTAATGATTCTCCTCTTAAATATATATAATATATATATGTATTTCACATACATATAAATATATATTTCACACACACACACAGTTGATGAGGGAGACATATTTAGCAGCACAAAAGTAGACAGAAGGGCCTTCCACCCTTTCCACATGGCATGCCCTCCTCTGTCAGCATCACAGTGTGGGAGACTTCCTTCATACTCTCCAGAAGCAGGAAGACAGGAATAAGCATATTTCTCCTGGGGCTCTGCCATTCCTAGAATGTATGACCTTGTCAAGAACAGAAAATCACAGCTTTAATATACAAGTAGCAAGACCTAGAAACCTCAGGACAACTGCGTTATAGGTTCACTCTGTTTGAAACAATAAGCTTCTTTGGGTAGAGACCTGGCAAATAGAGAGTCTCTTCCCTTTCAATCACTCTGGAATACAGGGAACATGCTTGTTTTATTACCAGATGTGCTGAATTACAAATTTTGTCTTTATCTAAGCTAGACTACTTCTTTTTCTCTTGGAAAATACTCTTTGCTCTGTATAAGGCCTTGGGATGCTGCAGAAGACCTTAGCCACAGAGGCTGCTGGAAGCCTGATGTATTGGTGTGGGTGTAGGGGGCTCTTTCTACATATCTAAATGCCTCTCTGCATCTCTCTCTCTATTTCTGCCTCTGTCACTTGTATATGTTTCTGAGTGAGTCTCAATCTGTGTCTGTGCCTCTCTCTATTTCTTTCTGTATTGCTCTGGATCTGTCCCTGCAACCTTTGGCCTCTCTCTGCATCTCTCTGTCTGACTGTTTTTGTGAGTTTCCCAATGTGGGTGTCTCCATCTCCCTGTCTCGTCTTCTCTCTCTAGATCTAGAGGGACATGAAGACAGAGGTTAGAAAACTTACTTACACACGTCAGTGTATCTGGATGGCTCTCTTCCAACAGTGAACCACCATGCCCCTCGGGAAGTGTCTCTTTATTCCTGTTTCCCCCTGCAACTTCCTTCTCTGTGTTTGTCTCTACGCCTCTGTCTACTTCAAATGTAAATTCTATATTATCCCTGAGGCCCCTCACAGATAGTGTTTATCATAATTCCTTGATCTTTTAACACAAGTGAAAAGAGAGGGGTCACAGTGGGAAATCTGGGGATACTGTTGATATCCCAGAGGATATCCTAGGACTGGGGAACAAGAGAGGAGGAGGAGAGGAGACAGCCGTGTGGAGCTGGCACCTTTAATGATTCTCCTCTTAAATACACCCAACTGGATTTATGGGCATTCTTAGACAGTCCTGATTGTTTTACAGGGACAACCAGAATTTTAGTCACGCAAGAATTAGAAGTGTGAATGTATCTCTAACTTTAGCTAGCTAAAGCTAGATTGCATAAGGACAATCCTCTCAAACAAGAAAAAAAAATCATTTCTATTTAGAATTAATCAAACTGTTATAGTTTTTAAAAAAATGTCATCTATATCAGATGTATATGGGGACCCCTTGCATTGTACTCACCTCCCAAATTAGGAGTATTGCCTGGTTTCTTAACTGGGCCCTTTGGTGTGGTGACAAGAGAAATCAGAAGAAAGGTTCTGTTGAAGACAAAAGTATAATTGCATAATCATTATTAGTCTCTTTTCAATTGTCAGAATTATTTAAAGCACATGAAGAATTGTGACCCACAGCAATTTATTTTATCTCTTTACTTTTTCCCTCTTCTTGTTTATATTAGAACCTAGAACCTCTGACACGTAAGAATGGACTGGTGTGAGACATCGCCCTTCTCCCCTGCCTGGCCTGGATCCCTATCCTGAAGGAGCCTCTAGTTTGGGAGGGAAGTGGGAGAGACAGTTGACCAGCACAGAGTGGGAGATTAACATTGAGATGCCTCACATCCCTCAAATCGCTCCTCTTCACCTGGCCTGCCGAAATCCTCAAGGTTGCAGCCCTTCCCTTGTGATGCACCTGAGTTTAAAATATCCTCAGGTTTTAAGTATATGTTGCTTAAGATAGGTGATACATTAATTCACGTGAGCATAAACTTATTCATCACATAGTATATAAAATGAACACAGATAAGCACAATGATTATCCTGGGTTTGGGGAGCTGGTCCTGACATGGCCTGTGCAGATACCACACAGAGAAAGAGTTAAATTTGGACTGTAAATGATGGCCACCTAGGGATCAGAAGCCTATAAAGTTGGAGAGGAGGAGACAAATGATAAAACTCCTCCCTCTGAGTATGGCTGATAAAACTGAATTGGTTGAAAGTTAGTGGGCATAGTGAAGGAAGGATTGCAAAAAGTTGGAATAAATTTACCTAGCACCTAAGTCAATGGTTCTTAATCCCGGTGGTACTTTAAAATCTCTGAGGAGCTTTAAAAAAAAAAAATGACCAAACCCTACCTCTAAGACTCTCTGGTTAAATTTTTCTTAGGTGGAGCCAAGACAGTGGTATTTTAAAAAAGCTCTCTAGGTGTCTCTAAGGTGCAACCAGCATTGAAAACCACTGACTCAGATGATCAACAAACTAATAATAAAATTCTGGGTATGATTTGGATATATTTTTTAAAAAAAGAAAGAAAGTGGGAAAAATGACTATTTTCCATGGCACTGATGAGCAGTGGTGGCTAAATGGATCAATACATAAGGAAAGGAACAATGCCAAATGGGAAGGGATAAGAGTTAGTCTTCTCCCCTGAGGGTTCGGTGACAGACCAGAGTGAAGTAGTAAGGAATACTTAGAAAATATTTATAATTCTAAGACACTTAAGGAAGGCTTAGATGAGTGGGACTTAACCTTGATTACATTAGACACATGCCAAACTCAGGCTATACTGTAGACCAATTCAATTAGAACCCTCAGAGATGGCACCCAGGCAACATTTTTTGAAGCTTCATGGTCGACTCTGATGTTTGGCCAAGGTTGGGTACCACTGCTTTAGAACTAGTGCTTTATTCTTAGCACACACAGCATGATGAGCTTTAAGGTGTGGGAGGGGGGGCGGGTTTGGGGGAGATTGGTTGTTTGTTTTTCAGAAGGAAGGAGGAGGAGTTGGCAATCTCACGATTATGAAGACCGAAGACTGGGAACAAGGTCAAAGCTGTGGGAAGTGTAAGGCAACAGGGGATAGAAAAATAAAAGCAAGAAAATAAAGAGAGGACAGGAGAGCTAAAGAAAGCAAAGAATAAGGAACAAAAGACAAGGAATCTAGGGAGGGGACAATGCTGTTACCCAGGGCCCAGCCTCCTGAATGATCTGTCACCCCTCTCCATGCAAATCTCCTGCAACACCATTCTATACCAGCCCATGTCGATCCCATTGGATGTTAGTGTGAGAAACTCTAGACGGCCTCTTCTCTGAGCCAACCCTGAATCTCCTTTTGCTGTTATTTAAAAGTTTTCCAGTTTTCATTTATTCAGAACAGCTGTTGGGTTGCACCTTTGCATAACAATACTATTTGACTTCTAAATTATAGGAATTGATGATAAATGAAAAAGGATGCGTACTATCCAATGACTGAACAGGCTCTTCTTAACCTTCTTTTACAATTCCAGTAACCATGGCAAATGGCCCTTCTTGAAAATCAAGCTATTGGAAAGTCCTTTGTGCAGGGTCAGAATCTGTTTCCCGGAAATTTTCACACTTTGGAATGAGGTTCAACTAATTGGAGTTATAAAGAACAAGCAGGCTGTCATAGAAACCCGAGGCTTCTCATCATCTGTCATTTCTCCGTTTCATCACCTGCTCGCCTGATATGTGCTTTGTGGTTCTCCCCTCCAGGAACTGCCATCTTGTCACTCTCCTCTAAATGCATTTGTCTACTTTTGTTTCTTTGGATGTGGTCCCAAGACTCCAGAAAGTATCTGAACAGCTCAAAGAAGCACTCACTCAGCCCTTTGGAAAAATCCATACCATAAAGTCTTAAGGTGATGGTTTTAGCAACACTCCATCTGCGAGAAACTCCAGCATGGTTGTTATTTTGTCAAATTTTTAAAATGCAATAATGACTATGAGGGCTTTACCTCTGATATTCTGGAGATCCATTTTGCAGAGGTTACCCGATTCTTTAAGGCTTCTCGTATCTGGATGGTTAACAAAAAGAATTAAGAATTAAAAAATTATGAGAAATAATCACATGTGCTTAGGCCTGGCAAATATTGTGCAAGGGAGTGTGTTGCCAGCCAGGTCTTCTTAGTGGAATATGGAGGGATTAGTAACTTGGTGGAGTGGTCTGGGAAAAGATGGGGAGATGGGGAGAAAGAAGAAAAGTGAAGCTAGAATAGCAGATTTATATAATCAGGGCCCTGAACATGAACCCAGTGGCTAAGAAATCCAGTTTGCCACAAATTAGAGGATTCTTTGACAGAGCTTTGTGAGTACTTGGGAGAAGTATTTGAGTAGTTTAACATTTCCCACAGTCTATCAACTATTCAAACCTTTTCTAGAGTGCCTAACCATGGTTGAGAGAGAGAGAGAGAGAGAGAGAGAGAGAGAGAGAGAGAGAATCCTATTCAGTATAGCAAAGGCTTGTGAAACCAAGAAAATAAGAATAATAAATAACTATTATATTTTGTTTTATAACTTTAAAGTGCTTTTCACACCTGTCATCTTATTTTATTCAGAAAATAACCCTGTGGGATAGGTACTATTATCCCCATTTTACAATTAATGGGATTAAGACTTCGAGATTAAGTAGTACTCAAAGCCAGTGAACTACGAAGAGGAAGAGCCAGGAGTTGAATTCCTGTCCCCTGACTCCAGACCATCCTGTCATTTTCCCTGAGTCTCTCCTATTGTATATGGGCACTCTCTTCTTATGTCTTTCTTCTTCCCTTTTGCTATACAAAATGTTATTCACCTTCCAAGGTTGAAGAGAAGTTCTTTCTTCACAATTAATGTATGCTAAAGTCCTCTAGCTCAGAGCAACTTCACCCTTCCCTGAAAATGCAGATTTTTGCATATCTCTCAACAAGCTTCAAAGAGGAAAGAACACTCCTTGGGTGGGGGTCTGTGCTCTCAAGAGTCCATTGGAATATATGAAGACGTACTGGATCCTCTATTTAAATTTCTTTCTCATCTCTCTTTAATTCTGTGTTTCATAATGTGCATAATAAATACTTTGTAAGTGAATAATAAACATATCTTGTAATATGTTCTCACTGGTTTTTAGATCCTAAAAGTTTGAAGACTACTGTTATATACAGCAGTCCCCCCTTATCTATGGTCTTTCTTTTTAAGTTTTTATTTTTCATAGTTAACAGCAGTCTGAAAATATTAAATGGAAAATTTCAGAAATAAACAACTCATAAGTTTTAAATTGCGTGCCATTGTCAGTGGTGTGATGAAATCTTATGCCATACTGCTCTGTCCTTCCAAGATGTGAATCATCTCCTTTGTCCAATGCATCCATACCGTATACACTACCCACCCGTTAATCATGCTGTAGCCATCCCACTTATCAGATCGATTGTCACAGTGTCACAGTACTTGTGCTTACTTATTAAGTAAAATAAGTAAACCTTAAGAAACGCTTATTTTACTTGTTCCAAGGCACAAGAGTAGTGATGCCGGCAATTTGAATAAGCCAAAGAGAAGATGTAAAGTGCTTTCTTTAAGTGAAAAGGCGAGTTACAGTACTACAAGATATTTTGAGAGAAACTACATTCACATAACTTTTATTATGGTATATTGTTATAATTGTTCTATTTTACTTTTAGTTGTTGTTAATCTCTTACTGTGCTGAATGTATAAATTAAACTTTATCATAAATATGTATGTGAAGGAAAAAACATAGTGTGTGTATATATATATATATATATATATATATATATATATATATATATATATATATAGAGAGAGAGAGAGAGAGAGAGAGAGAGAGAGAGAGAGAGGATACAGCACTATCTGTGATTTCCAGCATCCACTAGGGGTCTCAATACATATCCTCTGCAGATAAGGACGACTACTGTACACCTTTTTGTCAATAAATACCTTTGAGTATTTATCTTTTACATTATAATTTTAAGTATAAGAAGTTTTGATCTTGATGGAGCATCCATGTCTTAGTGTTCATTGCACATCTCACAACACCTAACAGTGGTGCACTAATGGATAATGATGACGATGCTGATGCTTTGGCTAGAAATACTAGTTATGATATTAGATTAATTTAAAAAATAATATGGTATGCAACTACATAATACCTTAAATGCTTTCTATGAGTTTTCACTTAAAAAATTTCCTTTTCTTCTTTACCATAACCTAGCAGAAAAGTGAGGAAAAGCATCATTATCTCTGCATTCCACTTGAGGAATCTGAGATTCATAAAGAGCTAAGGAACTCCTCATTGGCACACAGCTAGTACATGAAAATATCAAGACTAAAAGGATAATACTCTTAATAATTTTTATTAGGTTCTGGTATCCTTATAAGAAAATGAAAGGACCATTATGAAATGCTTCTTTTACAAACCTTTTATATTAACTTAATGGCAGAATAGCAGTTATAGTAAAATTAATAAATAAAAAAAATAAAAAATAAATGCTGCAGTAAAGGTATTTACAACCATAATTGAAAGGGTTATTTGCTTTTCTCATTTCAAGAGGTAGTATAGTAACAACAGAAAGGTGATCTTAGAAGCCTGAGTAAACATGTGATGTTTTGCTCATTTGTTCAGTTTTTGCTTTCACCACCCACTATTTATACACACTCCCTGTATTTGGAGAATTCCCTTTCTCGAATCTATTGCTCTTTAAGGAAGAAGCCTCCCTAGCAGCTAAGATGAAGCCATGTGACCTAGGCTCAGCCAATCAGACTTGACAATTCAAGAACAGGTGCCAGTGGACCTCAAAGGGCAGGGTGGAGGCGATCTCTAAGGCAACGGTAGCAGCAACTCTAGTTTAGCACCCACTGTCTGACATTGGCTTAGTGAGCTGTTCTATGCCTAGCAGAGTAGGAAGGGTGGAGCAGTTTTGTGCTATGAATTGGAACTATTGTGCATAGCCTCCATGGCTCCAGGCCAGAGAGGTCTACCAAAGAAGATATTGTAAGATTTAAAAAATTTTTCTTTTCTGCTTCAACTAGTTAGAGTGGGTTTCTTTAGAGATTCTGTGCAAGCTACTTAATCATGCTGAATCTGTTTCCTCATCTGTAAAACTGAAAATAGAAATACTCAAGATTGTTTTAAGGATTGGCACTAATGTACATAAAATGCTTAGCACCACAAGAGCTTAAAAAATAGTCAATATTACTTACACTATAAAGAAGAACGATCTCCTGTTTAAGTGCCTGCACAAATGCTTGAAGTGAAAGACCCTCATAAGTGGGCATTATAAGTAACATTTTAGGGCCAAGTACTGATAATGCAAAAAATAAAAAATAACAAGAAGAAGAATTTACAGTACCTTTGGATCCAGGATTGTTCCAAACACCAAGATAAAGAAGCCCTAAAAAAGACAGACAAGGGAAGAAGAGCCATTTACAAAATAATAATTATAACAATAACAAGAAATACCAGTATTAGTTACCAGTTACTATTCTGGAACTAATAAAAATAATAAAATGAAAATAATTGTATTCAATCTTTGACTCTCTCATTTTAAGGTCACAACACCTACATTAATTCTTTCAACAAATATTGATTCAACATTTACCATGTGCTAGTCACTGTTCTAGACACTTGGGCATGTCTGAGTAAACCAAACAGATCAAGGTCTCTGATTCATATTTTTTATTTAATTTGAGCAAAATAAAAGTGTTTTGCATTTATCGGGAGCTGTGCATCTCACCAGAAGATAATGGTCCAAGCAAGAGTCAGAGAAGATGTTAGGCAATGAATGACAGCCTTGCAGACCTCGAACAATCAGTAATGAAAAAAACTTCCACAGAAAAAAGAAAAAGCAGCTATGCTCAACCTCTTTCCCACATTCATAACCCAAAATTCATAAAACTTGCAAAGAAAAATCAAGTTCATGGATCTTTGGGAAATCTAAAATCCAAAACCAGATTGAGTTTCTAAGCACATAATGGGTACTCAGAAATAAGTGCTCCAAATATGACAACATAGAGAGTAAATTCACTCTCATATCTCTTGTTATCTATACAAAGATAAACACCATTAAAGTCAAAAGGAGACTGTTCCTCCATCATTATAGTTCATGTGTGTTTTCAATTTATTTTTCATATGCAATATCACAAAACCACCCAGGAAGAAGAAGGAAAAGTATTTATCTCATTTTTCAGGTAAGGAAAAGGAAGCTCAGAGATTTAACTTTTAAAATACAGTAGATAGCAACATTCATTAGACAAAATTTCTCTTGAAGGTGTGATTACTCAGATCTTGGTTCACTTGAGAAGAGAGGTGAGATAATGCCAGCCTTGTTAAGCTGTTCTGCTTTCATAATCAAATATGAACCCTTACCCAGTCAGAGACCTGTCAAGGAACATGGGTTTAATACAAAATAAGAAAGATGTTCCAACCAGGTGGTCATCAGCAGGAACAATATTATACCTGCTGCTATCATGATTTGTAAAAGTCCAGCTGAGAGGTGGAGGACTTCACAGGGACCAGTGCATGGCCATGTAGTTCATCCATTCCCCCAAACACACTAAAGTACACTACTCCATTCAACCGGTCTAGCAAGTGCTCCAAAGCCTGGAATGTTTCTTTCAGGTTGCTTTTTCATGCAACAGTCTTAGCCTAGAAGATAACTATCAAAATCTGTCATTGGTCTACTAAGAAAGTGTCAATGATGGTATGACCCATTAGGTTATAAAGTACCATTCGTAAAAAGATGCTTGGAACAAATACATCCCAATCTGATTCTGGCACTGGCAATATATTTTAAATCAGAATCTCCATGAATTTTTCTCAGGAATTAAATTTTGTAAATATCTGGGAACCACAATTCTAGCATGTTTTTTCCACAACCACAAATATACATTCCTTTAGCTAACAGACTAAAAGGAATTTCTCTCCCTGTAAGATTTTTAATTTCTTGAGTTTGGATTAATTAAATTTATATCTGCAAGAAGACATAGGAACTAAACTCAAGTATCTTGGACTTAAAGAGGATTTTATGATTTTGACCTCAAAAGCAAGGGAAGTAAAAGCTAAAATAACTGAATGGGACTACATCAAATTAAAAGCTCTGCTCAGCAAAAGAAATTGTCAACAAGGTAAAGAGACAACTATCTGAATGGAAAAATATATTTGCAAGCAACCCCTTTGATAAGGGCCTAATATCCAAAATATACAAAGAACTCATACAACTCAATAACAACAAAAAACAAATGATCTAATCAAAAAAATGTGCAGCGGACCTGAACAGACACTTCTCCCCAGAGGACATATAAATGGCCAACAAATACTTGAAAAAATGCTCAACATTTCTAGCTATTAGGGAAATGCAAATCAAAACCACAATGAGATACCATCTCACACCTGTTAGATAGCTATAATCAACAGAACAAGTAATAACAAATGCTGGAGAGGATGCAGAGAAAAACAAACCCTCATACACTGCTGGTATAAATTGGAACAGCCATGATGGAAAACAGTATGGAGGTTCCTCAAAAAACTAAGAATTGATCTACCATATCATCCAGCAATCCCTCTACTGAGTGTTTACCACAAAGACTTTAAAACCCATATCCAAAAAGATATCTGCACACCGATGTTCATAGCAGCATTATTCACAATGCCAGGACATCAAAGCTACCAATATGTCCTACGATAGATCATTGGATAAAGAAGCTGTGGTACATATATACAATGGAATATTACTCAGCCATAAGAAGAGATGAAATACTGCCATTTGCGACAACATGGATAGACCTTGAGATAATCATACTAAGCGAAATAAGCTAGATAGAAAAAGTTGAAAATAACATGATATCACTTATATGTAGGGTATAAACCTAAAAGCAACAAATGAACAAGACAAACAAACAGAGACTCATGGACATGGACAGTAGACTAGTGGTTACCAGAGGGGAGGAGGAAGGAGAGAGAAGGGAAGTAGATGGGGTAAAGTAGATGGGGTCAAATATGTGGTGACAGAAAGAACTCTAACTATGGGAGATGAACACACAGTGTAAATATATATATGCCTTACTATTAAAAAAATTATATCTGCAACACTGAGCATAAGGCTCGGCACCAAATAAATACTCAATAAGTATATGTTCTCAGTAAACATAAGAGGGGATAGTGACCAGAAGTTATGGATCGACAAAGTAGCATTTGAGGCAGCAGCTGAAGAGTGTAACAATCCTTCCTTAGTCAAGGGGGTGGTTAATCTTTAAAACCATTGGAGGTGCCCACAGGTCTAGGACCCAGAAAATCTTTAAAAGGGCCTTTCTCCCACATCTACTGGACCTTCTCTCTTCTCCATCTATCTGCTCCATCAGTCTCAGAATGAATCTCAGTTCATCTAAGACTCTGCTTGTCCTGCTTCTTCCCACTCAGTTGTTTCTGTCTCCCACCTCACTAGATCTACAGCTGAAAAACCTCGGATGTCCTAATCCACTGATATGCTAATATGTAGCAATAATCATCTCTCCTCATTCGTAGCATTTACCAATCTCCATGTTTAAATATTCTCACCATGGTTGATTTAAATCAAGCAACATGACATCTCTAACCATAGAGTTAGGAAGAAATGGACACATCATTATACAGTGTTTCCACGATATAGATACAATTGATGCAAATAACCTCAAGAGCATAATAAAATGTAGAAAACAATTAGAAAGTGATACATTTTGAAGATGTATGACTTTTGTTTTTCATCTAATTTATTTAATTGCAATCTATATAATTTAATTTTTAATGACATCTGTGTTTACCAGCTAGCAAAATTCCTGAAAATATAAGTCAGTTCTATGCCAGTTCAAGCCAGCTGTGGCACACTGCACCACTGCCTAAAACTACCCCAGTGTCTGGCCTTTGTCCAGACCCTACTCTCAGCTTCTCATTGTCCATCAGCACTTAGATGGGCCCTACCCTCCTCCTTGCCAGGAGTAAAGGCAGAGACTGAGTTGAAATTGCAAGTCAATCCTGTTACAGCAGGTAAAGGAGCTCACGGTACCAAAGTATGAGTGCTTACAACCTACTCCCAAACAAAAATGACAGTTAAGATGGCCCCACAGGAGACAAGAAAATGAGAAAGCTGAGGAGCAAGACATGAATTCGTTAAGATCATGACAAAAAAAAAAAAAAAAACATGGGATGTGCAAAAATTTAAGAACGCTAAGTTTTTATCCCAGTCCCATCAGTGACTAACTGCATAAATATAGGTAAGGCAATTGATAATTACTAAGAGCTGTATAAATAAGTAGGATACAATTAATACATCCTATAAAAATTCAAAAGAAAAGATTTAAAAGGCAAAGCAACCCTGTTATTACTATGAGTGTTCCCTCTGATATTCAAGGCATCGAAATGTCTTTTATAAAATGAAATCATCTCTACCTAAATTTTAAAAGAGAAAAATGGTAAAACATTGACTTAAAATCTCTATTATCCATTAGGAAAAGTATTTATTTAAAAATAAGCCTAAATTCAGAAGAAATATTTTAGAGGTCTTTAGAAAAATAAAAACTTTCTTTTTTAATTAGTTGCTATCTGCATATTTAATATTCAGTATAATAAACTTTGACTCATTGATACACTGTAACAGAAAAAAATAATAAACAAAATTTCAATCAAGAAAAGGATATGAAATAATATGTAGCCATTAAAGATATATATTTGTGTGTGTGTAAATATATATATATATAAACATATATATATATATAAACATATATATATATATATATATATATATATATATATATATATATACACACACACACACAGTAACCTGGTAAAATGCTAAGATGTATTTTTAAGTGAAAAAGTAAGTTGCATAATACTATACATGTTTTTTAACCCCTATATGATATGAAAAATAATTGTATATAACCATAGAAAATTTGGCAAGAATGCACATGAAACTGTGAACGTTTAATTTACAGAGGTGAGGTAAGAGAGGAGAGGAGAAAATATCCTTAATATTACTCTGTATGGCTTGCTTCATTAAAATAAGATGTTTCCAGTGGTAACTAAATATTCTAAATGAAATAAAATATAAATATGCACATGTAAATACCTCCAGTTAGATACTTCTATTTTAGGGGAAATAGTACTGTTTAAATTTTTAAACAGTAATAGCTCAGCCTAATCTTAGGCTATTAATGAACTTTAGGTCATTGTAGTACTTGGTGCTTTCCTGTTCACTGTTTCATTTTCTAAATACTCATAGAGTGGGCAGATTATACCCATCTTATAAGTGAGGAAAACATGGCTTGGAAAAGTCAAGCACATGTCCCAGGAGAATCTTACACATTAATTAATAAGAGAGTAAAGATTTGAACCCAGGCCTTTCTGGAACAAAAGCTAATTTCCTGATCCAATATGCTATTCCCAAACCATTCTCTTTTATAAAGAAATATGATACCATGACTTCCTGATCACAAAAGGTCTTCCTGAATTCTTTCACTTTGGAGTTGGTCAGAAGCCTCTGCACTTACCTGGAATGCATTGAGCAAGGAGAAGAGAATGTGGAAGACCAGGGATCTATCATTGATGACTGTGGCTATTCCGAATCCCCAGGTCAGTCCCAGCAGTGGCGTGAGGATGGCGATATTCTTACTGATTCTCACAATGGCTCTCACCTCCTGGAACATAGAACTGCCAATGGCAGCTCGCTGGGTTTTGATAATCACCAGTGTGACTGTGATCAGGTTTACTACCACAATGGCCAGAGCTGGGACCACAAAGGCCAGGAGGGCCTTAGTCATGTCCCAGTTGAGCCAGCAGGCCTCAGGCCGTAGGTATCCTTTGCCAGGCTCAGTGGCAGCAACTGTGATAACCGCAATGATCAAAGGGCACCCATAGCCCACTGAAAAGAGAGATGCCACCAGAACTGACTTGGGTAGTGTATGGAAAACAATCAGGATTCCATAGAGGATAAGGAGTGCCTTGGCAAGCATCCAGAAAAACACAGAAAGGTAAAAGAAATGAACAAAAAAAGTTGCTGCCACGCATCCATTATGGTGTGTCACTGGACCACTAAGAAAGGAAGCCACGATGAACCACACATCGGCCATCAGCAAGGTGGCCGCAATGTTAGCGATGCACAAGTGGCGTAAATACGAGATCTCTGTCTTCGTCACTTGGCCCCAGACCAAGGCCTCAATGGACAAGCAAAGGATCAAGCTGCAAATAGAAATGCCCAGGCCTATGTACGTGATATAAATCAGAACAGGACTCTCCAAGATGTGAGGTGCCATAAGAATGGAGAATGAGGTAAACAACTTGCTTGGCCTACATTTGCAAACAGCTTGTTGGTAGTTTTCCTGAATCATTTGACAGGCCTGTCGGTCCCATCTGCTCTCCAAGGAGTGCCAGCCAACACACTGTGTCCTCTTCTCCTCTGACTTGCTGATCTTTTCGAAAATCAGTGAGATTCTTTCCAGTTCTTTGGGCAAAATGACAGACAGGACAAGCCCATTCACACTGGCCTTTTCCAAAATACTGGCTTCTAAAATGGCTCCAAGAGTTGGAAATGCAATGCTAATGACCTGAGAATGAGAAGGCACATTCTCAAGTTCATCTCTACTGATCGACACCCTTCCAGTGACCTCATTGTTGGTGTCATTAACTCTCATTGAAAAAGTTAAATTCTTTCCATCGTTATCTCTAGATATGGTGGTGCCTAGAGTATGAATGAAGACATCCGATATGTCAATGGAACGTTTATTTATAAGTAGTTTCCTTGCAAAGGTATTGACTGAGTGTAGCAGGACACAGCTGCTGTTTCTTTCAGGGATGAAGGTCCAGTTTGAGATGCTTTTGCTGTTCAGAATGTGGTTGGCCATGATGCTGTAACTCTGCCAATGAAGAACCAGCATTAGTACTGAGCCACTCTCTGAACCTGTCAGGACACTCAAGCTTTAGTTTTATAAAGTGTGGTCCTCCAACCAGCAATAGGCATCCCCTGGGAACCTCTTAAAGATACAGAATCTCAGGCCCCACCCCATACCTAATGAATCATAATCAGTAGCTTAATGAGATCCCCAGGTGACTCACATACCGCTCAAGTATGAGTTGGAGGACAGAGCTACAAGGGAGCTGTCCTCCTCCCATTTATGCAATGACTTCCTGCAAGACAGGCAAGCAGGTAGCCTTCACCATGCTCATCTCCATCGTTGGCCCTACTTCACACCTGGGCCAAACCAGCAATTTGCTTACCCTGGTCAGAGTACCCACTGGATAATTTACATCTATTAAATCCAGACTATATGCAGGAACCTCACACAGGAACATACCAAACTGGAAATTGACCCCAGAAACTGAACCTCCTTTTTACTATCCTCTACTTCAAAGATCAAAAACAAAAGAAATGAGTCCAGTTCCATTTCACATTTCTGAAGCAGACATGTAAAGCTGTTTTCTTCACATTCAGTTATTTTCCATGTTAGCAACCTGTTCTGACTCACAAAGAGAAGTCTTCCTCTTTTGGCTTTTAGAGGTTTTCAGGAGCCAAAATAAACATTAGAAAAGCGTACTCTACTGTCCAATCTATCATCCAGCAAGTGCTCTCTCTAAATGTTGATTGAATATGTTCACTTTTTCCATTTGTTCATTCTTCCTTCAGTGAAGATTTATTGAATGCTTACCATGCTAGGTGTTGAAGCTACTGAGGTGAAAGACACTGCAGACCCAAAAAAGCTCACAGAATACTCCAACTAACCTGCATTCCTCCCAAAAAAAAATGCTCTCCCAGATACTCAAGAGTACTCACCTTCATCTTTGCCTCATCGACATTTGTCGACATCACTGTCGATATGTTGTGTAGGAGCTGCACAATGACAGCGATGTTCCCCGGTATCCGGGGAGAGTGCTGAATGTTCGTAATGACACAGGACAAGTCCTGAGGACACTTTTGCATCAACTTATCTGCAATGGTCTCAGACTTTCTGGAATATTCATTTATTTCTATTGTTCCTTCATGTGCTATAACTGAATTTAAATGCTCCTAAGAGATAGAAAAAAAAAAAAAGATGTTCTTGTCATGTTACTTTTGTTTTAAAAGTACAAGTACATTTACTAAAATGTAGAACAGCCTTATTACACAACTGTATATTTCATAATGTTCTTCTATTTTACATTTTCAAAATCACATCTGCTGTGGAATAATTTATCCAATATCAAGGTATATGTGCAGAGAATGGAAGTCCCAGCTTGCTAGCTGCCTACGCTTGAACCACCCACCCCCAAATAGCAACTCTTATCTTTGGTTATCACTTTAGACTTCTATTGTGGATATACATTATAGATATATCCTATGCATACAGGTAAATTCCTAGTGCCACTTAAGCTTAATTTTTACTCTTACTTAGGGGCAAGATATGAGACACAGCATGTTTTTAAAATAGAAATTCTGAACTAGATCTCGGTGATTTAGCTGGAACATCAAGATAGAAGTATGACTAAAAATAGTGATAGACAGTATCTCCCACAGATTCAGGCTCAGGGCCCCACACTTTAAAACAGTGGCAAACTATGTCCCCAGGCTTCCTGTTTTTTGTGAATAAAGTTTTATAAGAACTCAGCATGTTCATTCATTATAAGTATTATCCATGGCTGTTTTCCTGCTACAATGGCAGAGTTGAGTAGTTGCAATAGAGACCACATAACTCACATGCCTAAATTATTTATTATCTAGCCTTTTACCAAAAAAAAAAAAATTACCAAATCTTGCTTTAGAGGGCCCCTTTCTGGTGCTTCCCTAGCCTGCCCCTTCACATGGGACAAGAAGTCCATGGTCTAGAGGATGTGCTTACTCAGAACCCACGTTCTTGCATCTAGACACCCATGTTATCTGCTCGACAACTCCAAGCCCATTTCTAGAATCTTCCTTAAGTCTATGCTGCTGAGGATGGACTGTGACACCAGTGTGCTCACCCATAGGCCTGAGAGGTGTCAGAGAGACACCTGTATTCAGAGTTATGTTTGTGTGGCCTTAGCTTTCCATCACCCTTGAGATGCAGGATGGAATCTGAGATGGGAGGCTAACAGAACATATTTTATTTAACAATTCATAAGCTTGATTTAAAGCATTTAAATATTAAGACATATAGTATGTGATTCTCTCTGTGTATCTTTTCCCAGATCCCTCAATTTAGGGATGGACAGTATTTTGAAGTCTGGCCAGAAAAATTCAGGTATAGCATCCACTGCTTTCCCTTAGCAATGCCCCAAAACAGGGGATGGGAATGTTGGTAGGGCACAAGAAATACTAAAGTATTAACTCTTCTGAAGGAATCAGGATCAGAGTTTCTAAAAGGTAAAACCCTTACTAGAAGAGAAGAAAATGAAACAAAAGGAGAAGAAATAACATTTGACCTGATTTTATATCTTAGAACTTGGTTTTTAAAAATGTGGAATTACTTAAGTGTATGTGTAAATACGTTTGTTGATTTGACAATGTAGTCCTCCTCTCTCCTTCTGCTTTACTGAGCACAGGAGTCACCTAGGGCCTTAATAAAATTCAGAGCTAATTCAGCTGGTCTGGGGTGGGCCAGAATTTCACATGTCTAAAAGTTCAGTGATGCCCCAGGCTACTGGTCTGGAAGCTGTGTGGTGTGAAAGAGGTAAGGGTACAGATGAAGAAATAGGCCATGACAATTCTAGACAGACTTTCTAGCTCTGACTTTAATTATCAGATTTCCTTGTGTCATGAAAGATGTTGGAGACTGGAGCACAAACTTTTACAAGCCCAAAATTAAGAATGCCATCCCCGTGAAGAGAGAGAGAACAGATAAGTACTTACGTCTTTGTGTTCAAACCACCTACCTACCATCCTGCTTAGAGCTCTCTGTCTCTCTCTCTGTCATTGAGTGCAATATGCATTGCTAATTTGGGGCTTCCCTTTCCATGTGAATATTACCTCAAAGATGTTGAAGGCGTCAAGCGTCCGACAGGTATCAGTGATCTTGTGCCATTTCTTTTGCCTACATAAAAAACCCATATTTCCCTGAGTGTCTGGAGGGCAATGCTGAGTGCAGTGGGAATTGTGCTCACAGACACCATCGCATACACCTGGGAAGATAAAGGTATCAGCATCACATGGAGAGGTCCGGACTCTGTGCTGCATGGGCCAATCACAAAGGTGCCAAAACATGAAGGCATATAAATCCAGTGGGCATTGGGTGTCTTTTCTTTGTAAGGTAGGGGAAAAGTAAAATAGATCACTAATGGTCACATATTTTGGCAACAAACTACTATTGTTTCAAACAAAATCTTATCCTGAACCCAACTGTATCAAATAGATAAAAGCGGAACTAGCCCAGCTGAGGTGAGAGGAACAGGGCCATGGTTCAGTCCACTAGGTCACTCTCACACCCCCGAGAACTCCCTAAGCACCTCCTCAGGCCCCACGAGCTCCCCAGAATACAGTTTAGAGCCATCGTACCTGATGTTCTCTAAGAAACCCTCAAGCTCTGGAACTTGATAATGATTGTGTCATCAATGCCTTCTCGCAGACCTGTTTTTAGCTACTGCTCCATTTAGAGTTGGCTCAATTTAAAGGGTTTATAGCAAAGAAATCCCATACCAGGATGGAGCTAAGGGTGCAATTTAATATGAGAAAAAATAAAAAGGAAGTCTAAATGCAAGCCATGCAGGAGTCCTGTCTTCCATGCCATAAGACAGGGCTGAGAATGGCCCTCTATTACAACAGGTGAATGGTGAAACTTCCATTTGATTAGTCACCACTGCCAACATACCGTGTAGCCTGGCAGACACCTTCTCCTTGCTTTTGCTGGCAGCCTAGAAAGGGAAAATCAAAATCCACATCAAAATCAGTTGTTGATACGCCAGCCCAATGATTCACTTTAGTCACAGACTAACAGCCACATTTGAATCATTTGTGATTCCAGGATGCCACCAAAAGCTAAGACCATGACGTATGGCCCATGCTCCTCTTTCCCCTTCAGCCTGGACAGCTATTTCTCCTGCTGCTATTCAGCAGGAGCTCTCCTCCTTATCCAATAAGGATGAGCTACATTCTATCTAGGAAATACATCATGAGCAGAGGTGCATTTACCAAGAAGTTAATGAGGGTTAAGCTTCAGAATCTCCTGCTTTTATGGGCCCCTTCAAAGCACTGAGAGAGGATCTAGCAATGTGTTCACATGATTGTAAGTTTTATTAAATTTTCAAAAGCAAATAGTTGCCCATCGTCTGTTCAAACCTTCATTTTTTACCACTCCAACTCCCCCTCCTTCACACTCTCTCTCATTTTGGAAAGCACTAGAGAGGCTGCAGCTATTTATAAAATATGAAAACGTAGAAGTTGAATCTGGAATAAATTCAGTTTGGGTTTAATAGTACTTACATAGTTTGCCATCATTCCCACATTACAGTGAGGACATCACTTGCAAGTGGCATTAATTCTAGCAGTACTTACAACTAGTCACAGAACGAGACAGTTCTGAGTGCCCTGAAAGCTTGTAGGTCACATACAAAAGAAACTTGCTTGAGGTTTTCTTAAATTCGACAACAGTCATATATTTACATTGCATTTCTAACAATGAATTGAGAAGCTGAAGGATATTTTTATAAACTAGGACAATAAAAAATCTCTACCAGCAATGTTAGAGAAAAGATTGAATAATTTTTCTACACTCTCTGTAGAAAAAAAATTGCAAAATTGACATGCAAGTATACAGACAAAAATGTAGAAATAAAAATGTATATAGATCATTAATAAAAATAGTTATGTTACTGAATTTACTAGTGAATAATGCTGAGTAATTATTGAATGGAACAATACTCTTCAGCACTTCTAAATTTGAAATTTGTTGTAATTTTTTCTCATCCTAAGTAGATATTCACTCTTCTCTTAATTTTATATTTGTAATTTTGTATCCTTTTTCTTTAAGAGAGGTTCCCCAAAAAACCTGCCTTCCCCCTATTATAAGTATTCCCACCTCTCCTGTTTAGAAGCCCCTCTCTTTCTTACCCGTCCCTGAGAAGCAGTGCCACATCGTAGTCAAGGGATATACTCTGGGAGCAGACTGCCTAGGTTCAAATCCCAACACCACCACTTGAGACCCTGGGAAAGAAAGTTCATCTGTCTAGAGCCTCAGTTTTCTCATCTATAAAATACAGTTATAACTATGGTACTACTATTGTATGATACTTGTCTCAGATCAGTTTTATGAGGAATAAATGAGATCATCTATAGAAAACACTTAGAACTACACCTAGAATATTTTAAGTGGTGTTTAAAATTTAGCTATCATTATTATTCTCTGAAAATGGAGTTACTGAATATCTGATACATACAAAGCTCAAATTTGCCTCCTCCAAGAAGTCTTTCCTGATCCAACTATAACTGATAAATCTTTTCTTCTCTGGCTCCCATAAGATTTATTATCCATATCACTATACTACTCATTCAATGCATGACATATACACACCTGACCTGCTAGTTTGCTATCTAATCTTTTTATATATGCATATTATCTTCTCATTTAAATTGTAAATTCCTTAAGAACATAGATTGTGTATTGTACTTGTTTATATCCCCCTAAGTAGCTATATTAGTGTCTTGTACAAATGTATGCATATATACATATTAGTATGTATGTACTGGCATATATGTACATATGTGTGTGTGTGTGTGTGTGTGTGTGTGTGTGTGTGTGTATAAAGTGAGAGTGAGTCTGAATATTCCTGTTTGTGCACCAGAAGTTTGTCCTCTAGTGGCTGAAAGAAGCCTGGGTACAATTACTACAACTTACATTCCAAGATCTCAACCTTTGGAAAAGGAATTGGAAATTCAGTGACGCTACTGTGTGACTAACACTTGAAGTTCATTTTTCTTTATTCTTCACAATATTGTTTTTTTTTTCTCAATGTTATCAAGAGAGAAAGGTGAATACTCCATTTAGTCTACCAAATGAGAATTTACGAAAAATCTGAATTGAGCATTTGGGGTCTGTCCAAGGTGAAGAAAGTGTCACTGAGAATTCAAGAAATACAACAGCCTTCAAAGTACTGATATAAAATGACTTCTCGTTCACAATCAAGAAAATCAAGCCTTATTATATACATAGAAGAGTTAAAGGCCTTCCACTAAACAAGAACACTAAAATAATATTTTGAGAGTTCTGAAAGACATTATAGATCAACCAGTCCAACACCCTCACTTTACAGATAAGGAAAATGAGCCTTTGATAGATGAGGTGAATTGCACAAGGCCATGCAGGGAGTTCCTCTTAGAGCTGGGACTAAAACTCAGCTCTCTTAACTCCTACAACATTGTTCTTTCCACAAGCCAAGTGGAAAAGACAGAGGAGGCTTATGGAAGTGCAAGCATCTCAGCCCAACTTGAGAGGGCCATAGTCTCCTAAACACCACAATAAAGCACATAAAAGTGAATAACACTGGGCCATTAAACAGAAGCCAGTGAAGTCGCATTATATTAATCAGAAATGTGGGCAGAAGGCCATGGTATGCTGTTTACAAAGGTTTCTGGAAACTTCCTTCTTAGTGAAGGATTTGATTCACTTCTTCTTTCCAGTTAATTTGCCAAGACACATCTATATACAACCCCCAATAGTTTCTTTTCTAGGGTGGCATCCGATATGGGCCACTTTAGCTTCAGATATCAACAATCCTTAATCTAATACTGTAAAAACAAAACAAAACAAAAACTTAAAAACGTGCCACCTGCGAAACCTGAAGAGCTGCCTGAGTGAGTAAGCAAGTCAAGAAAGGGGTAGCACCCAGAAGCTCAGCATCCAGCAACTCAATTAATAAGAAGAAAAACATGGAAAGTTCCTGGTAAAGGAATCCCCAACTTTCAAGAACACAAAGCTAATCTTCAATGCTCTGCCTACTCTCTAAATCCCGTCTTATGGAAAAATGTGGATTAGAAAATGAAGGGCGGAAATAGTACCATGCTGTGGGGTTGGGATGACTCCTGGAAAAGGTCTTTATGAGGGGGTCTCTAAACTCTCCCAGAAACTAGGCACCAGATTAATATTGGAGAGAGTCATAGAGAAAATTCCCACCCAAAGGCAAACTACTCAGATAGCAAATTAAATACTATTTGGAAACTCCTAGAATAAATTTCCAAAGCCATTGTTTTCTAAGGAGGCGCATATTAAAATGGAAAGAAGAAACTGAGAACCTGAAGACAGAAGCCCTTTATCTAAGTAGGTATGTGATCTTAAGCAGGTCACGCCGTGGACCTGTTTCTCAAAAAACATGGTGAAGCTTCACCAGTTGACCTCAAAGCTTCCTTCCAGATTTTGTGGTTGAATAATAATATTCCCTTTTCAATAAACTTAAAATATTTTTATGTACTCTCTCCCTCAGTGGCTCTCCATTCCTTATTTTAAATAAGTGACTAATTAGAAATTAAAATGACTTATTGTACGAGGAAAAATATTCCAGAGAGAGCCATAGGGCTCACTGCCCTGCAAAATTTACAAACAGTACCTGCTACAAGCCTATCCCAGTTAGTCCTTGATTAACTATCTAACTTGCACATTGCTCCTTCCAACCCATCCACAGTGTTCACTGCCAGATTATTCAAAAAAGATGCCATTTTGGGTGGAACAATGCTTCACTGTGCCATTCCTAGGTCCTGCTCACTAGATGCCATTAAATACCTCCCAGTCTTTGTGACACCATCACCGCCCCCACATTTCCAAGTGCCCCTGAGGAAGTGGCACCGCCCTGGTTACAAGCAACTGAAAGTTTCAAAGGATATAACAATAATTTATCACCCTTAAATCATTTGAGCCTCATGGCATCATAGGAACTTACAGAAAAAGTTGAGGGGAAAATAACTGACAGCTATAGATTAAAATGGGTTTTGATTACCTGTAGTTGCAATTTTTCTGGCTAAATTATTCTACCACCATCTTTTCCCTACACTTCCCTACACTAAGATAACTGAGATCTAGCTAATTGATGGTTTTTATTTTCTGTTTGCTCTCCCCAACATTTCATCCTCCCACTTCCTTTCTCTTACCTGGCATAATGTCCTGCAGGATTCTGCGGGCAAAAGAAACACTAAACAGTACAGCAAAAGCGAATGAGTCATTGTCTTCCACACAGCTGCCTTTCTTGCTTCTATAAAAATAAATGAAAAGGCAAAAGGTCTCCAATCTGAAGCTTTCAAAGTTCTATGTCACTGCAGACCCAGCCTACGAGATTGGGTTCTGTCCTTAGTGCTGTCTACTCAGAAGTTCCTTCCCCAGAGGTGGACTCCCTGTGCTTTCCCATCCACTCCACCTGGAGCTGCAGGTGTGAGCACCAGCTGGCACTGGGAGGTACAAGCAATTGCTGAGATAACCTCCAGCCTCTGTTGTCAGCTTGCATGTGATGCCTCATGTGGGAATCCCTCCAAAGGAAGCTGCCTGCCAGGGTGCAATAAACAGCCCATGTTCAGGGAGTGAGAATGGTGGTTCACTCTCTGGGTTAGGCAGGGCTGAGAAACATGTAGGTGGCTATGGTGGAACATGAGTTGGAATTCCTATGTGCAAACTCAGCCTTGAAATACATTGTGAAGGAAAGTAAGCACCAGGCTCAGCCTATTATCTTTCATTTTCGCCTAATTCTGTAGCTGTATTTTCATAGGTAGGAAGCAACTTATTTCTGCCAAAACTGATGTTGTAACTAAAATGATTCCTTGGCACTGAGAAAAGTGCTGGATATGTGGTAGGCACACAATATCTTCAATAAAGGAAGTGGAAAGGACAGAGAAAGGGAAAGTGGTCGGGAAGAGCTGATGATTTGCATCAGCGTCTATGCCCTACAGAGGATTTGTGTAAGTTGAAATTTTTAATATTAGATAGTAACAGTTTTGACATTTTAATTTTTATCAAAATACGTTTTGATTACTAAAATTATGTTTCTATGTATAACAAAATAAGCACTTAGTGTTTTATGTGGTAATGACCTTCACTCGACATTGCAGAATGCCCTTTTTTGATAGTTATACAGCTACCTTGAGCCCAGAATTTTCCAATATCTTTTTTACAGTCCAGGTCTATCTTGTCATATAAAAACTAAGACCACAACTCTAGAATACTATCCTTCCCCAATTCCAGCAATAATGTGACCCTAGTTCACAGTGCAATTTTGGCCTTTTTTCAATTCTTTGAAGTAGAAGAAACATTTTCTAAAGTTGATTCTGTATTTTGCTTATAAAACTGATTGCATTTTAAAAGTGACTTATTTTAACCTGTACTTAAATAGAATCATTTTCTTCCATATTTGTTTACATTAAACCTTTTTCATAATAGCTCTTTTTCCAGTTCCATGAAAGCAGAAGTTTAGATGAAGCTAAAGGATATGGTGGCAAAATAGTAGCATCAATCCAATATTTTGACCTCTCATTCCCCTCACCAACCCCCCAGAGCTCTCTGGCCCTATCTTCTTTGGAAAAGCCACAGGTCTCTGAACTTTTTCCTCAGGTCAGCCCATTCTTTCTGACATGCAAGAGTAACTGGAGTGTAACTCCTCCCTTTCAAATAAACGTTCGAAAATGTTGGGTCACAGGACGTAGAGTACAGCATAGGGAATATAGTCAATAGTATAGTGATGGCTGTGTAGAGCCAGACAGGTTCTAGAGTAATTAGGGGGATCACTTCATACACGATATAAATGTCTAACCATTGTCCTGAAGACCTGAAACTAATTTAAATTAAAAAAATGTTTAAAGATAAAGAAAATGTTGGTTTCACATAGTCCAAGCCATAACATTTATTATAGAATTGTTTCAGGAAAGGCTTGTCCCTCAGAAACATGCAGTCTGAAAAAACAGTCACATATATGATTCACACCACAACAACATGAAGCACTTACATCAACACAAAGTGAAATGTGCCAAATACAAAGTGCTGGAATTTTTTTTTTTAATTAAGAAACTGCTTCCCTCCTCATGGACTTTAAAATAAAAAGGAACAGCAAAGTGTACAACGGCCAGATTGCAAAGAGATAACATTTCCAACCATCCAACCAGGGATATGCTTTCCCATTCTCTGTTGTCTGCTTTCCAAATCTAAATAAAAAAAAAAATTGTGCTTCAGATGTTCATTTATGTGTTTATTCAACAAAGAAAATAGGCCCCTCATTTCCAAGCCATGTCCTAACAGCTAGAAATTAAACAAGGATGACTTCTTTTCTGTCTCATCACCACCTCAAGGAAGTCACAATGTAATGAGGCTTCTGAAGCACCCCTGAAAGGTTGAAAACATGGATGAGGCTTGCTCCCTAGGGACCTGCAGACCCTATGAGTCAAAACGAGTGGTCTAGGTATGATAGGAAATTATCCAAAGTTCTGGATTCCACAAAACAATTCCTTTGTTAGCAATTTCATTTCAAAGTATCTCTTCCTATGTCTATGTCAAATTCCTTTACCCCAAAGCCATATGGTTGACTGGTAACTGGCATAGCTCACTAATGAAAGGCAAAACCTGCAGAAAGAAAACATGTGAACAGCACGCTGGGGCATGTTCTTAGGATGGCCGCATCAGAACAAACATCTGATTGATTTAAACACACATTCATCCACACAAGCAACAGAGACCAGAGCAATTTTATAGGGTGATTTGGGTGAAAAAAAAAAAAACTCACGACTTGAACTCTCAAATCCTGATTAGTAAGAAAATAAATAATTGAATAGCAATCACAGCAATCACAAACAAAAGTAAACAAAACTTCAGCGGATAATCTGAGACTACTACTTGCATAATTAGGTTGCTTAGTCGTCAAGTGAGATCCACAAAATGCTATCAAAGTTTCCAGACAGACTGTGGGAATACACTGCAGATGGTCTCAGGGGTGGAAGATTCCACAGTGCCAATCATTTAGCCATCCCACTGTTTCACCTCTAGTCGATGACTATAGACAATATGAAATGAAAGAGGAGAAAACAAGTATCTATTGTTTATTCTGTGTGTGGCCCTGTGTCTACATTACCTCTTTCAATGCCATCAAGTAAGTCTCTGCAAATGAAATCACTTCCACAGTTTTCTAAAATAAGAGGCTAAAAGTTGATCCCGCCCAAACTCCCAGGTACTAAGTGATATGTTTGTGATCTGAACCCAGGTTTGTAATTTTTTTCATCATGCCATGTGGCTTTTCTAAAATAAGAAAAAGCTGATTTTTGTATAGGGTAAATTTTTTCAGAACATTTTCACATATAATTTAACCTTGACATCACAAAAATTCTATGAGAGAGGCAGAAAAGTTATCATTTTCCTTTTTTTTATCAGAGAGGAAATTGTCCAGATAACAAATACCCTTCCCAAGGTCATACCCCAAGTTACTGGAAAAACTAGACTCTTTTGACTTCTGATCCAGGGCTCTTTTAACTATGTCATTCTGTCCCTGTCCTCCTTTCTGTCCTCAATGAAGATGTTAAAAGGCAAATCACCATCTCTAGCAATCTATATGAGCTTAAAGAAATTTTCAAACTAAACATTGCCTTCAGAATTCCTGTCATTATCTTGAGTAATCTCCCATGCTGTGCTTAGATGCTCAGGTTCTCACTTTTAGCTCCAGTCTAGAATTCCCCTCTTTGGGCAAAGCTCCTCTGAATCAACCTTTTCCATATCGAGGGCCTCCTTTCTTGAGACTTTCAGAATTCCTCTGACTGCCAAGAAGAAATAATTAACCAAACAGATAACCTATCCATCATGTGAAAATGAGTACTATTTTTTATTATTTTAGTCATCCAGGTAAGTGTACATTTTAACAGTTATTTTCCAGAGGAAACCTCTTCAACAGTAGGAAGTTAGGTGTTGACCTAGGTCAATAGGCCAAATTCCGGGGAGCAAGGATAACTCTCCGTGCCCCAAACCACAGCTACAGAGCTACCTATCCATATGTTTAATTTAACCCTCACTTTTCTCCAGTTTTTTAAATTTCAAATCATTTTCATTGGTTCCTTTGAGTTTCACTAAACCTCTTTTGAATTGGATACTTTCCTCTTTTGCATGCAGGTTCCAAGCAGAGCTGAATTGTAGTGATTCCTCGCACCTGGAAGGTAAGTGGTAAATAGAAAAGACCATGTGCAAATGGCATCTATGTCAGGCACTTGGTAAAGGTGTGCCCAAGAATCACCTACCTCATGGGTCACCACAAAATCAAGAAAGAATCTAATCTGACAGTCAGAGGCTGCCAGAATAAGTTTAGTATAGTACTCAGAATGTGGAAACAAACTCTGAGTAACCAGGCAAACCCAAACTATTGTACTTTGGGAACTCTATCCTATAGAAAGAACTTGAAATACAAAAACAAAGCATGATGTGCAAGCTTGCTAATGGCAGTTGTGTGTATAGTAGCAAAAATATATATAAAGAGAAACAAAATAAAAGCCAAACAATAATGAAATTGATAAAGTATGATAAATCTATATTAAAAAGTATTACAAAAATATTAAAACATTTGTGAAAAGTTTTGATATATTAGTAGGAGGTAGTAGTACATTATATTATAATTTTATATTATTAATGGGAAAAACAGTCATTAAGATGCTCTCTGTAAATATATACACTCATGAAAAAACATTGGTGAGATTTCACAGTTAAGATGCTCAACTGGAAATGAATCATAGAATATTTTTCCCAACACTAAGAAAATATTGAAAACCAGCAGAAACACCACTAATTATAACAAAATGAGAAAAGGGTCAAGACTTAAAGGAATAACTTTAAAAACTGTTAAAGAAAGAAACTGAAAATTTTGAAGTTTGTAGAAGCAGAGCACACCTCCTAAATTTTATTCTCCCATTGTCTTCCCCTTTCAGCCAAAAAATAAAGGAGAAAAATCTTCAGGAATCTCATTAATATTCAGAAATCTAAAAAGAAGAAAAATGTGAGAATCCTTTTGTTTTTCCTCTTCTAACTGGAGAATTTTTTAATTGGATGTTGGGAATACATTGTAAATGGGGAGGGCAATAGAGACTGACTCTCTCTGATGGAAAAAAAAGACTCTACAGCGATCCTTAGAGAAACAACCTAGAGCCTGGTGACATCTGCCATTGATATATGCCACCCAGAAAAATGGGGTAAATTCTGGTACAGGGCACTTATAACTCAGTAGCAGACAGCTGAGCCCACCTCTGCAGCCTGTCTTGCCTCTCTGGCTGTCAGTTGGGTTCTTCCACTGGAAGTCATCAACCAAAGATTAGAGGAGGGGAGAATAGAGTCATGGGGTCTCTCTGTGGTCACCATCCTAGCAGTGACTGATCTCCTCTGGCTAAAGTTCCCGTTGGGTATTCTCTCTTTCAGGCTGCAGTGCGCACCAGAATCCAGTGATTCCCTACTCTTGCCTCTTGAGTTCTAGGAATAGATTCCTGCGACTTCCCTAGTTCCCCATCATCTCCTGTTGGTTCTTTTAGCCCTGCCTGCATCTCTGTAAAGAATCTTTTTATTAAATTCTTGTCAATTTATTCTTTTCAGCTCAATCCTTTTCAGGTAAATCCTTTTATGAGTATTGGGTGTTTCTAGTCAGACGCTCACCTGATACACCAGGAATAGGGCTGTTGCCAAGCTCTTCTTCTCCCTGAAATTCCCTTGGACTGCAGAAAAGTGAATAAAGCACAAAGTACCCAGACCTCAAACTATATGTGGCAAAAAAATAAAGTAGTGTCACATATAAAGAGAGGAGGGTCAAAAGTCACTTACTGTGTATAGAACAAGTTAAATATGAACAAGATAAAAAGAAATATGTCTCAAAGATGTTATGAAGAAATGTTTTAAAGAAAAAACACAAAATAGCAAGCTTATTAAAAATGGCCAAAAACTTGAACAGAAAAGCTAATATCATACACACACACAATTAGTTCAAGCCATAGAACAAGTTAAAATAGAATAATTTTTTCTTTTTACACATGAGCTTCATGAAGAAATTCTAAAATAGCAGATTAAGATAAAACCTTAAAGATCAAAATAATATTAATAGGGATTTTTTTGTTACTACCTCCAATCTCAATATATTTTATAATACTTTTTTTAATTTATGAAATTCATAAATTAGGAACTTCAAGAAACAAAAGACTTGAGCTAATAAGCAGAAAGAAGAAGAGAAAGAAAAAGAAAAAGAGAAACAGAGAGAAGGTAATAGAAATGGAAGACAGACAAAGGTAATACAGAGCAAGGATAATTGCAGTCCCTGAAGAAGAGCATACATTGAGTGCAACCAAAAATAAAAAACTGTATTCAGATATAATGCAAGAGACTTCTCCTGAAATTTAAAAGGGAAAAAAGATCAATATAAAAGTATAATGTAAAAAATATACAAAAGATCAATATTAAAGTATAATGTAAAAACTTAAGAGGTGAAAGTAAAATGGAAGGAAATATGAGAGTGCTAAAAATTTATCTTTCTAGTAAAGAATAAATTCACACTACCTAATATTCACAAGAATTTTTTTATTACTACCTCCAATCTCAATATATTGCATAATTCTTTTTTTAAACATTAGAAACATCTAGAAAATAATATATCGAGATATTATGAAGGGGGAAAAAATCTTAGAAGTTCAAATATTCCCTAGGTTTTTTATTTTATTTAAATAAAATTAAGTTATACTTAAAATAACAAATATAGTATAATTACCTCTTAATTATAAGTATAATTACTTATGAGTATATTACTTTTTTCTTTATATCTAGTAATTAACTTATCATGTCCTAATATATAAACATACATACAGAAAAATATCTGGAATAATATTTAATCATTAACAATGGTTATTTCTAGGTAGCAAAATTGGAAATGATTTCTTTTAGTTTCATCTTTTAAATTTTCTGCTCTTTTTAAACCCTTTATAAGCATGTATCATTTCTACCAAAATGTGATTTTTAAAAGGAGAGAGTAAGAAATAGACTGAAACTAAATATAGCAGAATAGGAAAAATGAATAATTTATTATTGTTATATTTTAATTGAGCTTTTTCTAATTTCTAAATGTTATTTTTAAAAAGGAAACATAAATAAAAACGCTGAAAAGACACCAAAATGTTAGCAATTATCAAAAAAAATGGTAAGTTCTTTTTTTCACATGCTTCTCTCTCTAATCTGTTTTTCTACAAAGAACTAGATTTTTAATTTAAAAAATAAACTTTTTAACATTACGGTGGAGATTATGAAATAAGTTGTAAGTCAAAAGATCTGTGCTCTTCTCTCAATTCTGTTATGATATATTTTATGAAATTTGGTAGATATTTAACTTCTCTGGACCTCATTTCTTCATTCAGAAAACATTGACATACCTTGAACTATACGCAATTAAAATTTAGGCCAAAGAGATGGTTATGAAGACAAATAAGACACGGTCTACCCCTTCAGGAAGCTACAGTCTAATTAGGGAAAACAGATAGCCTAAATAATACAAATTAATGTCATAAACACGCTCCTTGAAGTATACAAAATATACTTTAGAAACCTATGACAAAAACTGATAAACCCTGCTTCCCCGGCCTCTTTAATTCCCCCACACACACCTCCCACTTCCACCTCTGACCTATGGATGTTGACGTCTCCCCTTAAGAACTGGATCTCTGAAGGCGGGGCGTCTCCTCCCACACGCTAGCAGCGTGCACCCGGGAGGCCTGGCGCACCTGGGGCCTGGCAGATAAACCGTTCCTACAGGGACTTAGAGAAAAATCATGAACAAGGGGCTTTTGATGTGGGCACATGGGGCAAGAAGAAACAGTATTCCAGACAGAAAAACAGAAGGTCCAAAGCAGGGAGTGCAGAACAGCCAGGCATATTAGGGATGACTGGGAAGTTCACAAAGTTGGAGCATCAGATGTCTGAGGAGAAGGTGATGTATGCAGTGCATCAGATAAAGGTACGCTGATACCCAAGTGCGGCAAGTTCTATGCCACAGTAAAGCAATGCAATTCTTAATGGATAATGAGGACCCATCAAATCCTTTAATGACAGCATCAGATTTTTTTTTAGAAACATTATTCTGCCAACAGTGCAGAGGGTAGGTTTGAAGGCAGAGACAAAAGCCGGGAAGCCAGTGACGAAGCCATTCTTTAGTTCATTGAACAATATTAAGGACCAGAACTATGGCAATGGCAGGGAAATGAATTCAGAAGACTCCAGAAGAGAAGAGAAAAATACTATTAATTATTAAGTTTAGAAGAGTAAGCAAAAGTTTAAGGAAGAAAGAATAAGTGAAAAGATAGAGAAAAAGGTGATGCTGATGCCTCTAGGCTAGGCTTCTAGGTGAATTTTGATTAACAGTATTGAAGAGAGAAAATACAGAAGAAACAAGTTTAGAAAATAAGAGAAATAAATGAGATAGTTGAGCTGATATTTAGGTGATATTTAGCCAAAAAATATTGTTTTGAGATTTATGTATTTCCATTAGTGCAAATTTTCTCCATAGATGTCAATAGATGTCAGCATTTATTTCTTATAAAATCCATCTTGTTATCTTAACTGATAACTGTGGAATGTATCAAGCAGTAATACGTAATACGTAATACTTCTGCAAAAGCACCCCAGAACTATGTCATTTACATGCGTGAACACTCAGAAATGAAAGATCTCAGCATTAAAATATATAATAGTTATAACTATTACAAGATAAAAATACATGACAGTTCATCACATAAGGATGATTTCCTGTATTTCATATCTTTTCTTTATATTCACTTTACTTCTTATCGGAATGTATCCTTTCAAATTTCTTTTAATAAAGATCTCTGGGTGACAAACTCTCTTTATCCCTGAATGTCTGAAAATATTGTTATTTTACTTTCATTCTGGATGATAAATGAATGAGTAAATGGCCAAGGCATCAATGTTTCTATTCAGAGGGTGATTTGTTTACAATTTGGTCCTTGGTCTGGAAGAGACTTTTGTACCAAATAAGTTTTTAAATGGTTTTCATGGCATGAGATTCCAGGAGAACAGCAGCCAAGAAGAACTAAGACACAGCGGGTCGAGTGAAAGGGATAGAGCATCTCACAGGCACAGCCATTGTTCTGGATAAATCAATTTGAGGAAAAATCGGTACTTGACACCTACACTTAAGACAAGTACACAAAGACCATGATGACTATGTGTAGCAATAAACATTTAGCAGTCATGAAACAGATGTAACTGTTCTTTGAACTATGACCAAATTAAAGTTGTACTGGAGCCTTTATTTGAGCTAATGATGAAAATTTTCCCATACCAGGTAAACTCATTGACTTTCAGTTTAAACTATGTCTCTTTTGATCAATTCATCATTTCCTCTTTTTTTCTTCTTCCTTCCTCCCCAGGAATGATATTCCAACAAGAATAAGCCTCCATCTGTGCCAGCCTCTGCTGAGATGTACAATCATTGCTGGGCTTTGGGCCTCAGTGCTCAGCCCCACTTTGCCCACACTGAAACATCTGTGTTCCACTCTCTTCTCTGGCATCCAGGTGCCCAGTGATCACACTGATTCTTTATTTTTCAACATCCGAACATTGTTCAGCTCAGGCCCAGTCTTTTGTCTTCATGCATTCTTCTTCCTCTTGAAAAGGAATTTTTACACTCAAAAGGCTTACCTTATAATCAACTCTTTGTTCTGCTTCTGTAGATACGCTTGCCACATAGGCCAAAGGACAGGGTGACCTCAAGATTAACTAAATACTCATCTTCCATCCTCCCATTTGTTTGTTTTATATAGATAACGGATGTATTGCCTAAGTTCCTGTCTGAAAATCTCAGACTCTGTAACTGCCCATAGCAATTCCCATGCACTGTAACCACATGAGGACAAATTAACCATTTGGCTCATGCTAACTGCGCGGATAAGCAAGGTTACCCCTGAGCTGAGGGCCCAGATCTTCAGAGAGCTAACTCTTCTGGGACCGCCAGCATAATAAACCTGATTTCTCCAACTCTCTGAGTGGTGCTTGGTTTCTTGCCGGTCTGATTTTTCTACAATACTCTCTCTTCCTGCGCTGATTCCTTCCAAAATTACACAGCTTTTCTCTCTCCTAAAATTCAGTTCTTGCTACAGGGAGCCCAGTTCTCTTTTCAGAATGAGCTAGAAACATGTCATCACTCAGTCATTTTGCATGCATTATGCATCTTCTGCTTTCTCTCACCAATACCATCCTCCCAAAGTACAGAGACTCCCTGTTCATCAGCAACCAATTACCCTAGAGGTGACAGTACCTCCCACTGGTGACTCAGATGCAAGGAGGACTGAAAATCTGAGATCCATGGCATTAGGGACCATCATGCCCAAGCTTATGCAGAAGTGACAGTCCCACTCTCTTCCAGCTACAAGACAATTTAAGACTGTTTAAGACTCTCAGAATTATTCTTTTTTAAAATTATAGTTAACTTTCAATATTATTTTATATTAGTTTCAAGTTTACTCATGATTCATAGGCATTTCTATAATTAACAAAGTGATCTCCCTGATTAGTCTAGTATCCACCTGGCACGAGACAGTTATTATAATATTGTTGACTAACACTCTTAGAATTCTTTCCAGACTCTAGGCAGCAGCAGCCCCTTCAAAGACAAGATTGAGATAAAATTTCCTGAAAGACAATTGGAGCAGGGGGTGAGTCAGCACCTACTCATTGATTTAAAGAATTTCTTCATGGAAATGTAAAATTTTAAAGACCAGATGTGTTATGGAGTAAAATGTATATAACTGGAGCATTAGGCCTAGAAGTGACCTTCATGAATGGTGCTTATAAATATACATTATTTAATGCATAGCAAATTGATGTGGATGGAGTTTTTGTTTTTTGTTATTAAATATATTAAATTTGTATTTTGCTACACAAAATGTTCAAACTGACAAAAAATAATTCTTTATCATTTCATTCTTTTAAAACAAAGATGTAATTTGAGACATTGTATTAAAAAATGATGGCTTTGGCTTATCAACAGCCAGATGCTTTCAGATTTCGCCGTTCAGGACCCAACTGGCAGTTCTGCTAGAGGAATACACTGGACACCTATTATTATTGTTGTTGTTGTTGTTATTATTAATTATTTGCCTAGCCACCCCCTCACCCTACCTATGCTTGTATGAAAACTGCTTACTCTTCTGTGTTTACTGTGCTTGTATCCAGTTTGAAGATGTGCCTGGCCAGAGATGACTGGGTTAGAGGATGCAGCTGACAAAAGCTAGGTTGACCAGCCTTCATCCCAGGAATTTTCAAACTTTGACAGGAAGAAAGAAATGGGACTTACTCTCTTCTAGAGAAGTTGAAAAAGACAGCACACATCACAGTAATTTCTAACTCTGATTGCACACTAGAATTCCCAAAGGAGCTTTTTAAAAATTTTACCAATATCTGCACCCTACTCCCAACCCATGGAATCAGAATTTCTGGAGATAAGTTTTGGACAGTAATATTTGTTATTCAAATAAACTTTTTATTTGAATAATTTCCTCACTATTGAAAAGTTGAAAGAGTACACTCCTTCACCTAGATTGCACTAATTGTTAACACTTAGGAATGACTTTTTTTAACTCTCCAGTTTTATATAATTATTAATATAAAGAATTGAGAAAATCCCAGATGATAATCATATGTAATTGAGAACAAATGAACTATGAAAAGGACATCACAAAATAAAGCAGATACACCAAGAAGGACAAAGATTAAAAAAAAAAAGTCTTGGTGACACTCAAGATCCTGTATTTTATGCTATGGGTACTGAGATACATTGATATCATTATAATAAAATCATCTTTGGAATTTGAAGTAGTGTGACTTAGGAACTTGTTCCTTTCAATCAAAAGATTCAGGAATAATACACAGAGGCAATTAGATTCTACAGCCTCACATCTAAATAAAAATGAAGCCAGGGGCTTTACTGTCTTGAAAGATTGAGGTTATGTTAAGAGAAATATATATTTTAAAAAATATATATTTAAAAAAAACCCTGTAAGTTCTCAGGATAATGGAGTTAAAGATAATGAGATCACAAGCTAAACTACGGTTTTGTGGAAGTAGCTACTATGTTTTAAAGTAGACCATTTTTCCATTAGTGAATTAAGTTAAACCTCACACAACACAGGCTCAGTACCAAGGACAGTGGGATCTTAGGATACAATCTCTAAAAATATAAAATATAAGTTTTGCAGTCTTTGAGCTGCAAACAAGCCAATTTCCCAAGCTTTAATTATATGAATGAACTTTGAAAGAAGAAATTTAATAAACCCAAAATAATGTAAGATAAATTCAAGCCTCATTCTTTTATCTATAAATTTACTTTAAGGAGAAAGCACATTGTGTCAAAATTCAAAGGATAAAATTTTTTAAGCAAAATTAAACTTTCAAAATTCACACTCAACAAATACAAAGAATCCTTTGGAAAAAGGAAGGAATAGATTTATCAATTACAACAATATTTTAAGGGATTATATAAAAGGCAATGGAAATGTAGACATTTTGGTGTTGTCTCCCCCAATGCAAAGAATGACACAATAGAGACAAACTTATGAGCCAAGAGAAATCTCCCTCTAGTCTCATCTGAGGAAAATAAGGATCAAAAATTCCTAATGCCATAGGTTAGTAGCTGGAAGTGCAGGATTTTTTATGAAGGTGTGAAAATATTCCTCTGAATTCATGGAAATCTAAAAGTTGGCAATATCTTGATAGCAAGTCCAAATTGTAGATAAAATATTACAAAGTTTGATGAGAAGAAATAATCATTTAAAAGCAGTTAATTAGCTTCTGTATTTGTACTTCATCACTTTTAGAGCATCAGAAAAGGAGAACTCCTTTAAGGTTCCAATTTCCTGGACTCTGATATTTGGATGGGATCAGAGGCACAAAAAGAAAGAAGGAAAAACAAAAATATTTTCTTACCAAATTAGCATTCTTATCGAATTATGTTAAGTGTCTCTAAGTTATCAAATTCCTTTTTGATACTCATCACTGTGTACGCTATTAATCAAACCCCAAATTACAAAGCCTCAAAACCTTAGAATCATAATCGGTTTCTCATCTCTGAAATTCCTCTCTGAAGGAAGTCATTGGAAGAAGAAAGATGTGAGACTACTCACTGTGGCTAGCCAACAACAAAGTCACCAGCAAATTTGTCCCGATCCCTGGCAGCTGTACTCACAGGTGTCAGTGGCTTTCCTTTGTCATATCTTGCCACAAATCAGTAGGCTGGACTTCTATATCTCTGAGCAGTCAATTTAGCCCCGAATGGCAGATCCCCAGGCTGAGGCATCCAGGCTGGGCCCTGCCCTGGCACAGCCAGCCAGCCACATAGCAGGGGCCCTGCAGCCTGACAGACCAGTCCTGCATGGGAGAAGCTCCTGCAGTGGGAGGAGCACTGTGCCAGAGAATGGATGAGTCACACTCTAGGTGACACACAGACTCTCACAAAAAGCAAAGGCTTCCCTTTTTTGGCAAGAGATCCAGAATTAGGGTAGCGGCACAGGATCTGAGGTACTTGGCCGTAACTATTAACCTCTTCATGAATCTTCGTAAGCGACAAAATGAGATATGGAAAACACAAGTGCCTCTGCTCACAGCTCTGTCTTTGTCTGACCTTCTAGTCACTAGGATTATGGCAGTATGGCTCTCTAATTGTTTCTGGCTGTCCCTAGTTCCAAGCACAAGACAACTTTGCAATTCCTAACCTCCCTGTGATTAGATGGGATCATACAAGTTGTTCTGTCACAGTGACCAGCAATTCAACATGATAGCCATTCCGTCAGTTTGGGGCCATGAGTGACTGTGATAAGTAGAGGCCCCTGCTGACCTATGATGAGTATGAGCAAAATATTACTCTTTATTGTTCTTAGTGACCAAAAGTTGGGAGCTCTTTTTTACCTCAGCACAACTTAGTCTCTACTGATTGACACAAGGACCAAGGCTCTTAGAAGGCAACATGGACAGTGATGTATCTTTCTAATTTTGACCACTTGAAATTCTTTTCCACTTTTTTTTAAATCATTCATGGACTTCCTAGGTCTCCTTAGCTCATGTTTCAAAAACCACACTTACATTTATCTAGAATGTGGCATTTTTCAAAACCTTTACTAAGATCTTCAACATACTAAGAGGAACTCCTATTTTTAACCCCACTGCTCCCTCTGTTTTTGTTTTGCTTCCTGGAGTGCTCTAGATCTTCTAGCAAGTGACCAAAGACTTGAGAGTCACCTTTGGAGCTGAAATCCAGTTAAGTTCATCCATCAGAAGGGAAAATTAAATATTTCCATTGTGTAAATACTACTTAACCAGGGTGCCATGTATTTGTGGCTATATCGATTTACATAAAATATGACCTCCAGCCTCGCAGAGCTTACAGTCTAGTTAGGAAGAGAAGGGACATAAATATTAAAAATGTGCAAGGCCTTCTCCACTAAGAGGTACAGCAATAAGTCTAAAGCAGGGAAAGGGTGATGGCGACTAGTGGTCCAGGGCCACTTCGTGGAGCATGAAGAGCTAGGCCAGGCATTGAAGGACACATCTGGTTTATATTGAGCAAAATTTGGCAGCAGGAAAAGCTGAGGGTTATTCATAGTTTATTTCTTCAATAAACTTTTATTGAGCATCTACTAGAGACAAGAAATGTAAAAGCTGGAGCTGTTCTGGGAGATCATCCAAACCCAACTTTACACCGCATAAATCAGAAAAAAAAAAAAACTTGGCTATTATTATGTAGGGCTCTCAACTTTTTTTAAAAAAAATAATAGCCTCAACTTAGTAAAGCAGAGCTCCCAAGCATGAGTTCAGCCTTGTCACCAGTTGCTCCCTGACTCATATGTTACATATTGTTAATGACTTACTATTTTCATCATATTGTTTTAAGTCTCCAAGTTTCCGTGCATGTGTGCCCCATGCCTGGGTCAAACTTCCTACCTCTGTTTGCTGGTGAACAACTTGTCCTCAGTCATGATTCAACCCAACTGTCTTATTCTTGAGAAAGTCTCCTCCAAAGCCTGAGATGGATCAGAGAGTATCTCTTCTTTTGCATATATTTACCTAGTCACTAATTTTGTAATGTTGGAATCTGAATCTTCCTCTCTGAACTCATCTTCACCAGAGATGCGACCTACCCTGTCTTGTTCATCTTGCTCTAGCTTAATGTAAAATTGGTTCACATTCCTTTTCTTTTCCATTGGCCTCTACTACAGCCCAAAGAGCCTCCTCCCATCTCCACCCATAGCTTCACCTAGCTGACTCATTCTTGTCCTCAAGTGTCTCCTCTACTATCACATCTTCCATGACAAAATACTCTGGCCCAGTTTCCCCCTCCAAGGTACACAAGACTGGCACCATCTCATAATTTAGGTTTCAGTTCAAATGACATCCCTTGGAGAAGTATTCCCTGATTTGGCAGTCATTATTTACCTACCTAAGGTCACTCTGTTGTCTTTCTTGCCAAAAACCCAGACTTGATGACTCAAAACTATTTTGGACTAATTGTGGCAATACAAGTTCTATTTTCTGGTCACTGAATTAGATGTAGTCAGGTTACCATTTGTGTTCAATTAGTTTTAGGGTGAAGTATGCTGGGGTAGGAGATTTCTAAGTAGAACTTACACTAGTGAGTGCTACACTAGGGGAAAAAGTTCTCTTGCCCCTCTTCCTCCACCTTTTTTTTTTTCCTGGCTTTGGAAACCACAAGAGGATGTAATGTCTGCAGGTATAGCAGCCATCTTGCAACTATGAAGCAACAAGCCTGAGAAAATGCCGACACGTTGAGGATAGGAGAATAGAAGAATGGGAAAAGTCTCAGTCCTCACATTACACCACTAAATTATTGAACCCATCTTGGGATCAATTACATCTGGGCTTTTGAAATAAATGCTCCTAGGACTTATGTCACTATTAGCTCTTCTGTTACTTGAAGCCAAATTAAATTAAATGATACTCTTAACACCTTATCTAAAGCAGCCCAATTTGTAATATTATTTTCCTCATATATATCACTATTCAAAATTAGCATTCTTGGGAATGTTATTGGTTGATTATCTTCAGTGATTATGGGGGCAGGAACCTTGTCAATTTTATTATTGCTGTATTTCCAGAACCTAGAATAGTGCCTGGTTCTTTGTAGGAGTTCAATAAATATGTGTTATATAAGTGGTGACAACTCATTTCTTGTCTGTCTCATAACAGATGTGAACTAGTTTAGGTCACAGACCCAGATTTTACTTATTTTTATTTGCCCTCAAATTATCAGACTGCTTGGCATATGGTAAAAAATTAATAAATATTTAATGAGTGGCAACATATTCTCCCTGTATTCTTCCTTCAATAACCACCCCTCTATTTAGGATACAGCTCCTGAGCATCCAATAGTGGACACCTTGGCAAAGGAATCCTGAACTGTTGTTTTATGATAGTCAAGATGACAAAAGAATTCTATAATAGAGTCTTAACTGGCAAAAAGTCTTAAAGACTGGCCTTGAAGACCAAACTTCCAGATGAATCATTCCCAGTAATTCCCAGTAGACAATACTTACAATCACGTTTCAACTGTATTATATGTGAGTGGGCTCAGATAGATCTCCTTATGATTGACAGTTATTGTAAGGTATTATCTATTCATCCTGTCTTTGGAACCCAACACTGAGAGAAATGCCTTCTCTATGTCTTCACACACACAGCTGAACCTGGTGAGATTTAATTCGCCATATTTCACTGACTCTAAGATGCCACTGATTATAAGATGCCATTGTTTTATTGACTACTAAGAAAAACTATGCTGACAAACTCTAAAACAATGCTAGAAAACTATGAAAAAATACTAGAATGTATCCCAATTCAGAGATGCATCTTAGATTTGACACAATATAAAATATGATAGTTTCACTTTAAAATAATGAATACAGAACTCCACAGCCTTCCATGCAGTTGGTCAATCCTGCTGCGATTCACTGACAGGCTTGTTTTTCCACGATCCTAGATGACAAATGACATACATTCACTCTCTTCAAACCACTGATGAAACTTCTCCCCACCCCTTACGTTATCAACCTCACCTCACATTTCACAGTTGGAACTATCAGATGTTATCAACTCTATCCACTTCTCTCCTCCAAACTCACAAACCTACCTGCATATATTCCTGCCTTTTTTTTCCCTTCTGCCATATTAGAAGAAGTATTTGTCTTCCTGTCAAAACTTGGCTCTTCCCAGGAGATCTATCCCCTTCTCCTCAGACTTTCTCAAGGATAGCATGCCCTAAGATTTCCTATTCCCTGCCACTTCAATTTCTCCCTCCACAATGGATAATTCCATTAATATCTTAATAGGCTCAAATATCTTCCTTCCTGAAACTAAAGTTTCCCTTAGTTCCTACTGACTCTGCCCCAAGTTTTCTTCTCCAACTAACCTTCTCCCAAGAACTGTTTACATGAGCTGTCCCACTCTCTGACCTTACAATTCTCTCTAAATCCAGTTTTCTCCTTCATGCCACTGCAACTGGTTTTATAAAAGGTCACCAGTGTTCTCCAACTTAATAAAGCTGTATATTAGTTCTCTGTTCTCTTCTTGCTTGATCTCTTGGAAGCATTCAACTCAGTTGGTCACTTCTCCCTTTTTTGTGTATTTCTTTTTTTTTTGTCATTTTGTTTTAGATGAGCTGATCCCTTTCAGTATGTCCTGTAGTGTAGGCCTCATAATGAAGAATTCCCTCAATTTTTGTGTCTGGAAAGGTCTTAATTTCTCCTTCATATCTAACGAAGGGCTTAGCTGGATACATTATTCTAGGCTAATAATTCCTTTCACTTAATAGTTTAAATATTTGATTCTATTCCTTTTTGGCTTGTAAGATTTCACTGAGAAGTCTGACAATAAATTACTGTTTTCTTCTCCATGGCTGCCCTGAGAATTTTGTCTTTGTTGTTGATTTTTGGTAACTTTAATATGATGTGTCTTGGTGAAAACCTTTTTGGGTTGAGAAAATTGGGTGTTCTATTGACTTCTTGAATTCCAAGCTCCAGCTCATTCCTTACATTTGGGTAATTCTTTTTTGTCTGAAAATTCTTTCTAGTCCCTGCTCCTTTTCCTCACCTTCGATAATGCCCATTATTCTTATGTTTCCTCTCCTGATGATATCAGCTAGTTCCTGTATTTCTCTTTCATTATTTTTCATTCTTCAGTTTCTCTCTTCTTCTTTCTGATTTATTTCTAGATTTCTGTCTTCAATATCACTGATCCATTTGGTCGACTCTATTTCCCAAGCTTGCTATTTCATTTTTCAACAATTGCAGTGTTTTCTTTTTTTATCTCCAAAAGAGCTATTCTGTTCTTTTTGAGAGTTTCAGTTTCCTTGCTCTATTCATCTAGTTGTTTTTGCAGTTCCCGAAAATGTTGATATGATTCGTTTCGGAACGCGCTAAGTTTTTTCAGAAGTACCTGAATTCTCTGTCTGTAAGCTTATTTTCTGGAGATTTTTCTCTTTCTTTCTGAGATGCTTTGTCACCTTGGTTGTTCATGGTGTTTGATGAACTATTTCTCCACCTGGGCATTAATGAAAGCATATATTACTGTTTGTTTGTTTGTTTGTTTCAGAAAGATTTATTATTTAAAGGTCTCTCTTTAGCCTGCTGGAAAGAAGGCACTTTTCTTTAGGTTTCCAGTAAGTGGCATCTAAGCCTCTTGGATCCCTGCTTTATATAAAATCTTAATAATGCCTTTTTATTTTCTTGTAGATACTTAATCCCATTCACTAACCTCAGTTTCAGGCCCTGTCAGTGTCGGCGACAGTCTCAGCAGTGTTTGCTCAGATTCCCCTGGGGCTCTGTGGTGATCCGTCTCGAAGAATATGTATGGAGTAGGGAGGGGCCCTCTGGGTTGGGGGTTAGGAGCTATGGCTCAGCCTAAGTTTTACAACAGGGGCCTGGTAAGAAAACAACTATTGTTTCTCTGTTGTCCCACTTCTCTGCCTTCTGCCCTGATGACTGGACTCTACCACTGGCCATGTGGAGCTCATAGCATTTCCAAGCAGGAATGTTCAGGAAACTTGCCACACCTTCTCCCCTCCCCTTCCTCCTGCAGGGAGCTCCAGCAACTGAGAGGCAGCTTTTTATTTCTCCCAGTTCACTGCCCAACACCCAGGGTTCTGATCTGCAGTAGCTCTTATATGCAGATCCCACACTCAGACAAACTGGTGTGCAGTTTGGGTGTTTTTTTGTTGAATTTTAGATATTCACCTTATTGTCATTTCAAGAGGAGAGATCTGGGTACGTCTCTCACTCTGCCATGTTTCTCCAAAACTCACTTTTCCCTTTTTTGAAACACCTTTCTTTTTTATTTTTTAATTGTGGTGAAAAAGATACAACAGAAAATTTACCATCTTAACCATTTTTAACATTCAGTAGTGTTAAATATGTTCACATTTTTATGCAGTAGATCTCTAGAACTTTTTCATCTTACAAAATTGGAACTCCATTGAACAATAACAATCCATCAACCCCTCCCCCAACCCCTGGTAACAGCCTTTCTACTTTCTGTTTTTATGAGTGTAACTTCTTTAGATAACTTATATAAGTAGAATCATATAATATTTGTCTTTTTGTTACTGGCTCATTTCAGCATAATTTCCTCTTGGCTTTTCTATGTCATAACACTGGACAGGGTTTCTTTCCTTTTTAAGGCTGAATGATATTCCATTGTGTATATGTATCACATGTTTATCTATTCATCCATTAGTGAACATTTGGGATTTTGAAACACTTTCTTTCTAAATTCACATGTTCCTCACTTTCCGATTTCCTCTCTGGTCTCTTCTCTATAGGACTTCTGAATGTAGAGTTTCCCAGGGCCTCTCCTTCTCTCTCTTCTTCACTCTCCTCCCCTCCTCTCTCTTTCCCACATTCACAGCTTAGATCTCCAGGCCACATTTCTCTTCTAAGTTTCACATTTACCTGTCAGCAAGTCCTATGATTTCTTCCTCAAAATACATCTCAAATTTGCTTCTTTCTTTCTACCTTGTCATGTTATCTTGCCTGCATTAATACAAATGCTTTCTTACTGTCTTCCTGATTTTACCCTTGCCCCCTTCCTATCTTTTTTTCAGAAATCTCAAACATATATTCAATTATATAATTTCCCAGAATAAAATCCATTTTCATTGTACTTAGAAATAGGTCTGTGTGCCCCATATGGCCTATAAGGCCTAGCTAACTGGGGACCTGCCTGCCTCTCCAGTCTCACCTTGGGCCTCTCTTCTTCTCTTTACTCAGGTGCAGTTATAAGGGCTTCCTTTCAGCTCCAAAAAGATACAAAGCTCTTTTCCACCTCTGGGCCATTATGCATCTTATTTCTTCTGCCTAGGATCACTGTGTCATGCCTCCTTCTCCCCAGTCCCTTGCCCCGCTATTTTCTTCAAAACCAACACACACACACACACACACACACACACACACACACACACACACGCCACATTCTTTGTGGGATTGGCCATTTCTCTTCTCCAGCATGCCAAATAGACTAAGATGAGGAGAGAGAGACACCTGGGAACAAACCTTCAGAGAGCCTTCACTCTTATGGTCATGAAAGTGCCCATCCAGCACCAGCATGAAACAGAGTGGGTATCTCTTTAAATTTTGTGCCCAAGACCCTCTCCTGCTTCTTCTTGGACCAGCCTTGCTCCTCTCTTGGGCGTAAGCTCAAGTATACCTGTGAGAAGGCTTTCTTTGACCATTCTCTCTAAATAGATTTACCAAAACTTCTACCCACTGACCCCATAATTCTAAATTACTGCACCCTATTTGTTTCTCAAAATTCATTTATTCCAAATAATTATCTACATATTTATTTATTTAAAGTTTGTCTGTCTCTTTATCCTCCCTCCCCCAGGAAAATAAGAGGTATCCACACAGAGTAAACGTTTGGTTTCAAATGCATTTAATAGCCACAATTATTTCAACCATCCTTGAAAAAACATGGCTCCAAATTTTATTAGTCTGTGGTCACCTTATTCTGCTTTCTGGAGTTGGAGCGGGGAGAAGGGAGAAGAGATACCACAGGACTGACATGAAAAATAAAGTTTCTGTGAGCTTTTTGAATTTCCAAAAGTGAAAATAATTAAGGATTACTAGATCCAAGATTCTCAGAAGGATCCAAAGAAATCTTGACCCTTAACCAAATATTCAAAATGTAAAGGCAATCCGGTATGATATAGCGGCCTTATTTTTGACATGATACAAAAAAACTTTTGTTTCATACATAATAGCAACTCTTCACTTTTTACATGTCAACTTCCCAGAAGACCACTAGGAAAATCTATTGATCAAGTGAAACCTTGACAGTCCTAGTAGGTTTCAGAAGAGGGAGATTGAGGTCGGGGGAATGGGGGGATAATTATAAAGTTTTCAAGCCTTGAAGACTGAAGAACTGGTTCGGATAGGACAGAATTTATGGCTTAATGGCTTGTCTAAGAAAGCACTACACTGCAAAGGTTTTCAATGAGTCTTCATGAGCAAGCTGCTAGTCTTGATAATAAGCTATTTACATGGTTCAGAGCTTATCTTCCAGGACTTAATACTTCCTGAAGAGCCAGTACCTAAGCTACTTTTGCTTATTTTGTGTGTATGTTATTTCCCACTGGGACAAGAAAAAATGTTCACTTTCAGTATTGTTTCACAGGTTTAAATTTTTTAGCCATCGGAAAAACTTGTAAAGTTCTAAAACTCACCTTCGCAATTTTAACTTACATTCCCTATTCTTTGCTCACTCCTCCTCTCAACTCCATTGTTTAAGAAGCCAATAACCTCATTTATCATCTTAATCACTAAATAGGAGCTTTTAGGCTCCAATTTGATCAGCAGGGGATATGATTAGTTTTCTCTTATGGTGTTATTATCTGCCTCAAAATTAGCCAGCTGGCTAGCTTTAAGAGTCTAGTTGCTGTGATGGTGAATTATTCCCAGGAGTAAAGTGTTTCCTTTTCATTGTATTCATCCAATCACCTCAAGCCACCCCCTTGTTTTCTTTTTTAAGGGAACAGTCCTGGCAGCTGATTTCCTGTGTTGTTTAATATTTACTGACCGTTCCAATTCTATTTTACTTCCAGAAGTACCTCCCAGGACCTTTATTCAGCGTTGATGCTGTTATTCTGGCTTGGCACCTTGCAGGTTTCAGTCTTAGGCGAAAGCTTCTAGTCACACCGGCTTCCTGCCTTTACAGGAGGAGTTGGACTCGTAGGGAGACACTGTTGACTTATTGACTATGGAAGTCTTCTTTAAGATTAAGCAATATTAATACTCTAAAGAGGAGATAAAACCAACTGTTCACATAGGTGGAATTAAGGGCAAGAAGGGGTAACACTAAACACATTACCTTTTTAATGTATATTTAGAATGTTAGCATTAGAACAACTCTTAATATTCAAGTTCTTAATTTTTCAGTTGAAGAAACAGGCCCAAAGATATGATGAAATCTAGTCAAGGTCCCTGAGATGAGGAACATAAGGCCAGGTTTAAATCCAGATTGCAACACTTATCTCTTAGTTTAAGAGCAGAAAAAAACTGCTCAGTAGTGAGTAAAAATACTAAAATGCAACCTTTCCTTTGCCCCTTATATTGTCTCTATATCCTGTCTTGCAAAACTCTATTTTACAAGAAAAAGCTTTAGTTATTATTAATTTGATTTAGTGCATAAAAGCCCCTGTGGAGTCCTAAAATAGTATCTATTAATAGGCTATAGAAGCATATAAAATCTTTAAAACTGTATCAAAATTGTGTGTGTTCTATGTGCATGAATGAATGCATATACGCACAAATACTCTTTGTTATTTCAAGTATAAAGGGTTTTAATCTAAGTAATTAGAAGCTTACACGTCCGCTGGAAGGGCTGGGGAGCAATAGCAGAAAGCTCTCACAAAAGAAGAATAAGAATAAGAATAAAAGATTAAGGAGAAGGAGGAGGAGGAGGAGAAAGAAAAGGAGAAGAAGGAGAAGCAGGAGAAGGAGGAGGAGAAGGAGGAGAAGGAGGGAGAAAGAGGAGGAGGAGACAGAGGAGGAGGTGGAGGAGACGGAGGAGGAGACGGAGAAGGAGAAGACGAAGAAAGAATGAAAAGAACAGAACTGCCAGGGGGTTCTCAAAGCATAAAGACCCACTGCACACCAGAACTTGATTTTCAAAAAGACACATTTATGCCTACTCCATCACTTATCAGCTGTGTGAATTTGGCAAATTAGTTTACCTCTCCTTTCCTTAGTGGGCTCATCAGCAAACAGGGATGTGATGTTATATCCACTCAGTATTTATTCTCCTCTTTTTTTGGTAATTAACAAGCCCTGATTTTTTTTTTTTCAGAATTGTAACATGCTCTGTTAAAATATGTACCTTCCTACAGACCCTTGTCACTAGAGTTTAGGATAAGACCAAGATCTCTGGTCAATGAGATATGGTGTCTTCTTTTGGAAAAGTTATTGTTTTTCCCATTAAGAGCAAGTGGGATGGGAGGAGCAGACTCAGCTGGTATGTGCCTTTGGCCTACTCATCCTTTTCCCTTTTTCTACCTAGTATTCAAATGTTATGCAAAAAACAACAACAACAACAACAACAACAACAACAAAAACAAATGCAATACAGTCATGTACCACTTTACCACAGGGATACATTCTGAGAAATGTATCATTAGGCGATTTCGTAGTCAGACAAACGTCATGGAGTGCACTTATACAAACTTAGATGGTGTAGCCTACCATTGTAATTGTGTGTACTATATTTTTATACAACTGGCAGTAGGTTTGTTTACACTAGCATCAGCACAAGCATGTGAGTAATGTATTGTGTTACAATGTTAGGACAGCTACAATGTCACTAGGCAATAGAATTTTTCAGTCCCATTATTATCTCATGGGATCACCACTGTATATGCATCGTTGACTGAAACGTCATTATGTGGTGAGTGACTATATTTATTTTGTAAAGTAAGAATGAAAGACAGACTAGGAATATAGGAGGAGATGTGGTTCTGAATACCTTCTTTTGCAGTTTCACAAGTTCTGAGCCAACCACCTCCTGATTTATATTATGAGAAAAAAAAAATTTTTACAAGCATTCAAATACAGGACTTGATAATATTACCTGCCTCATAGGACTGTTTGAGTTAATCCATGTAAAATCACTAAGAATGGTTGGTGCCTGGCACATCATAAATCCTTAGTCATTAGCCATCTTTACTACCATTCCTGCTACTTCAGTCACTAACATTACTCCTTCCACTGTTGGTTTTATCGCTACAGTGTAGCTCAGAGCATGTGTGCCTTAAGGAGATGAGTATAACAGAAGAAAAAAGTGAAGTAGGTAGGCACAGATCACTCTGGGATGTGCTTTAAATCTTAGGCATCAAAGCGCTAGGCTCCAGCCTATGAATCTAATATCTTCAGATGAATCAAGAAAACCAATGAGGCAGGATTTGTAGCCGACTATTAGCTGTAGAAACCCAATGCCTCATGATAAAGAATGAATCCTAATGGGAGAAAAATTAAGGTAAGATGGAAAAACTTAATTCAAGACAGTGTTCATGGTCAGAAGGGATTTTGAGTAGAGCAGGATATTAGCTTATTAAGATGGCCTTTAACCTCACCACCTTCTCTCTATCTCCCCATAGATCTGTATTAATATCATCTATAGCTAGAGTTAGCATAGAATTTATCATCTAAGGTAAACCAATTTATCATCCAGGGTAACCTGGAATGTAGAGTCAGTGTACTGAGAGATGTAGGGAGTATAAATTGGTACAATTTCTTCAGAGAACTTTAGACACATATGTCAAAGGCATTAAAATGTTTGTAACATTAACTCAGTAATGCCACTTCTAGATCTTTAAAAGTATGAGAGATGTGTCCAAATATTCATGTAAAAGAATGTTTATTACAGAGTTATTTATAATAGTAAAAAACTGAAATTCATGAACATGTCCAATGACCCAACAATAATGAAATTGCTTAAATATAATATAACCATGCTATGGAATATTACACAGCATGTACATCCATGTTTTGAAAACATGTAATGACATAAAAAAAATCAATAAAGTGCTCAGTGATGAAATAGCTAATACATAACACACAGCATAGACGAATTTTCTTAGAAAACAAATTAAAATATTTGTAGTTGTAATCTCTTCTCTGGTTACTGGACTTATGGGAAATTTTTATACTCTGATATTTTCCAAGTTTTTACGATGAAAATATTTTTTAAATAAATAAAGTGCAAAACGAAACCATCATCAGTCAGAATTCAGTTCAGAAAGGGGAAGAAACTCTTTTTATTCCAAGTATAAAGGAATTAAAGCTTACATATCTGCTAGAAGGTCTGGGGAGCAATAGTAGAAAGCTGTCACCCAAAATCTCAGCCTGCAGCTCCAAAGCACATGGCTGCCAAGAGTTCAGTAGAAATCACAGAGCATCCAGGAAGCCCTGCCAACTCTCAGGATGCCACGAGGAGGAAAGGGGAGGGATGAGAATGAAGTGTTTAGCAAGACGCTACAGTTGGAACCAAAAGACGATGTTGAAGCAAGTGATTCTCAAGAAGCTGGCCCAGAGCGGCAGCCCATGGCTCAGGTGTGGGCAAGCTCCCCCACCAGCTCCACCACTTCTCAGTCTGCAGTCTCCCCACCACTTTCTCACAACTGCAGTGGCAGTAATGCCACAGAGACAACACAAAGTAATCAATAACAACAATTGCAAAAACTGCAACACTATGAAAGTTGCTACTTACCTAGACCTTCCTATTTGGCCCTGAGTCTTGGGGTTCTGCGGGAAGACTACTGAGGGTCTCTACTTTTGTAGCAACCAGCCAGTCCAGCTATCTACAACATGTGGAATAATATGTAAAGTGTTCTTTGTTTTGTTCTGTTTTCTTTTTATCTCAGGGGATTATGAAAATTGCAAAGGATTTGCCTAGCATGATACAGTCCTAACTCTGGCACAATCACTCTAAGATTAAGTCATTTTTCATACTGGGGATGATGTTTTGAATTACAAATCCTAAAAAAAGTAATTTCTTTCCCCGAGGCCTTTCCAACACTGCTCTGGGAAGAAAGGACTGGTGAATAGCACAGGGAAACAGAGGTGAGGATAGAGGAACACTTCAGTCTGACAGGAAGCCAAGAGCCTGTGGTAGGCAAAATTATCGCCTCCCTCCCCCATATCATAGATGTCCACATAGCTGACCTAATCCTTGGGCGTGTGGATATGTTCTCTTTCATGACAAAAGAGATATTGTAAATGTGATTAAATTAGGACCTTGAAATGGGGAGATTAGCCTGGATTATCTGGGTGGATCCGGTGCAATCACAAGGGTTGTTAAAAGTGGAAGTAGGGGGCAGGAGAGTCACTCAGAGTGATGTGACTGCACAAGAAGGAAGAGGGATGCAACTGAGAAGGGCTCAACCCACCATTGTGGCATTGAAGATGAAGGGTGCCTTGAGCCAGAAAATGCAGGCAGCCTCCGGAAAGTGGGAAGAGCAAGGAAATGAATTCTCCATTGGAGCCTCCAAAAAGGAACTTGCCCTGTCGACCCCTCGATTTAGCCCACTGAGACTCATCTCAGACTTGTGATGTCCAGTGTGAGAGATAATACGTTTCTATTGTTTTACAAACTGTCTGTGGTGATTACAGCAGCAATAGAAAATGAATACAGAGACCTTCTGGTTCTGGGACAAGAGGAAACTTTGAACAAGAGAGCAAGCAAGAACAAGAACAGGGCAAGAGATGAGATTCAAGTATCATCTCAGGTCAACACTCACCTGGGGAGGGAAAGGGCAGAGGGAAGCAAGGAGCTCACACGCACACACAGCGATGTTCAGGAGATCCAAGAACAAGAGACTTATGCTCCCTCTCCCCAGACATATCATAATGGGGTTTCAAAATTCCTGGAGAGGCCTCATGAGGAATCCAACATATTCCTTCTTACTGAACCAAGCAAAGAGAGTAATCAGGTAAGTGCTAGATAACTCTCTCTCTTCTGCTGACTGGGCATAACCAGACCCAGAAATCTGCAGATGCCTTGGTTATGAGACTCTTTGAGAACTGGGGGGAAAATTGGGATGGGATGAGGAGGCACTGCACCCAGAGACTTGTTATTAGAGGTTTTGGTGGAAACCAAGTGCATTATCAGGGTGATGCCATGAAAAACTAGTCAGGACCAGCAGCATTCCAGTGGACATGGAACAAGAGGCTCAGAGATGATCCATGAAGACTGTGGTCTGGGGGTCAATGAAGGCATAAGAGACAACAGACAGGTGAGGTCTCACCTTCTGCTGCCAAGAAGATTTATCTGTTCCCCCCCCCACACACACACACACACACACTATAGTAGGAACAAAGACTCTTGAGTGGGAACAATCTGAGAACTTTGTTTCAATTATCACTTTATATATACAATGATTTATACCAGATGATATTATTACCTTTGAATGACAAATCGTGTCTTTTTTCCTTGCCATCAGTGGGAACAAGGGTTTTAGATGAAGATGAAACCAAAAATATGTAGCATTTTTGTACTACACATACACTGACATATGCAATGGACTAAAATAAATATACATTACCATATTTCATTCTCCATTTCCTTCTCTCCCCCCATGGGACAGGTCATAATCTTGAAGAGAATAAGAAAATGGTCACTTTTACATCTGAATACTTTTCTGTCTTGTGTTCTCCTCATACTCCATGACCTTTATCGCTATTAAGAATCATAATCATTAGTTTTGTCACATGCTCAAAGTGACTGAGACCTGAGCCTTTATCAACTGAGATCCGTGGAAAGATTTGCTTCTCCCAAAAGGGCACTGCAGGTAGCTTGGTATCATTTTATTGGTTAGTGGAAAGAGCTGTGTGATGTTGCTTTTTTACTCTGTCATCCTATACCATATGTGTTCCATGTCTAAAGTCTTTCAGATTACCAGGTCCTTTCTGGGATAGCCTTGTTCTCTGCTTTTGTGACTCTGTAGTCATGTCATCCCCATAAGATGAACATTTTAACCTCCTTTTGGAGAGAAAAGCTGAAAATGCATTTACTTTTTCAGGCATGGTCATGGCACCATGGGGACTCTCCACTGACTAGCTGCTCTGGGCTGTAATGTCAGAATCCAACCCTATGTAAATTATAGTAGGCCCTTGAGGGGAAGACAGAAGTGGCAAAATAAGAGCTATCCCACTAGAATCTCTTTAAGAAGTCCATAACACAACCTCCCTGATTTGTGAACTTGTCATGTGTGACCATGGAGAGAATTTGTTCTTTGGCCTGGTTAATACAGGAACACACTGCAGGACGAAATGGAGAAACAGAAGCAGCTCTCAAAGAAACAAAGCCAGGCAATGGCAAATTGTAAGTGTGAGGAAGGGCATGAGTACCTACTGCAGCAAACTTTGGGTCAAAGAAGCCGTCATGGCACCAACATCCAACAGCAAGTTGGTTTTGTTGCTGCTATTGTCATGTGATTGTTCTCCAGGACAAAAACAAGTATGAAGCACTCAGGGCCTGCTCTCGCGCACTCTACTTCGAGTATATATAGTTAAAAGGAAAGGCCTTAAATTGTACCAATGATTTTTTTTTTTAGCTCTCTTATAGATAAGGTGACAAGATTGCCAAGTTCACACAGCTAATTTTTAAAGTTTTTCAAAGCCAGATCTATCAGATTCCAAGGCCTCAAGTCTTTCAATCAGTAATATGCAAGTTAGTAAGCAAGTGGCTGGGCTAGGAGAATGCAATGGTTGTGTCTCGGTTCTAAGTAAATTAAATTTGTGTTGGAGCCTTCCAGGGTTTTATTTGCAGCTTCCACATGTATTTGTGATTCCCTCCAGATCCAAAAGAAGCTGAGCTTTATTTGACTGCCATCTAGCGGTCATTTTCTTTATGGGAGTTAAGTAGGGTTTTTGTTTTTCATCTTAGCTGAAAAGCCACAAAAATCATTTGTTTACAAATACACTATGAAACAAAAAAGTTCTTTAAAATCTTAATTTATGTGCAATAATGTTAGAGATAAATCAAAGACTATGAGATCACTGAAAATGAACTTTGTAAATTATTCTAACTTCCTGATAGAAAAATTTGATACTAATATAAAGGATTACAGAGAATAAAAGAACTGAGACTCGAAAAATTTCCGTATCAGGTTCCTTATTTTTTACACATTGTCTATGCAGGAAAACCATATTACCAAGAGCACAGACTTCAAAACCGATCTGTCTGGGTTTAGCTCCATCCCTTATTAGATTGGTGGCCTTGACCAAGTTGTTTAACCTTTGAGCCTGTTTCTTCATATGTAAAAAATAATAGTACCTATCACATAAAATTGTTAAGATAATTAGGTAGATGATAGATATGTAGATGACAGATTTAACGTAAGGCCTATTTTTAATGTTTACTAGAAACCTTAGGGTTATTACACTACTTAAAGCCTTCTTTACTAAATGTGTTCAAATATTTTAAGAACCTAATGCAGAGCCCCTGGAAGCATGGCTATTTTATAATAATTGACATGATAGTGGTTTAGAGAAGCTATTTCAACGGGAATCCTTGAATAAGAAAAGGCAGGAGAATAAAGACAAGGGGTAATAAAGAAGGGCCATATCCTCTTTTTCATTGAGACATCCACTCAACACTTATCGTCTTCATTATCCTAGGGACCATACCAGGATATTTAGGCCTGCAGTTCTTAAAGTGTGTTCCACGACTCAAAACTACTTCCATACTACTACTAAAATGTTAGTTACTATTTTCACTGTTGATAGCTGCACTGATGTAAATGCACTAGTAAGACTTGGTGTGTCCCATCAAAGCAGTGCTACCAAAGTGTCATCGTATTCTCCCGTACCAAATTCACAGTAAAGAAAATGCTTGGCCTTGCCCTACCAGCCTGATCGTTTTTTCTCATTTGATTATTAAGTCTGATGATCTCCTGATATCAAATTACAAGTGAGGTTGGTCTGTGATCAGGTTTAAAGTTATGCTGGACTCATAAAATGAATTGGGGGATTTATCTTTTTCTAAAGCTCTGAGTAGTTTAAAGCAGTTAAAACATAGCTATGATCCCTTGTGGCCTTATAGCCATTTTTTAGTGGTGGAGCTTTAATTACATTTCCTATTTATGGTATGATTAGTCAATTAAATTTTTCATTTTCTTTTTGGATCAGTATTCATTTTTCATCCTAAAGTTCTATAACTTAAAATGTGTCTTTGTGTTATCTTGACAACTTCCCCCGGGACACAGGGATTTTCATTTGTAGAATCGAGTCTGGTTCAGCATTTTAAATTCTTTATACTGTACATTTGAATATACTGTTTTGTGTGGTATTTGGTTACTCACCTCTAAAGGGTGTCAGCAATTTGCTGACTAGTGCAGGGAGGCGCAGAAGGGAGACTGACTGTAACTTTAATTCAGAATGTTATCTAAAACACCCTTTCATCCCATCTGTTGACTTTCCTAGGAGCACATATCCCTGCCAGATTCCCAGCCTTCAAATTAATAGGACTTACAATTAGTGTGGCTTCTCTTTCCACAACCCCTGCCATCCTGCCACATAAAATGTAGTCCTAAAATGATCAGATGGACACTTCAGAGTGATCTACATCTGACACAAGGTCTGGGGAGGCTTGTCAAACTTCAGGCTGTCATTTTGTTCCAAATTTCAAAAAGCATTTAGGAGGTATTTTTATTATTATAAATTTTTGTTGTTTACTTATTTTTTAATATACTATTTTTCATTCTATTTGTTTTTCATCATATCAGATTCTATTTGTATTCTGTTCAATTAACATTGAGGAATATTTCTAAAAATACACTATGAAATGTTAACAAGTGGTCTTTTTATTAAAATTGTTACTCAGGACGTTTAAAATGGTTTTCCTTTTAATAACTTTATTCACATAATTTTCTAGGAACCGAAATGTAATAAATAACACTTGTAACCTGATAGGAAAGAATACCACCCAGTAGTTGCAAAATGAAAACCACACCACCTTCTATGATAGCAAAATTATTGGCTCTACATAAAAATTACTGATACTTATTTGCCTTTATTTTCCTTATATAAAACAAGCATATTCACAATAAAGGTGACAGTGGTAAAATAAAAATAATAATGGTTAGGATTCAGAAAAAAATTTTAACACCCAAACCCAGTCTAGTCTCTCCAGTCTTAACTGGTAATAAAATCTAATAGATCCATTTGCATTAAATTGCTATCTGCTTTTATTTCCAAGAATGGGACTAAATCAGCAAAATCATATCTTTATAGACAAAACACCTGCACAGGGGTTGGATTAGACAATCTCCAATGTCTTTTCAAACACTAAAATTCTATAATCCAAAACTTTACCACCATGTCCCTGCAAGGCCTATTTTATGCCTGTTTATAAAGGCCAAGAAGCAGCAAGCAAAGTTTTCAAATTTTAACTTAAATGACTTGTCATACTTATTTTCCATATTACTTCACAGTGGTGTCTTATTCCTTTTCTACGATTCAGATCTTCCAGTGGGTTTCTAGAAAGCCTGGAGTCATGTATATGGCACATTTTCAACGAGAGTATATATATATAGGCCTTTAATGTCTTCTATCTTGTTTATCAGGTTTACCAGGACTTCCAGTTTTAAGTTCAGAAACCCAAGAAGTTATGAGCAATTTTATGCTTAAGGAACCAAACAATGAATGCATAGCTAGAGCTCAGGAATGACTTGTAATCAGTTTTAAGATCCTTGTGGATTCTGTTTCCATTTTATTTATGCTCCATTAAGTTTTGTTCTTTCACATGACAGGAGACTATAACTGGGGAGAGCTCCCATGCTAAGGCTAGCTCCTTATTTCAAATTTTTTAAATCTCAGTCTCTAAATGAATAACTCAATTTGAGCAAAGTACTCTCCCTTGGGCCAACTGGGAGACAGAATCTGTAAGATGGTTGCAGCCCCATTTTGAATACAAGTGAAAGAACTATCTCCCCCAAAGAAAGGGCTGCTATATTCAACAACAGGGGGAGAGAAGTATTATGCCTCCTTTCTCTTAATCATATACATCACTAAAATGCTTTTGAGTAAAATAGCAGTTTCCTCTTTTTCTTTTTTAAATCTTTTCTATGCCAAGCACTCTATAAGGTTCTTTATATAAATCATTTCAAATTCTCCTAATACTCCTGAGGTGAAGAAAAAGACTCGCAAATATTCAGTAAACGTCACAAAGATTTAGATGCTTTAACTGTTTATATTCTTTTATTTAGAAAATTCAAAGTAATAGGAAATAATTTTCATTATATTCTGTAATAAGTATACACTAAAGTTAATGAATAACCAGTAAAGACCAACACAACTGGCAATACTATTCTTTATTATTAATTTTTTTTTTGCAAGAGAAGCATGCTTTTATACAGCACCTGTAAACAAGTGAGTGAGTTTTGAGTTTCTAAGTATATATATATATATATATATATATATATATATATATATATATATATATATTATATATATATATATATATATATATATATATATATTAAAAAAATCCCCACATCTCCTACTCTGGAATGTTAGAGAACTACAACACCAACTGCATTACATAATAATTACTGAAGGCAAGTCAAGTGAAAACAAGGGTAAAATTTTATGGCTAAAATATTCATAGCAGCAACTTTTAAAAGATGATTTTATTAAATCAAGTCATTGCACTTGGTCATTTTATTGCTATAGCAAAACAAGGCCATTAACTTTTTAACACTCCTCATTTCTGATTTTAACTGATTGTCTCATTTTGTTCACGTTTCAAGTTTAAATGCAAGTGTAAAATGTTTAACAATAAATCTTGAGAGCACTTGGGTTGTTTTTTTTTTTTCTATGATCACAGTAAGTAGTATATAATAAAAGAGAACCATCTGTTACACCAGACCCATTCTATCTTCTTCAGACTTAAATTATGTAGGTTTTAGACTTAAATTTTGTAAAGCAGCTTAGTTGTCACACATGCACACAACACACACTGCTTCTTATTAAAATACAATAAGAAAATTTAGTAACATTTCATGTTTCAAAGAACAGCAAACCTCAACAATACACTCAATAATTTGGCAATGACAGATTCTGTGCTATTTACGTCTATCATTTATACTCACTCATAGAAAAAGATAATAATTTACCCACAAGTAAAGGCTATTATTATTACATACCATTTTGTGACATAAACTTTAGGAACAAGAATTAATAAAATTCCCATATAAAAACAAATACTGGTAAATTGCTAGATAAAAAATAATGTTTTCCCTTTGAGTTTGAGTTTGTTTGGTTTTCTTTTATATTTGGTCAAAAGCAGAAAAATAGAAATAGTATTTTAATTACTTTTCTATTCTGACTGAATAAGTATATAAGCAAATATTTTAAATGTATTTCCATACTCATGACCGTCTTGATTATATATATTAATGAGAAAATGACCAACAAAAAGTTTTACGATCAGTCTGAAATCTGCTGGAAACTGCCCCCACTCCATTATTAGGGTGAGGAGGGATCATTTAACAGATTTCTCCAAACAGAAAGCTTGAGAAAAATTTCTAGGATATATTGTTTTTATTTCTACCTAAGGACTTTCATTAAAAGAAAGACCTAACTTATTTAACAGGAAGGAAATCATTCATTTAACAAGTTATTTAGAAACATTAGATAGGACTAAACAATTTTGTTCAGTAGTGACTTCATTTGAAGAGCCTAAGAACTTTAAAGAGTTAAAATGTCTTTAACTCAAGACAATCAGGTTTCTCCAAAAACACTAATGTGAGTTGTGAATTTAATATTAAGTAATTATGAACTGGAATTTCTATCATTTTCTACTTCAGTTCTTTCATTTGAAACAACCTGACAAAATGTCATTCACAAAAGATTTCAGTATTATAAGATCAAAACTTAAAGGAAAAATATTGATTTGGTGGTTTAAAGTAACATAAAATGTTACTTTAACATAACAGATGTTACTCAAAATCTGAAAGTCACTTGCTATAATGAATCTTAAAATGTTTTTGCAAATGAAAAAAGTCAAACTTCTACCTTAAATATAAAACCCCATGTTTTGAGACTATAGATATAACATTTTAAATTTTCAACTTTTCATAAGTGACTCTGAAGGGACTGCTAATCCATCCATTTCATAAAAATGCATTTTGAATATGGTCAACTATATTTGGCTTTAAACAAACTACAATGTCACATTTTATGATATACTAACATTCTTTATAAAGTTGGTTCCTAAACAGACAGCCCAAAGTAACTCCACCACTTAGTTTGGTCTACTAGGTAAATTACACTTGTAACCTGAGTATTTACTTGTCATAGTATGAAACCTCACACTGAACTTCTGAAAGTTTTGTTTTGTTTTCCTAATATTACTACTATTAAAAGTTAGAGGGAGAGGCATAAAGAATTAAGTCACAAGATGATGAAATGAATAATGTTTAAGCCTGAAAATAAGCAGAAAAGTACAGCAATGAAGCTGGTGTTTGCATATTATATGTGCTGTAGTTTCTAGGCACAATGCACTAAGGGTTAAATTGACATTTTAGTTCTTTAGACCTAATGAATTTAAAATACAGCTCATTTCCCCAAATATATTTAACCATCCAATACATTTTAACTAAATTCCTTTTATGAATCCTATAGTGCAAGCAACATAAAATATTTTAAAAGCTGAGGAAATTATTTTGATTATTTCATTAGTTATTACTATACGCATGGGTGTAGCCAGGCAACTCTTATTTCATCACCCAAAGTATAAACAGCACTGCAAATGAACAGGCACAACAGTGTAATCCTGGGTAAAGAGTAAAAGTGGAAAATATATATATATACATATACACACACGGTTTATATCCCTTATGTATTTTGTATGGGGAAAGTAGTGACTAATAGTTACTATAAAGCTAATTTCCCTCTTCAGTACATTTTACAGATTATTTGTAAAGATATCACCATATTTATAGTATAGATCTCTTTAAAAATAATACTACAAGTTTCAATAAAAAACTATTGTGAACTTTCCTTTTTATACAGATTCAGTAGTATTTCCAAGCAAACTAAAAAAAAAGTTTGCAATCCCAGCACATAAGAAATAAGGCCTCTTTTTTTTCATATTGGCAAAACAAAATATATATAAAACTCACCCTCCTCTTACTTTTCTATAGATCTTTTATAGTTCATATATTCATATTTATCACAACATCATTTGTTATTTTTAAGTAACAAGTCAGTTGAAGTTCATAGTGTTGCTTCTGAATCCCTGTAAGATTAAAAGCACTGGGTCCGTGCCACTTCAAGAAGACAGGACTGCTTTTTTCAGCTTCTCTATTTCTACCTAAAATACAAAACGTAAATTGAGCAACAAGTAAAATATACTTACTTTAGTAAAGTTTCTTTATTTTATAGTATGCTATAAGATCTGATCACACTTTTAAGCCTCCAGGTGTTGATTTCCATTAAAAAATCCAATTTCCAATGGCGTAATACAGAAAAAGTTCAACAAAAGAAAATGCCACAGTGAAAATTCTTAAATGGCAGGTGACAACAAAAAAAGAACTACAGTTGTTGTAGCTAGAACAATGTTAAGTAATGTAAGCATTTCAAAGAACTGTAAGAAAATGAGCCCTACAAAGAACAAAAGAACCCGACACCAAATTAAGAAAGCTACATATACCTGTAATTAAACAAAGGGGGCAGTACAGAACAGTAAAAGTATAAAATAAATAAAATAAAATTAAATTAATTAAAGGACTAGTTTAGTTCTATATTGTTCACTTACAACCTATAGGTTATTGGTAAACCATTTCATTTCATTTGGTCTCTATTTCCTGACCTGTAAATAGTATGTTCTAGATTAAGTTATCTTTAAAACCCAAAAATATATTTAAGATTCAGTCACTGGTTGTAAATATTTCTACCTTTAAGTAGACTGTATCTTTCACTTAACAGAAATTCGCAGTTTAAAAATCAGAGGATAAGGAAAGGAAGATGACAAGTTTAATATGAACATACTAAGTTTACAGTGGAATATCCAGGGAAACTAATAGCTAGAAACTAATAGCTAGAAGATGGGAAAAGAAGAATTAGACTTAGATGGAAGATGAACTAGAGCTAAACACGATATCCATGGACCTAGATAAGCAATGTGTGAATGCACAGAGAGGAGAGCCTAGGATAGTACAGAAAGAAAACCTCATTTATGTTATAAGAAAGGAAGAAGACATAGAGAAGTTAAAGACAGAAGATTAAAAATCACACACACACACACACGCGAATCTTCAAAAGAGTAGCAATGATAAAAACAGGAAACATTGTAGAAATTGCAGAGATACTGAATTTGTCATGAGTAAACCAAAAATGCAAGGAGTTAAGGACTGAATTAAAGGTGAAAAATTAGAGACTGTAAATGTAGGCTTTTTGTTTTGCAACAAATGAACCCAAATGAAAAGAGAAAACTACAGTAGATCTACAAGAATGCAAGATGAACCTGAAAGGGGGCTTTTCTCTGTTTTATGAATAAGGAAAAAAAAATGACCATTTTCATGGAAAGAAGGAAAAGAGCCAATAAAGGGGAGACGGCCATCATATAAAAGTAAAAACAGAGTTTTGATCATTAATCAAATACATTCACATACATTATTATCTCAACAACTAAAACCAAGGGAGGTTAAGAGATTCCCTCAAGCTCAAACAGTGTAACTTAATCCCTAAGAGCAAAGGTTCTGAAGTCTGGCTGCTTCTGTTAAAAAATTCAGTTCCACTGGTGACTTAATCATTATAAACCCTAGTTTCCTCATCCTTTAAATAGAACAATAATCTCTAAAAGCTGTTATGTGTCCAATGAGATAACATACAGAAAGTAGAAAGTGTTAGGTACACTTGACACATAATTTAAAACTGAAAGTCAGGAGTGTCAGAAGAGTAGCTTAAATTTTTAACAGCAAGTCCCATGTTCTCTGTTTCACAGTGCTAACAAAAGACAATAGGTAAGTAATGAGGTAAGGTAAAAATAGGGAGGAGTATAAAAATATTTAAATACAGAATGGAAAGAGTCTCTGAAAAAAGGCAGGACACACTTTCTTGGACACTAGTAGAAAATACTACTATAATGAAGACCAAACTTAGTAAGAAAGGCAAAAAAATTAAAGAAGATAAAGAAAAAAAGTGAAATGGTCAGTCATCGGCAGAGTGAACATGATGATGTTATAGTTACAAAGTAAACTCTCAATAACAAATCAAAGTCAGCAAATCATATAGTCATCCCATTACCACTACCACCAAGCAGCTTTGCCCCAGGCAAAAAAAAAAAAAAAAAAAAAAAAAAAAAAAAAAAAAAAAAAAAAAAAAAAAAAAAAAAAAAAAAAAAAAAGAAAGAAAAGAAAAGTAAAAGAAATAAGTTAAACTGAATAAAAAATAACATAAAGCTCAGGAAAGAAGCAGTGTTGAGTGCAAAGTATCTATAACTAAATACTCTTAAGAAGCAAGAACCACATTTTTCTCATTAATGTGTCTCATGTACTGCCAATGAGATTTAGTGCTCCAAAAACATTTGCTGAATGAATGAATGGAATGTGACAGGGAGTCAACAAGAGATTAATTAAATAGCTACCAAGCAACAGGGAGTGTCCAACTAAAGTAGGATAGCATAATTTGTAATGGAATCAATCACCCAGTTGGGTTGGAAAAAACACTTCTAGTTTATGCTGACTACAATCTCAATGCTGGGAGAAATTACCTCTAGATTACTTCTCATTGCCTTCTCTTCTTCCAAATCTTTTCGTAGTTTTTCCAGTTCTTTCCTTAAAAACAAAGTATTTATTGCCATTAAGTCTTTCAATTAAACAACACATTTAATTAAAGTTAACGGGATTCTCTGTTCCTTGACATCCCAGAACATTGGGAAAACATTTTTCAGCAAAGAGCCATACTGATTGAGAAAAAATTCAAGATCTCTAGTTTTCCAAAATGACAGTTAAAAACTCAGCAAAACCATGACAAACCTGAGACTTTCAAAAAATTTTTAAGGTAATACAGAACAGTTAATGATAAAGAAATAATATCTGGTCTTTAGAAGCTATTTCCTACATTCAATTATTATTCATTTCCCAGGCTAGACATCCTAAGAGCCTAAACAATTTGGTAAAATGAATCTTAAAACATATCATAAGGCAAATGATATTTTATGTAACAAGATAACCTGGACTTTACATTTCTCTATTTTTCAAACTTAGAAGTTATATTAAAATCCCTAAACCAAACAAAATAAATAAAAAACTTCAAAAATACCTCTTCTTTAACTAATGTTTTCATTTTCTGTGTTCCCTTTTCTTTATAGTCATTCCCCAACCCCACAGCTATAAGTACGTATTCTTTTTGTACTGTTCTTTTCCCAAAGTATTCTCAAACTTTCTAGGCTGCTAAAATTTTCATATTTCTGACAACTGTTGTTTGGTATTCACATAGCCAAGTTTTTTTGAGGGGAGAACTAAGAAATGAGAGAAATAAAAACTTCATTAACATCATGAATACATCAGTATATCAAATTTCTAAATCAAAAAGTGTGGACATATTCACCCTCTTGACATATACTAGGAAAATCGTCTTCAAGAATACTGTAAAAATAATAGCTTTGAGAAACTCGTGAACACTGTCATAAAAAATATGTGAAAAAAGGAAGTTTTAAATTATATAGTTTCAAAACTAATTTCTTCTGGGGCTTTCATAATTAGAAAACTATTTCTCTATACTGGGAGTAAATTTTCTACTGTTTTCTACTTTTTAAAATAATTTTTAACTCAAATTTTTCATCTAGAGCTTATTTTGATATGTGATATAAAATGTACTTCTAAGCTAATTAACTTCTCATTTCCTTTTCTCCAATTATTCTTTTACTCTGAGTTTACTGTTATTACATTTATATCTAAATTAGGATTTATTCCTAGAATATTTACCCTGTTCTATTTATCTATGCTCAGTGTTACATTACTATTATTTGCTTTTTGATCTAATTTAGTGTCATGCTTACATTTTCATTGCTTTCTAAAAAACATATTTATAAATATAAAATTTTTATGTAACATTGTTTTCTTTTTATAAGAAATGGACTGAACTCAACAATTAAAAAAAAAAAAACAATCCAATTTAAAAAATGGGCAAAAGACTTGAACAGACAATTCTCCCAAAAAAGACATATAAATGGCCAACAGATATATGAAAGGATGCTCCACTTCACTAGCTATTAGAGAAATGTAGATCAAAACCACAATGAGGTATCATCTCATACCTGTTAGAATGGCTATCAACAGGACCATAAATAACAAGTGTTGGAGAGGCTATGGAGGAAAAGGGAACCCTCATATGCTGCTGGTGAGAATGTAAACTGGTACAGCCACTATGGAAAACAGTATGGAAGTTCCTTAAAAAACTAAGAATAGAATTACCATACAACCTAGCAATCCCTCTCCTGGGTATTTACCCAAAAAAAACCTGAAAACATTTATCTGCAAAGATATATCCACCCAATGTTCATCGCAGCATTATTCATGGTGGTAAGACATGGAAACAACCTAAGTATCCTTTGATAGATGATTAGATGAAGAAAAAACAGTACATATATATAATGGAATACTTTTCTTATTTCATAAGAAAAGATGAAATACTGCCATTTGCGACAACAGGGATGGGTCTTGAGATTATCATGCTAAGTGAAATAAGTCACAAAAGAAAAGTTGAGAACTATATGATTTCACTCATATGTGGAATAAAGAACTGAAAGCAACAAACAAACATAACCAACAGAAGCTCATGGACTTGGAAAATGTGGTTACCAAAGAAAGCGGGGAGGGAGGAGGTAGGTAGGAATGAAAGAGGTCGAATATTTGGTGATGAAAAGAAATTTAACCATGGGTGGGCAACACACAATGCAATATACAAATAATGTATTTCTGAATTGAACACTTGCAACCTATTTGATTTTGTTAACCAATGTCACCCCAGGAATTTTAATAAAAAACTATACATTTTGTCCTATACTTTTCTCCTGAAGAAATAGACTTCTCTGTCAATCTTTCCATGTCAATTTCCTTCAATTGTTTAATGATTTGTTCTATGCATTTTAGATTTTAATACTGAATTCAGAAAGTCTATTTATATATTTGCAAGCTATAAATATAATAATAAAGCAAAAACCTAAGAATTCCAAGTCAGTGTAGGAAATAAAATATCACTAGTACCTCTGATACCCAAAACAACCCTCCCTCCTCAATCCTATTCCCCCGACCCCACCATAGGAAAAGTTTTATAGTATTTATCGTTCCTTTTCTTCTTTCTAACTCTACCACACAAATATACCATTAAACAATACACTGTTTAGTTTTGTATGCTTTTCAATTTTATGTAGATAAAATAATACTATATGCATGTCTGACTTGTATTTCCCACCCTCAATGTTTTTTAGATTAATTCATGTTGACAAATGTAGCCACAATTTATTTTTATTGATGTATATTGTATCAATATATCTATATCTATATATTCATTCTGTGATGCTCTTCTTCAGATTAAAAAACCTATCATCCATTCACTTTCCCAAAGAAGTCAAGACTTCTAAATTATGTTTTAAAATGGATATAAATCATACATATTTTATTCATTTTACAGCTAATTTAAGAGCACCTACAGGCAAGTTGTATATGTAATTATTGAAAATAGCACACCTGGTATCAAAAATGTAAAATGTTAAAATCACCAGAGTTCTTGGGTGTATGGGTAGTGCTCAGTAAATATTTATTAGATGTATGAACTTATAATTTACAATGTGCATATTGCAGAATCTGTAAAAATTAAAAAAAAAACTTGCTGGACTCAGAAACAGATAAACAAGGATTCAAAAAAGCACTATCGTGGATCAAATTATAAACACTCTCTCTATATTATATATATATATATATATATATATGCATCATATATATATTTTTTTATCAGTCGCTGAAGAGAAATTTTTTGTTTCTATATAAGAGATGTTATAAAAGTGTTCTGCAAACTATAAATACATGTTATTAATCTCAATATTGTTTTTAATAAAGAATCCAGTGTCTATCGAGTTTGAGGGGAAAAAATGGTATATTCAAGCTCAGAGTTAACATAGTCTTTGGTAGTGATTTCTATACTTTTATATATTTCATATCCTATGAAATACTTCTAGAGGCTACAGGAGAAGGTGAAAAAAGGAAAGAGCACCTAAAACGTCACCCTCAGTTCTGTTATAATAACTGATCTTTGATTTGTTTTACCTACTCAGCTTTTGCAAAATTTTAAAATATTAACAAATTTTAAAATTCAAATAATAATAATTAAGGATCTCTGAACCAAAAGAAGATATGGTTAAAAGAGGAGAGAGAGGCTATAGTAGGGGATCTTTTAAATATATTTTGGTCCTAAAACATCCTTAACTTACTTTCACTTAGGGTATGTCTCACTATGTACCATTATTAAAACCTTTCAGAGTTAAGATAAAGGCCTTAGAGATCATCTATCCATTTGTCTTATAAATATCCAACTCAACCTTAGCAGAAACAGCAAAATCTTCTGAGAAATAAATTAGATATACAGATACACTCCCAGATCCAAAATACAATATGATTTTCCTAATATTTTAAAACTAATCAACTCGAATTTGGCCAGATTTCTAGCCTTCAATTATAGATATATATGTAACTTTTCTATAATTGGACTACTAAACAAGGTTCCTAATTTAAGTTTTTTGCCAAGAGGACAGAAGCACTATTAATGAAAATTTCTTTGAGAACATATTTGTTCATACCAGTAACTTGGCAGATTACATCTTTACTTCAAATGATTTGGAAGAATTTTTTACACGTTGCCTAGTATATGCAAAGAAAAAAAAAAAAAAAGACTACTTACCCATGTTCCTTTTTCAGTGCTTCTACTAGGCACAGCAATTCAATCATCTCGGCTCTAAGTTCATCCAGGGAATTTTTTTTCCCCTCATCTGCTTCTACTTTAGCTTTGATTTCTAATGGAGTTAAAAAGGCAGCCGTATTTGGTTTAGAAGCACTTGAAGGTGTTGAAGGGTACAAAGATGGCTGAAAACATAATAGAAAAATTTATTTGTATTCATATTTAATATATTTAAGTTCAAAAAATTTTCTAAGGAGATAATTAAAGACTTTAAGATAAGAGGTAAATTTGGAAATACTTAAAGCAGTGTGATGTTCACAACCAGAAAAACCAACAAATAATCAAAGAATAAAGTTGCAATTACCAGAAGGTTTTGTGAGAAATGTCAAAGATTTCATTTAAAAAAAAAAAAAAAAAGGAAAAGAAAATCCATTACATTTACTTTATGAATGGTTTGCCTAGCGGAATATTTAGAAAAATACACAGTGCCTTCCCATTCTGAGTAGTCTGATGAAATTTCAAGTCATCCTGCTCTGTCCTGCTCAGAATGTAAATCATCCTATTATCCAGTGTATCCATACTGTGTATGCTACCAGACTGTTACTTAGAAGCCATCTTGGTTATCAGATCAACTGTCATGGCATCATAGTGCTTGTGTTCATGTAACCTTTATTTTACTTAATAATGGCCCCAAAGCAAAAGAGCAGTGATGCTAACAATTCATATATGCCAAAGAGAAGCTATGAAGTGCTTCCGCTAAGTAAAAAGGTATGTACATATAGGAAAAAACAAAGCATATATAGGATTTGGTACTATCCAGTTTCAGGCATCCACTAGATGTCTTTGAATGTATCCCCTGACAAGGAGGGAGGGGGGGAATACTGTAACAGCATTAAGGTATTGTTCTGATCCTCCTTACTAAATAGTTATTGTTTAGAATATCCAAAGAGCTTCCCTTAAAGTAATTATGAAGAATTTAGTAAATGCATGGAAGAGGCATTAAAATGAATACATGGTCTGATATCCTTTTTTCTGTATCATAAAGAAACAGTAAGTAAAATTTCAATAGAGAATAAAATTAAGTGTATCTAATAAACTAGAATAGCAGCCAAACTGGAATAGCAAAATACCCTGAAATGAATTTGAGGAGGAATATGACATTCTTAAATATAAGATGAGTGCCAGCTGTGGTAATACCACCTTAAATTAAAATGGCAAAAATGAAAAAAAGAGTTTTAACACCATAAAACAGATGGTGTTAAAACCTGACACCATAAGAAGCACCGAATATATACTGCTATTCACTCCACTATATATTCAGTGCTTATTATAGTGTCAAGCATCCAGCTACGTAAGAAGTAAAGAAGTGATGGCTTCTTACCTAATGAATGCCTGTTTAATAGGAAAATGAAAAAGACCTATGCCTTTAAAATTATACAATGTATAACATTTACATTACTCGATTAAAATAATGTAAGCTCTTCTAAAAAAAGGTATACAGTAAATAGTGTGACTCACCTTTAACAACTCAATTTTTTAGCAGGAATTATTTCTTAGCAGAAGAAATAATTTTTAAATGACACTTTAAATTCCATTGTTTTGATGTTCACAAAGAATCTTACAAATTATACAAAACTTAGACCACAATGCACACCTCACCTTTGGAGAGTAGCATGAATCCTTTTTAAAGTCAGATGGCTTTATGTTGGCACTATCTTCTTCTTCTTTTGGTGACTTCAAGATTTTTTCTGGGCTTTGAGTTGGCTAAATGATTTTTTAAAAGCAATAAACATAACATCAAAGGAGGGAACGTTAGTATTTGGATAATAAATAACTTTTATCATTGTTATTAGCAGCTACTGTTCCGGATATTCCATTATTATTAACAGGATGTTACATAATTCCAAGCTGGATAATATACTTGCATATCTTGAGGGAAAAGCAGCTTGTCCCTTAGTAATAAAAATTTTCTCTACTTATATAATTTAAAAGCACCGTAGTGCTTAAGAGCTAATATGTTAACACTAATGTACTACCAGTATTCCAGGCAAATGTACAGAAAGCATGAAAAGATATATATTTAAATACCAGGATTAGTACTTAAAAAAACACTATTTCAAGGGGAAAAAATGTTCTCATTCTTCTTAAAATGAATATGTACCACTCAATTCTAACTATTGTTGTTAGGCGGACAGATTATACAAGTACCCTGGCACCCTTTTGACCCTGTGCTCTGTGTTTATGCTCTAAAGACAACTCTGATTCTGTAACCTTCCATTCGAAGCTCTGTTGAAATGAATATGGCTCTTTCCCCACATCTCCTTAAATTAAACCATTTGCCACTTGAGTGTAACAGCTATCTTCCTGATTTTTAAACTTTAGCGGAGCTATAAATCCTCCTTTATTCTGGACTCTGGATTTGCTAAATTCCATTTCACAACAAGTATAACTCACAGAATGGCCACCATTGAAGCGGCCAGGCAACCTTCTTCCAGGCATCTTTGGTCTATTTGCAGTGAGATGTAGCAAGTTTTCTGAGGAAGCGATGTCATCAAAATTTACAAGATCTGGAGAATAAAAACAAACATATCTACTAAGAAATAACATTACATGATTAAAAGGTAAAAAAAGAATGTTTCTAAATTTTTAACAAACTATATTAAAAAGAGCACCACTAGGACTCACAAATTGACAACCTGTGCTTTTCATATGCATTTGGAAAACAACACTCACCCTTAAAAACAAATATCCTCTTTGATACATTTTATAACATAAAACTTTATTAGCAATATAAAGTTCATGTTTCTGACAGACCTCAGCAAAAAGTTCTTCTTGAAAATATAAATCTGTATCATTAGCTGTAGTAGCATTAAAAAGTTGTCATTTTAAGTTCTTGCTTTAAAAAATAATTTATTTCAACTTATACTTAATTACAATATATTGGAAAATTAACACATGCAATTTGTTATACTCTAGGTAGTATCCTAACATTCAAATTGTAAGGACTCAACTATGTATGTGACCCTATTGCTTTGCTATTGTATTTCTCAATGTAAAGGGAAAGTATAATTTAACGTGTCTTTATATATGTACGTACAGTTTATTGTAGCTGGGACTCAACATGCTTATAGTTCACTGTACTTATGCTTAGACATTACCATATTTACAAATCATAAGATAGTTATAAATTTAAGGCAAATCAGTTATTAAGGGAAAATGCTACATGGCTCATGCACTTGTTCTTCCATCAAAAACTAGTTGACCTTTAATTCAATAATAGGTTTAAAAACAAATCTAAGTAATTCGTATCTCTGAAATAACAGTATGTAATACCTTTCCTTTTTCTGGATGATCCAGAAAAAGCTGGCTAAAGGAGCTGGTCTTTGATTTTGAAGTCTAGATATCTAGAAATGATACAAGAATCCTAAGGGTAACTCCAGACACTTAGACTATCAATATTATCTTCCTTCAGCCCAGATTCCAAACAAGGGTATTAATCACAGTCAACATATTTGATATGGCAGCAGGTATCTATGGCCTAGTTTTCTAGGTATAGAATCATTCTTCATTTCACCATTGTCTAGATGTGTATAATGCTTTCTGTCAAATATTCAGATGTCTCACACTTCACTGATTTGTTCTTAAAAGAATCTAAAGATTCTTATCATTACTGACCTCAAAGCTTACTCATCAATTTTCATATCCAAAGTAATTCATTTAGATAACTTTTTTTAAGGGATGGAGGACACAAAGGGTAAGGCAGAGGAAGAGGTATCACTATTTCGCATTATATATTTTATAACAATTTAAAATATTTGTTGACCTCTTAATTCTTCTCCATCTTCACATTCTGGGATTACTTTGTGTGTTCTGCCTTAGATCTAGTAAATAGGTTAATACATCACAAGAGGCAATCTAATGTGCACGGTTTAATTACTGTCTTGAGTTATTCAATAATTATTTATAAGTAATTATAAAATATAACCAACCATAAGAAGAAACACAGCAACTTTAATGGAAAATACATTATTCTATGGTTTAATAAAAGTATATCAAATATTCTTTTTAAATATCTCACTATAAAAATGCAATTCAGTACAACACTTAAAAATCTTGCATATTTAAATAAAAATTCAATGTCTTTTATACTATAATGACATTATCAAGAAAATTATGTAAATATCTCATTTTATTTATAAATTTCATAAAACAATCATTATTTTAAAAGATGTTAAAAAATACTGTAGTTTGAAGGGTTAAAAACTGCTTTTTCACACTGATGTGTACTGACAACCTACAAAAACCGCAAAATCCTTAAAAAGTACACTATAATTATTTAGCCTGTGGAGATTATTTTCAAATGCATATTTAAGCAACTTGCTGAAAGAAAATGAAATAAACAGAAAAACAAAAAAGGGATGAAGATAAATGAAACTAAAAGGGTAAATAAAAAGTACATTTACAAAAATTATACATCATGCTCATGTAAAAAGGCCTTTCATATGTTCAGTTGTGGGCTACAACACGAAGACAAATAATTTTACTATTCTAAAACTCTCTCAGGTCCTCCATTTAGGCCATTAGATTAGTAATAGTGCACATTTTTTACTTATATTTAAACACTTTTAAATTTACCTAAGAGTGGTAAGAATAGATTTATACTGTACACATGACATAAAAGGTATGACAATCATTTAATTCTTGCCATCAAACTGTCATTCTGCCAGTCATTTATTTACATTTCTAAATAATGCCTAAAAAGATATGGTATTTTTAAAAATCAAAATGAAATGTCAAATTTTGGGAGATAATAAACGGACTTTTATGATTCTCAATTACACAGAAAAGTTTTATCAAAAGAATATCTTTAATCAGGAAAACTTTGTCAACATGAATTTTATATTATTTTAAAATGGAAAACCAAATGGTTAGAACAGACAGACAAACATGTACACTTTTAGTAAAATTACAATGAAAAAAATCAATGTGCACCACCTATTTAATACTGAATATATTATTTTCATTTCTTTTATAAATTGTCATCTTACCAAAATGGAGAAAGGTAGAATAATTTCCTGACACGTAAGAAGGGAAACATGGCAAACAGGCTAGGAAACAAAATCTGGAAAGAAAAGTCAAGGATAGGAATGTGTAGAAAAAAGACTAAACCAAAAAATTATTTTACAAAGCAGGAAAAAGAAACAGTTGTAGAATGAATAGAACCATTTCAATATTTAGCATATACCTATTGCAGATTATCTAAATTTACATAAGCTGTATATGAGAATTTAGATTTTTTTTTTTTGGTTTTCGAAAGGAAAAATTATGATGAGTATTTACTTCAATATACATTAAACTAGAAAGAAGCCTTTTTTATTACTCACTGAACACCAAGACAGCGTCCAAAAGAATGTATTAGTACTAAAATTAGAGGTCAGAGTAATAAATCAATATATTAACAACTTATTAATATAAAAACTAAAATTAAACCACCTTATTGTCAAGTTTTAGTCTTTAGCACATGACAGTAATTACAAGGAAAGAGGCAATTTTATTTCTATGGCTTAATAAAAGAAAAATATACCAAATATTCTTTTTAAATATCTCACTATAAAAATACAACTCGGTACAACTCTTAAAATATAATAATATACATAAGTGAAAATTCAGTGTCTTACATGATACTCATTATGATGACATTATCAAGGAAATCATTAGAAAACAAAACATTTATTCTCTACTCTTATTCCCCAGTAAAGTCTACGTTTTGGGGTGTGGTGTTTTGTTTTTGTATCCTAGTTTACAAAAAGGCACACTTTTTATAGTGTGTGTCTATCACTCAAGAGGTAGGCATCTTATTAGAAAAATCCCACCATAAATTCTTTATGAAAGAAATAAATGAATTAAATATTGAGAAAGTCAAATAAAAATCAACCAACTATCCAATAGTACTAAAAAAAAAATAGTTTCTCTAAGAATAAGAGCTTTTGGATAACATAATATATGTATTGCTAAAATTTCCTTTAACCCAAGAAGAATTTATCACAGAAAAACAATCAAAACTACTGCATCAGCTGTACTTTCTCAATATAATAGTATGTTGCCACTAAATTTTCTATTTTGTATTTCAAAACTAATTGTAAATCAATTTTACTTCCTATAAAACTATTTTAGAAAAATTTAGACCATATAAACTTTTTATTAACCAGTTGTACCAGTAAGATTATTCTAACCATTTTTGATGAAGTGTTTGAAAAAGAAATTAAAACATGATTCTAACAGCTCTGTAATTTGCAGTGCTTATGTTATGCATGAGGAAATATATGGAAAAACTTTAAAAAAAATGATCTCAGAATGTTTTCCTTATATGTACAGAAGTCAGAGTTTGTATTTATATGGCTTAATGTCCCAGAAAATGATGTTTGAGAGTAGAATCAGGAATTTACAACCTTTATAGTTAGGAGCAGAAACAGAATGAGATGGATTAATAATGGAGGAGGAGGAGCAAAAGAGAAATAACATTTTATAATAACTTCCATGTCAGGTATTCTAATAGGTATCATAGATATGCTGGGTCACTCATGGTTAAGACAATAGATTAAGAAAAGAAACATGCTAATGATCAATCAGTTAATAATTTACAACCTGCATTTTTAACAGCAAGATCAGTGTACTTTCCACTATATCATTTCACCTCAAATTATTATGTGACATAATAATGAAACTAAGGAGATATTTATATTTTAAACTTTTTAAAACTTACATTAAAGGGCTAGTTTCACATGCTGTTTAAAAATTTAAATCTCAAACTGAGCCAAAATCATAAATTAAAATATGCCTCAACTTAATGTCAAATTTGAGGCTACAGTTTCTGTAAGATGTCAACATCTCCAAGAAGAGGTAAAGCACCTCCATGCTACAAGTACTAAACAACTGATACCCTAATAAAAAAAAAGAAAACAAAGAACAGCCTCCGAGTTAAGGTTTGACACATAAGCTATTGCTGTCAGCAGCTATACCTTTTATGTTAGTAAACTACTTGTTGCCTAAAACAGTACTATAGATAGAATACTTGCACAGTAAATATTTGCTATTTAATATATGAACTCAATTTCCAAATTTTATGTTTTCTGAACTTTGTAGAGTATAAACGTACTACACCAAAAGAAGCCTGATAGCAGGAATAAAAGATAGTAGCTTGAAAGTTAGCTGTTAGTTTCTGACCATACATACAAGTCTCAACATCTCTAAATTACTCCCTTACATAACATTTGATGAAAAAACAAACCAGAAATTAGAAAATCTCAAACCCTGTACTACAAAGCCTCTTTGTTTTTTAATGAAGAGGAAATAACAGCCATGAATATAAAATAAGAATTGGAACCAAAAACAAAGTAAAAATTAGAACTTTCAACCACCAATAGTTTGACACTGTTACATGTAATTTCTACTTGAAATGTAACAAAGAAAAAAAACTTACTGGTGATCATATACAGAAAATGTTTTAGAAAAGGTGAAAAAATTTTTTGTGATTTCCATGACCTGAGACAATTAAATACAGCAAATATTCAAGAATGATACAAAGTTAACAAAAATACACAAAAAATATAGGTTCCAAATATTACTTCTTCAGCTCCCAAAGAGACTCATAAAAATTTAACACTTCTGATAATGACTGCAGAAAACTGTGGAAATTAAAAACACCAATGAATTTTTTGATTTCCAGAGTTAAAACTGTGTACTTATCTTTTATCTACATTATTTTGAATCAAACAGAAAACAATAAGAACTTACAGAATTTTATTTTACCACTAACCTCAATGGAAAATAATAAAGTACTTTTTAAAAACATAAAGAGGATTTTTTTTGTTTTTTATTTAACACCAAATAAGAACAATTTTCATCAGATAAAACATCCTGAATGTATTTAAATAAATGCCTCTAAAATATTATCAACGTGTCAATTGCCAGAAATTATTAATAAATATGGCTTCATCCAGAGTGGTGAGGATCCAAATATATGATGAAAGGATCTATAAAACATTCAAAGTAAAAACTGAAGGGAGGCCATGTTTAAATCAGAGCTTTTGTATCAGCAAGTTTAAAAGGAAGAAAAATAAAATCACCTAAAATTTTTGAAAGGTATTGCTTAAGCAGTAAATTTTCCAATATAGTGACAAAAAAAATCTAAGTGTTACCGACCCTGAAGTTTAAATGTAAATATAAAATGGTAACACTGAAGCTAAGAAATATATTTAAGACATTAAAAATTTTTACAAAATATCATAAAGCACTTTATATACAGGAGATTTAAAGAGTTCTCTTCTGATTTATGTGATCTTGGACATGTGATGTTTCTGTAGCTTACTTTATTTAGATGCAAAATAGGGAAAAATAGCATCTGCCTCTTAGAGTTACTGTAAAGATAAAATTAGAACATATATGAGAAAGTACTTTGAAAATGTATTTTAAAAAAAACCTTAAAACAAATTTAAAGAACTATAAAATAACCATTACCACGAAGTAGGGACTGTGCACCACTTTATCAAGACCTGTTTTAAGTTTTCCATTTTAAAACTAAGAGATATAAAAGACGAAGAGACAAATAAAAATGATTAATGGGCTGATAAATCAGCCCTAAAACTGAAGGAACAACATTTAGGTAAAGCCTGCTAATATATATAGAGAGAGTGAGTCACAAAAATCCTATTTTCCTGAAATGGAAAAAAAGTATATTGAAACTAAATGGAGACGCAAAAATAATCTTAAAAATAATTTAGTGCTGGCATTTAAAGTCTATATCATCCTTTATTTTTGTATTCATATATGCCTGACATAGGTGGTATGGTCATTCCATTAAGAGAGACAGAATGATAAATGGATGCTCTCTTAATATCTATCTCAGTCCTCTGACCAGTAAGAAAGCTTATGCGAAACATAAATATTCTACCCATTTATCTCCTTTCAATTTTATTTTTCTATTTTGGCTTTAGATTTTAAACAGGTTTTAATTAATTTCCACTGTATCTATCCACACACAAATTGCATAGACATATTTCTTATTTTAGTTTCAGAAAACTATATTGGCAACTTTTTTTAATGTACCACCTTTCTACACATTAACTTACCTGTTTCTTTAGAGCTCCTAACTGTAAATGAATCTAGGTCTACTGATTTTGGTCTAAGTGGTAACTGTTCAGAATTTAGCTTTGGTTTTGATACTGGCTCAGTTTCAAATTTTGATAAAATGGTTGACACTTCCCCATTAATCCTGAAATGAGAAAATCAAACAGAAGCAAAAATCACTTATATGTGAAACATGGCCATTTCTGAACAATGTGATTTAATGACACTAAAGATGTTACAGCATAATACTGATTTTCTTTGTTCTATAAAATTATTTTCATAAGCATTAACCTCTACCCTAATCATAATAAAATCAGATCTATAAGAGCGGCTTAATATGAGTATATTTGCTTAATGTGAATATAAAATTAACATATAACAGAATTACTAAAGACTACAGAAAAAACATGAAAAACAAATACTTTTATTATTACTTTGAGATTTAGAAAGGCAGTAGAGCCATTTATGTCAAAGGCAGGTAAATTAGGTAAAACTTACCTGGCTACAGGAGGTGGTGGAGGAACTGGTTTTTCTGGTCGTTTTGGGTACACTATTCCAGATCTTAATAAATTATTGGCTTTAGTGGGTGGAGTAGGCTTCTTGGGTGGGACTTGTGGAGCAGCTGGTTTAAAAGATTTCTGTTCCAGCACTGATTTTTCATCTGATCATTTAAAAATATTCAACATGTTAACAATCAAAACTGTTTAGGTTTTTCTAATACTTAAAGCTAATGTCAGGCTGGAAAAGTGTGAAACGTTAAGAGACATTATTTGTGTATGTGTGCACTGTTTTATCTGTTTTACAGTTATAATAAGCCTAAATACCTTTAAAAAAAAGTTTACTTTGGTGGGGAAGGGGACCACTACTAAGAGTCTATTAAACAAATAATGCTTGCTTCTTATTGTCTTCTCAGCATCCTTTGTTTTTAAGGGTGGCAGTCTACTCAAATACAAGCACTTACGATTTTACTCTAAGCAGAGAACAATATTATCTAAACTTAAATCCACACCACAATCTGAAAATGAAGTAGAGGGAATTGAAAATAAATAGGAATTCTAATGTCATTTAACATAGTTATTTAAAAAACAATGACGATGACACAGAAAAAAACCAGATGTCAGAAACTGAGACTAGATTGATTAGTCAAAGATGAGAAAATTACAGACTTATATTTATAATTCTCATCATCTTATCAGGAATTTTATTAATAAAATTTCATTTAATAATTCTTCAGAATATGTTAAGAAAATATGCTGGAAAAAAAAAAACACTGAAAATAATTACAGACCACGTTAATAAAAACAATTTTATCACCAAAAAGGCATGGTACTATACAGGATGACATATTTGGTTCCTGATCTTTCGGGTACTAAAAACAAGTATTAAAAATGACATATGTGCACACATATTAGATATTCATGTATAGCAGTCAGCAAAAATGTGTTGTAAGGCATAAATGCAAAAATAACAAACTCCTAAGTAATATTGAGTAATTTTCAAAATTTACGTGGTCTTTAAAAACAATGTTTATATTACAGGACCACAAATAACTTCACAAGATTTCACATCAATAAGAAACTTAGTCATTATAAACCTTGAACAAACACTGCAGGCCATGGGTAAACCACTCGTTCAAAATAAGATTTCATCTAACAATGAAAATACAAGTTTCAATTTTATCATTTATGCATAGCTTCCTTGCTTCATTTGAAAATACAGCTGAGTCTATTAAAACCCTGGTCATCCAAATTTAAATTTCTACTAAATATTATAAAAGATGTTTCATATAAAATATCAGCAAAGTGTTAAAGGATAACTTGAATAGAAATTCACTGATTAACTGAATATACTTCTTTTAACAACTTGAAATTGATTCAATTTTGTAGTTTATTCTAAAACAAAAGAACACATTTAATATTTATGGGAACCAAATGTAATAATAAGATTCATCATAACTGGTGTATCTATGATTAAGTCAATTATAGTATGCTGATTTATTACATAAGTAATACATGATGGCAATGTATTTAAATACCAGATTTTTTTTCTTTGAGGTAAAACTTACAGAAAATTAACCATTTTAAAGTGGACAGATCAGTGACACTTAGTATATTCACATTATTTTACAATCTCTTCATAGCTCTAAAATCCCCCCAGAAGACTGTTCCCCTTAATCAGTTACTCCTCATTCACCAACCTGCCTTCATCTCTACAGATTTACCTTTTCTGGATATTTCATATACATGGAATCATACAGTGTGTGACCTTTCCTGTCTGGCTTATTTCATGCAGCATAATGATTTTGAGGTTCATCATCATTGTATATATCACTTTTTTATTCCTTTTTCTAACTAACATCAATGAACATAGCACAATCCAATTCATCTGTTGAAGGACATCTGTGTTGTTTCTACCTTTTGGCTATCGTGAAGTAAGCCACATAAACATATGTGTACAACTAATTATTTGAATACCTGTTTTCAATTCTTTTGGATATGTATCTAGGAGGAATGACTGAATCATATACTAATTCTATGTGTAATTTTCTTAAGAACTACGATACTTTTTTTTTTTACAGCAGCTGAAACATTTTACATTTGCATAATATATGAGGGGTCTGAATTCTCCACATCCTTAACACTTGTTATTTTCTATTTTTATTATTATTAGACAGTTAATGAATATGAAGTGGTAGAGTTCACAGTGGTTGGATTTGTACTTCCTTAATGACTAATGATGCTGAACACTTTGTCATGTGCTTGTTAGCCATTTGTGTATTTCCTTTAGAAAAATGTTTCAATCCTTTGCCCATTTTTTGATTGGGCTGTCTTTTGCTGGTGAGTTGTAACATTTCTTTTTATTGTCTAGATATTGGACCCTTTATATATTCCGGATACTGAATAAAGGATTTACAAATATTTCCTCTCATTCTGCAGTTTGTCTTTTCCCTTTCTTGATAATATGCTCTGATGCACAGAAGTTTTTAAATTTAATGAAGTTCAATTTAAATATCTTTTCTTTTGTTATCTGTGCTTTTGGTATCATATCTAAGGATCCACTACCCAATCCAAGGTCATAAAGATTTACCACTATGTCTTCTTCTAAGACTTTTAGTTTTATACTTCTTATTTAAGTAAATAATAAATTTTCAGTCAAATTTTGTATATGGTATGAAGCAGGGATATCCAAATATGCATAGAACTTTAGCTAGAAATTCACCAAAAAAAAAGGAGGAAATTTAGATTTTGGAGGAAAAAGTCGTCTTGCTAGCTATTCAAATGCCCAAAGAGATATATAAGATACAGATAGTATAATTTTAGAAAAAAGAGTTATTATGTGTATAAAGAAAATTTTACTAAAAACAGCTAAAAATAAATGGCAGTTAAAAATATATCAAAATAACTAAAATATAGAATATAGCAATACATTACACATGTACATAGTTAATCTATTATTAATTCAGAAGAGAGTTAGTTCCCTGCTTCATGAATGACACCAAAGTGTGAATGATTACAGCATAAATTCTGACTGAAAAAATATTCCATTTTCTATCAGTGGTCACTTGAAGATGCAGTAAGAGAAAAACAGCACTAAACAAAAAGTATCAAGTATATTCTTAATTAAATCTATTTTCCGAAAATTTTAGGGGCAAAAAAAAAAATCTATCCATATTTATCTCACTGGAATTACTTGAACTGACATATAACATATTTTCAGAAGCATGAGGACAAAGCTCAAGAAGTTATCAAAAAAAAAAAAAAGAAAAAGAAGTTTTCACCACATAAGCACACCTGAGTAACTACCACTCAGGCCAACAATTAGCCACATTACAGTTCCCCTCATGCCTCTTCCCAATTACTACCCCACTGCTCCTATCCAAAAGTGTCTTTTAACACCATAGGTGACTTTTGCATAATTTAACTTTAGATCAGTGAAATCAATGATTCATGTTGCTGTGTGAAACTCTAGTTCAATCACTTGTTGCCATGTAGTCTCCTGGTATGAATATACTTCAATTTACTTATGAATTCAATTGCTCGTGGACATTTATGCTGTTTCCAATTGGGAGCCAATATAAATAAAACTTGCTTATTTGAGTCTTTTGGTGTACATATGGATCATATATTTCTCCTGAGTATATAATTAAGAACAAAAGTGCTGGATAATAGGACATAGATATATATTCAACTTTAGTTCTCCATATCAGATACAACAACATATATTCTCACCAATAGTATAAGGGAGTTCTACTAATCTGTATCCTCATCATTTAGTATTATTAGATTTTTTTTTTTTTTTTTGGTGAGAACCTTATTTTGGTTTAAAATTATATTTCCTTGCTAAGCAATAAAATTGACTAATTTTTCATACTTTGATAAAGTGCCTATTCAATATTCTGAACTACATTTTTGAGTTGTCTTTGAGAAAATTTAGAGCCACAATCCACATGGAATTGACTTTTATGCATTTTATAAGGTAGGGTTCAGCTTTCATTTAGTAGCATTTGTAGAAAAGAATGTTCTTTTTCACTGTAGGTACAACTTTGGTCACAAGGCAAGCACCTATCAATCTATTTCTGAATTCAAATGTGTGTACAATGTGAGGTAGAGGTTAAGATTTATATATTTCTTATATGGTATCAAACAACATTATTTACTTCATCTTTTCTATAATATAATGGCAACTTTGTTATTAATCACATGGCCTTAATTAAAAGTCTCAAACAATGCTTCTTGCTTCATTTTGTCTACTTTGTCAACTATTAATACAGTTAGACCAGCTATGACTGACGTTTGCCTGTAATATTTTTGTTTGCCCTTTCAACTTAACCCTTCCTGAATTCCTTACATTAAGGTATGCAGCTTGTTAATAGAATATGGTATGGTCTTTTTTTCCTTTTGAATCTAACAATTTATCTTTTAATTGGAATATTTAGTCCATTTATATTTTCTGTAATTACTTAATATTTGTTACTTTTTATTGCTTGGTCTATTTTCATCTTTCTTGCCTTCTTTGTATTTTCATTATTCCATATTCTCCTATTACCTTTCTACTTACACATTCTATTTTCTGTAGTTGCCTACAGATTACAACACACATTAAAGTTCAAGCAATCAATATTTATACTTACCTACTTATAATTTTTTTCTGAAGATATTTTTATTGGCAATATAAATTCTAGATTAGCAGTTACTTCCTTTAACACTTTGATGATATAATTCCATTGTCTTCTGGCTTTCATTTTTTTTCTACCAAGAAACAACTGTCAATATTATTTTTGTTCTTCTAAAGTAATGTGTCTTATTCTCTGGCTGCTTTCAGTAATATCTTGTCTTTTGTTTACAGCAACATGACTATAGTGAGTATATAGAGTAGTTTTCTTCACACATTTCCAGGTTGGGCTCCACAGTACTTTTTGATTCTGTGGCTTTTTCTTTTCATCCTTTGTGGAAAACTGGAAACCATTATATCTTCAAATAAGGTTTCTACTCCATTCTCTCTCCTCCCCACCTAGATCTTCAATTACATGTATTATAGACCTTTTTCATTGTATGCTGTTATGTCTCTTAAGTTATTTTCTATATTTTCCATTTCTTTATCCCCTCTAAATTTCAATTCAGAAATGTTCTTTTGAAAATATGTGTGTGTGTGTGTGTGTGTGTGTGTGTGTGTATAAACAGGTGTGTATACACATAACCCTACACATGTATATCAGATATATTTATATAAATTCATTTATACTTACATTTACTTATGCTTACATTTACATGATTCTAGTTCTGCCAAAATTATCACGTCTTTTATTATTCTGAATGTATATTAAACATAGATACTTTATAGTTCGTGTCTGGTATGTCCAATGACCCTTGTGGGCCAAGTTTCATTTTCTGTTGTTGGTTTCTAGTCATTTGCCATATCCAAGTATGTCTAGTTATTTCTGAATGAGCATATGACAAAAGACATTTATGTGAAAACATATAAAGATAACTTAAAGTTCTAATTGAATAAAGATTCCAGAGAATAAAGATTTGCTTTTGTTTCAGGTAACTAGGGCTGTGAAAATCCCAGACTGCCTTCTTCCAAATCAAGGACTGAAGCAAGAAGCTAGGCTTCAGTAATTTTGAAAGGTAGTTCAACAGGCATACCTTGTTTTATTGCAGTTCACATTACTATGCTTCACAGAGGTTTTTTTATTTTTTATTTTGTTTTACAAATTGAAGGCAAGACCCTCCATCTGCAAAAAGATTTTGACTTGCTTTATTGTGGTGGTCTGGAATGAACCTGCAATATTTTTGAAGTATGCCTGTATTTCCATTTCCTATTTCCAATAAAGGAAGTTATCTGACACCGCAATTCAAAGTCCAGAAGTTTACTAAGGTATTTCCTTTATTATAGGCCCTGAACTCCAATTTCTGTCTCCTTGAACTCAAAAATCTATTGAAAGTTCCTTTCAGAATCACAGCTACCACTTGCAGAATTGGCAACTCAAAAGGAAACACAGGCTCAAATGCCCAACTTATTTACTGAGCTCCACTCCTGTTTTAGATCTTCGCTCTATAATTTCTCCTTGACTTATTAATGTGAAAGTGATACACATTCAGCAGAAATCGTACTTTGAATTTTCATCTTTTCCCATGTTCGTGATATGCTGTCTGATACTCTTATGACGCTGGGAAGTCGTAGCAAGTCACAGCTCCCAGTCAGCCACGCAATCATGAGGGTAAACAACAAATAGTCTACAGTGTATTTGTTTTGTCAGATGATTTTGCTCAACCGTACACTAAATGTGAGTGTGCTAACCAGGTTTAAAGTAAGTTAGACTAAACTATGTTTGGTAGGTTAGGTGTATGAACTACATTTTCAACAATGGTATCTTCAATTTACAGTGAGTTTTATCAGGTCATAACCCCATCATAGATCAAGAAGCAACTGTATATATTTCACACAACCCTTCTAGTTGTTCTCAGCACATCTGGTCCTTATTTGTCATTGTCAGAAGAATCTTTTGCTTCAACTTTAACATATCTACTGCCTTGGCTTTCGTGACACCATTCCTATTCATTCTCTACCTATCTCTATACTATTATCAGTCTTCTTCAAGAGTTCCAGCTCGTCTAAAAATTCCTTAAATTAACATATTTTAAGACTCTTAGAAATGTACACATTCTAGGCTCTCTTCCCATTCTCACTCTTAGCAATCTTCTTGGACAATGTGACTCATATTCATAAATTTAACAGCTAACTTCCATGATAGTACTTTCTAAATAAAAATTTAATACAAACTCTTTGCTAAGGTTCATCCGTATTTCCCATATTCATACCAAATTTCATGTCAAAAGCTGAACTCATACATATTTTCCCCCAGAAACTGTATTTCATACGTACTTCATTTCCCCAACCTCACAGCCCCGGGTATCCAATTAGTCAACAAGATGTGCTAATGTAAAAACCTAAGCCACCTTCTTTATGGTAGAGCCTAAACCTAAACATATCTTTAGCAGATAATGTAGTTGATACACTCAGCTACATCCTACTTTCGTATGATTACACCAAGCCAGTAAGTGTGCAGCATTCTTTTTACAAGACTGATTGTGGTCTACAAGAAAACATGGACCCAATGTTGCTCCAAAAAACTGAAAAGGACTTACATTCCATGGCTGTGGAGAGGTTTTCCTCTCTTTCCCATCAAATGAACAAGAAATCATGTAGCCCTGATTGTCACTGTCAGCATTCTTGTGACCACAAGGGGAACCAATATGAAGATAAAGTAGACACTAAGGATGGCAGAACGAAGAGAGAGAGATAATCCAGGTCCATAATGAAATAACCAAGTTGGGGAGAAGGGCGTCATACAACTCCTACTTCTAGACTTCCAATAATGTAAGACTGTTTCCTTATTGTTTAATTCAGTTTGAATAAGGATTTTCTGTTCTTTGCTCTTAAAACATTCCAACTTCCTTTTACCCATACCACCACTATATCTTCTAAATAGCACAAGAACAAAGTTTCAAAAAAACATATCTGAATAACACATCACATCAGTCTTTAAATTATACAATGAAAACTGTACTATCCCCTATGCATTATATACCTACTGTGCAATAAATTAAAGAACCAATGTCAAATAAGATTTAGATACACACACATATACACACACACCTTATGCCTTTGCTCTTATGAAGTTTAGTCACATACGGAAAAAAATATTTAAAAAGTATCTAAACTAATATATGACATACAATAATGAGACATATCTGAGACAGGTAATTAGAAAAAAAAGACATGTCAAGGTGATATTATGCTGAACACTGTAACAAACCTGAAAAATAAGAAAGAATCAGCCATAAAGAGATTCTGAGGGGAATACAGGATTCCAGGAAAAGGGTACTATACCATGAAATTGTGAGGGAAAAACCTGGCATTCCATGAACATCACATAGTGACAGACTATCCTATATACAGCAAGCGAGAAAAAAGAAGTATAAATATATTAGAAAAGTCAAGAGGGACCAGATCACTCAAAATCTGGAAGGCCAGGCTAAGGCTAATGTAATCTAGAAAGTCTCCTTTTGAGAAGATAGTATTATAAGCTGATTTTTTTTTCCCCAATTGCTATAGGAAGCATTCAAACACATTAAACTGATGTGTTGTATATGACATACACATATTCATATGAAACACATACACATACACACATATTTTCCATAGTATAAATTCTAAAACCCCTATCACTACTTTAAATCCTTTTTGGAGAAGGGCAAGATAAAAACAAGTAGTTAAATTTGTTTATACACACTCCTTCTTCCCATATCATCCAAAGGCCTTTCATAAACTACACAAGTAGTTGTCAATTTTGTCCTCAGATTAGAATCATGTGGAGCGCTTTATAAATACTAATACCTGCATCCTACCCTATAAAAATTCTGTAGAAGATCCTAAGCATCAGTATATTTTGTAGACACCCAAGTAATTCCAATATGCCACCAATATTGAGAATAACTGTACAAAGCTACTTTTCTAGCTTAGTTTCTCAAAATTCCTCCCAGGTGCCTATAACCATTTCCTGAATATGATATACTTTCTCCCATTCTTTTCATATTCTCTTTCTGTGGAATAAATTTCTCTTTTCCAGTCTACACATTCTGCTCATTTTTCTAAGTCTCTGCATAATCACGATCTCATTATTATATATATTAACTATTCCAACTAGGAATTGTTTTTGTCAGAATATTTTTACAAGTTTTTAAAAGCCAGTTGCCTCATACATACTGACTGTTTTGTTATTGCACGTTTAACCTCTGATTAAGTCTGTTTCAGGTGTGTCTATAAATAAAGAATATTGTTTGCTACTTCTTAAGAGGTCAATATTATTTTTAGGTTCAAACTGAAGTGATATATTACAGATATCAAAATGTTCTTTGTAGAACATTAGAGATAAGTATCATTTCCTTTTTGGTAAGCACGCTAAATATAAAATACAATAGAGTGCTCCACAGCTCTCAACTAAGAGTTTATGTACTCCAGATTGTCACAGATGAAAAGGCACTTGAGTTTAGTACCTCCAATAATAAATGGTCTTAAATGAGTCTTAAACATATGAATCTGGATTTTAATTCCATGCTAAACTGTATTATACCAAGGCTTGAGAGCACATAATTATTTAAAAGCATATTCTGAATACTGATCTCTACATCACTCTGCAATATGAAGAATACTGATTTAACAGTCCATGGCCAATGTATGAATTGGAAATGCACACCTTTTATTACATTTAAATTTTCACAAAGTTTTTACTCTTTATAAATTAATCATTCACACAAAGAAAAAAAATGATCCTAAGCAAGATGTAAAGTAGACACCTAAAGACTTCTATTTTAGGCAGTTTGTATCAAGACCTACTATTCTGCCAACTTAAAATTCAATGTAAGGCAAAAACACCTTTCAAGAATGAGGAGAAAAAATACATATTTTCAACAAAACGCGTTCCACCATTAGGTCCTCAATCTTTGTATTAGGCAGAAAGTATAAAATGCAAACAAATGGAAGTACAAAGAAAGTAATGAATGTCAAAACAACTGCAACTAAACACTGACTGGGAGTCTGTAGCATACAGACTGGTAATTGAAGCTGTGAGGTTTTAGATATATGATTGCAAGAATCAATAATAAGACAACAAAAGATCTAACTGACAGTTCTTAATTTTTTGTTCAGTGAATGAATGATGCTACTAGCTCTGTGGATGGAAGCCCACAGCAGCCAAATGATACTCTGTAAGAGGCAAAGTCGATGTAGTCAGTTGAGCCCCAAACCTTTTTCATGGAGATAGAGGTTAAGATTTAATGGGGTTGAATGCCCCAGAAATCCCCCAACTAGAACCTTAATCTTATTTATCAGTAGTGAATTCCTAGCATCTGATGCATTTTCCCAGCAATTTTAATTTACTGCTCTTCAATGTCAGGCTAAAAAATCTGGTTGCAGAGATTTAAAAAAAAAAAAAAACACCCTCAAGAAGGAATATCCACCAGCACAACTCTCCCCTCTTATTACTAATTAGAAAATCAGACTGGCATTATTAACATTAGTGCTTAGTTCCTGCTTTGAGGGATTTATTGTCTGGTTATGTTCTGCTTATGAATCAACTGAAAAATAAGAAGGCTGAGCCCAACTTCTCAAATAAAAACTCTAAAAGAAATGTTCCTCAAGGAAAAGTGAGTGAGGATTCACTGTCTCTAATAATAAAAATGTGGTACACCAAGCTAGGCTTCATGAGCCTTTTATACTCTTCTTATAGATGTGACTAGGGCCATGAGAGAGAACATGTTAATAAAGTTATTTAAGTGATTCTTCTTTAAGCCTGATAGTTTTTGTTACATACTACCCTAAACATTTATATGCCACCCTACCTGGCACTCCAAAATAATAAACATCAATTCATTCCTTCCTGTTGCGCATATTTCATACCAAGGGTATATGGGGCACCAAGAATGAAGTGGATTACTAAAAAGTGTGTCCAAAAAAGTCTTCCCAAAATGCAGGAGAAAATTTGTATTCCAAAGTGTTGATATTATTACTCTCCTAAGGCACAGCACCAAACTGACCACTATATTTGAGTCTGTTTTTGATTAGTGTGTTCTTTTGTTCCTTAGGTTTCTCATATAAGTGAAATCATATGATGTTTATCTTTCTCTGTCTGACTTATTTCGGCATCATAACCTCTAGGTCCATCCACATCGTTGTTAATGGTAGGATTTCATTTTTTTTTAAATGGCTGAGTAATATTCCATTGTATATACCAGGATTTTGAGCAGATAAATGAAATAAAACTGCATCACCTTCTACTCTGTTTTTAAGATCAACTGACTGATTTCAGGGAACAGGAAAAGTAAGTATTTGAATTTTAGCAAATCCTTAACTACTTGATAGGGAGAACTACAAAAGGAATGTCATAATGTAGATAACAAAGCCAGCAACATACTTCTTACAGTTGGTTTTACATATCTTTGTAATATGATTTTTTTCATGTAGGACAGATTATAACTAAATACTAAAATACACTGATTCTGGACTCAGACCTAACAATAGTGATGTCACAAAGGACTAATCTGAGATTTGAAAATACCTTTGTTAAGTATAAATTATTTTTGTATCATAAAAATTCTCAAATGTAAAAAGATAAAGAAATATAAAAACCTTCCAAGCTGAGTGCAGATCATGAAAAAGAAATAAAAGCTATCAAAGTGCATAACATATTCAGGGACAAGAGTGTGGCTGCTACATTAAATCTTTAGGAGATGGTAACAAAAAATGTAATTTGGGAACTATTCTTAACAATATCAAATACTGACCAGCAGTGGAACAAAAAGAACTCTCAATCACTGTTGGTAAGAATGAAAAATGGTACACTTTGTACCATCTAGGAAGACAGTCTGGCAGTTTCTTACAAAACTAAACATACTCTTATCATACAATCCAGCAATCACACTTTTTGGTATCTACCCTGATAAGATGAAAATTTATGTCCATACAAAAATTTGGATATGTTTATAGCAGCTTTAATTCATAACTGCCAAAGCTTGGAAGCAACCAAGATATCCTTCTAGTAGGTGAACAGATAAACTACAGTACATCTACCGATGGAATATTAATCAGGACTGAAAAGAAATGAGCTACTATATCCTGAAAAAGATATGAAAACTTTAAATATATATTACAAAGTGAAAGAAGCTCATTTGAAAAAACTAAAGTATGATTGCAACTATGACATTCTGAAAAAGGCAAAATTACAGAGACAATAAAAAGATCAGTGGTTGCAAGGGATTGGGGGAAGGGAGAAATGAAAAGGCAGAGAGCATGGACGACTTTTAGGGCAGTAAGACAATCTTATATATTACAGTGATACATTTGTCAAAATAAACATTTATCAAAACTTATAAAATGTATACCAGAAGTGAACCTTAACGATAAATTCTGGGTGATAATAATGTATCAATAGAGATGCATTTATCGTAACAAATGTACCACTCTGCTGCAGGATGCTGATAATGGGGAAGACTGTGCATGTGTGGGTGTAGGGAGTATATGGGAACTCTGTATTTTCTGATTAATTTCACTGTGAATCTAAAACTGTTCTAAAAAAAACAATCTATTCAAAAAATCAATCTAGCAACAATGTAAAATATAAGCCAGACAAGAGACTAAAGTAAGAGAAATCAGTTAAGAGAATATAGTAACACTTTCGGCAAGAGATAAAAATGGGCAATAAAAACAGCACTGGCAGTAGAAACAAAAGCATTCTAAAACAGTATTCAAGTTTTTGCATGTATATATAACCTAATCTACTAGATATAACCATTCCAGATCTTTCTGTACAAAGGTATTTTCTCCAAATTAACAACAAAACACGTAATGTTTTTAACATATTACATTATCTTGTAATAACTTGTAATAATAAGGTATCTTGGAATAACTTTCCAAATTTACATGGTAGATATATGCAGTGAAAATTAAGTAATACAAACTGGAAAATGTACTGAGTTTTTTCATAAAGCTATCTTTATTTCAATAAGAGATCTCTTTATCTGCAAAAATAATAAGCCCAAACAAAAAGGTGAAAAAAATAACAAGGGAAAAAACTTAAATAATATATAATAAATAAATCATTTCCATGTTAAGGAACATACTCTTATACCTAAGAATATTTTAAATTTCATTTCAACTGGGACACTAAAAACAATAAATATATAACTGTTCATGCTTAGTTTTCTTATACATTATTTCAAATAAGTATGACTAAATAGAACATCTTTAATAAAATAATGGTTTAACATTTTAATGAATGTAAATTGGTATCGGTTTGAGTAAAATCTTAATTTCCTATCACCCCAGAAAACTTCAAGAATTGCAAGTAAATATTGAACACCTGTTAAAAATCACTGTAAATGACTCAGTGTGGAGAGATGTTTTTCTTTGCAATGACAACAAAAGGAGTAGTTACTTTTCTAGAAGTGGAAAAATTAGTCTCACCTTTTTCTTCAGCTTTTATAGGAAAATATTTCTTCTCTGTAGATATCAGCTCAGGCTTTGGGGCTGAGGAAAAAAGCAAAGTTAATACTATTTTTTTTTAATCATTTTAAAGCACAAAGACAATTATACTACTAAAAAGCAAAGGTTAATTTAAAAATAACATCAGATGAAAACACAGTTTAACAGAAAAAAACAATGTACCAGAATCACTAGGCTCAATATCTAATCTTGCACCTGTCATTACCATGAGTAAGTAATAACCGTAATCTCAGTTCCTTCTTTGTCAAATGAAGGTATTCATATCCTCTACACCACCACTGCCAAGTAGAACTACCTGTGATGTTGGAAATATTCTATATTTGTGTTGTCCAACACTGACTACTGAGATTTGAAATGCTGCTACTTGTGGCTCTAAAATTAAATAATTTATTTCATTTAATTTTAATTAATTTTAAATGCCCCATTTAACTAGTGGCTAAAAGGCCTTCAACATGAACTTCTAAAAATTTACTTTTATATTGTGCTATCAATCCTCTGGCATTAGGTTAACAAGTACAAAGCTAAAATGATGGAAGATAAAAAAAGTTGCATTACTCTAAAAAAGAGCAATCTTTCAAAAAAACTTTGTGCTGCATTTGTAAAAATCAGAAATTACAGAATAGAACTTATAGAAATAGACAAGGGCCAGATTTTAAAGTGTTAACTAGAAAACTCTTCTAGATTTAATTCAGCAATTTAAAAAAATACTCTTCTAGTTTGTTTAATCCCTAACAGACTCTCTAAAGGAAGAGTACATAAATAATGAGTATTGTTTGAGACATTAAAAAATGAATTTTATCTGAAAAGGCAGAATAATTGGCCAGGTCAATAATATTAAATAAATATACATCTATAGCTTACTTAAATTTAGTGAGTTTTCTTAACTCAAAATCTCTATAACTAAAGCATCCAAATTATTTTCAAGATTCCTATTTACATAGTTTGTACTTTAAAAAAATACTGACAGATATTAATATATGTAAACACTCGATTTCTATCTATTTCTAAAAATTTGTATATAGCACTTATATTTGTTATTTGCAATAAAAATAAATGGTTTGCATAAGTCCCAATTTCACCATTTTAGAACTTAAAAATATAAAAAAAACAACAAAATAAATAATATTACATACCTGGACCCTTAGCAGGAGGTGGTGGTTTCTTTGGTTTCTATTAAAATAATAATGGTGAAAATAGTTCAATAGTTACATATTGAATATACCAAAAATAAATTCTGATTATTAATAATCAAAATTATATGAACATCTCATCCCATCTCTGCCAAAAATTATAAAATAAGATCCTAACAACTCCATAAAAGGTCACTAACTAAAAATTTACTCTATTAAAACAAATACCTCCTTGATCGAAATTCAAATATTTCGAAATTTATCATTGTTAGATAAAAAATCTTAATGAGCAAAAATGTTCTGTCCTGCCTCCCCAAGTTTTCCTATGCACTATTTCACCCCTCTTTTAACAGCTGAATTTAGTAGGGAGGGAGGGGTGGCAGAAAAAGGGAAAGAGATTTTGGGTGGGGGACAAAGAGTAGCTAATAAGTATATCTAGCTTTCATTCTTGCCTCTTCAGAGCTCTAAAAGAGAAGAGTAAAGGCAAAGGTCTGTTTTTCCTCAATTTATTCAAACTCTCTTATAAGCATTCATTTATTTTTAAGACTTCATGTAATGCCTTAAAAAACATGAAACACATTTCTAAGTGATTTTTTTTCCAAATTAAAAATAACTGATAATCAATACTTTATAAATATCCAATAAAAGGCAAAAAAAAAAAAAGAATGTGTTCGTTAAGTATAAAAATAAAGCACACTGAAGGCTGAATCAATACTGAATCAAATCTAGCAAGGGAATGGCCTCCGACAGTGTAAAATAACAAAATAAGTAAACCTCCAGAGTACCCTCTAGTATCTAAATAAATGAAAAGACTGAAAAGGTTAGAGGATTTCTGCATTGGCTTAACTCAAATACGGCAGACTATCTTGCTATAAGTATTTGCTCTCTGTCCAACTCTCCCTCCACGTATTTTAAAAACTCAATTAGATAATCCTTTTACGGGGAAAAGGGAGCTCAAGTTGTATAAAAAGCAAAAGATCAGTGATGAACGACTCAGCCTTACTTTATTCATTCTGAGAAATGAAACATATATTAAATCCTATAAGGAGGCAGACTTCTTCTTACCCTCCCGAAAAATGCACTAACAAGATAATAGTAAGATCAACATTACCTAAAATACTTTCAACAAAATGAAATAAAAATATAATTTCTTCCAGGCAAGCGCTAATTTGTCTAACTAGTATGGCCAGCTTTTTTTCTTTTAATTATAATAAAGTAATAAAGTCTAAGGTTACTCTCCAATATAGTCAATGGGAAAAGAAAACCAGAAATAAAGCACAGAACTGAAATCTTGTTTTACTATGATTCAAGTAACTTTTCCTGAAAATATAAACCAAAAATACCCTCATAAAATTATTCAGTAACAATGTAAAAACTCTTATTTTTAAAGAAATATTGACAAAAGGTTCTTTAAACTATTATCATCATTGAAAAATAAAAGCTTACTGGAAAGTCCTTATCCAGTTCATTTATCTGAACAGCGAAATTATCCGGAAATACTCCTTCTTTACCATTAAGTTCACCCTTCCACCAGCCATCTTCTCCAGTCTCCTAAAATGAAAAATGAATAATAAAGATAATAAGGGTTATCTTTAAATAATAAAAAAATTACAAAATAGAAAACTACTGAATTCCATTATTTTTACAAGAAAAAAATATAAGGCCTAAACAGATCACGAGGTACTCCTAAAAATATTCCTCACATATTACTCTTAGCAAAAGTTATGAAATTGGGTTTAATTTTTAAAAATAACTTTAAAATTCAGTTTATAAGGATAAAAGTCTCAAAAGGAAAAGAGAAAAAGTGAAGGAAGTACGTAGAGAGAAAATGAATTTCCAAACTGTATCTTAACATTCTTTTCAAAACATTATACACTAAAAATTAATCTCATTGTTCATTTGCTTTAGAAATTAAAAGGATCTTCTACAATTCCTTTCAAATATCATCCCTCATTAAGAAATTAAGGTGTTTTCCGTTCAAACTGTGTGAATATTAAAAATTACACACATTGAACCCTTTGTTAATTTAAAATGAAAAAAAACTCAAAATTATTGTATAATATTATAGCAAAACTATACTTACAATTTTCCTCTATTAAAAATAGTAATTATTGGATCTGCCCACATCCCAGTACCCCTGGGTTTTCTTTTTCATTTACCTTAATTCATTCCAAGTTATAAAACTAAATCATCCTTTTAAACAGCTACACCATTTTCCACAGTATGAAGTTTTACAACCTTTTACATATTGATGGATATTTAAGTTGTTTCTTTTTCTTTCTATATTATATTAGGTGGGAAAATGGAAGGAGGTAGAATAAGAAGTAAGAAGAGAAACTTTGACTGGGAGAGTAGGATTAGAGAAAAAAACACAACACGATGGTAAAAATAATTCCCAATACACCTGTCCCTCAATTTACATGGTATTTTTTTAAGCAAGTTTTTTTTTTATGCGAGGTAAATATTCCCTTCCCATGCCACCCTGGTTTACGTAGACTGTTTATTCGTTTTCATTTACATGGTCTCATTTTATGCAGTTCTTTCTTTTTCATTTCCATTATTGGCAATTACACTTTCTAAAAAACCAATAGCCTAACTCAGCAATGTACAAAGAACTAATACTAGCAATTATTAATAATCTTCCCATTCACTGGATGACAAATAAAAAAGCATGTGAGACTACTGATGGTTTTGGGGAGTAATTTTACAAACGTTTTGCTGTAGAAGCTAAAAATGGTTTGAAGGAATATGTCTTCCTTTTAAAATACTTTCAGTTTTCAATAATGCATCTAGTCATTCACACAATTTAAAACATCCCAATATAAAAGTTGTATATTTGCCAACAAATACAACTTCCTTGATCCAATCTTTAGATTAAGGCATTATTTCTACCTTTAAAATTAATTATATAAAATGGGGTTTTTAATGATACTTTTAATAAACTGGAAGATACTTAATCACTTACACTCACAGAAGCCTGGAATAAATACACAATTTTAAGCTGTATCAAAAATATTGCTTTAACTTTGAGAGATAATAAAGCCACCAACTTTAAATGCTTGCTGGAAAGCAATATGGCCAGAAGTGGTTGTACCAGGGAATATGGTTCTAACAACTGAAGAGGGATTAACTGGCATTATTAATTTATCAAATAAATTTCAAAACGAAAGGCTCTGACAATTTGAATATAGATAGGATTAACAAATTAACGGGTAATGAATTAATTCACTTAATATCTGAAGCCCATCCTGCTGAATACAGCAGAGACCTTGAACCAGTTTCATTCACTGCAGAAAATATTTACAAAGCTCTTTAACTGCCCACAAAACTAGAAACTGCAATTCTAGATATTGATCCAAACATCCAATTAACCTTAAAATTTCGAAAACGTTTTTAAAACCGCTGCAGCGAATCCTGAAGAATTTATAAAAACTTAGCAAAAGATGGTGCTGGAAAAAGATCATCCAAAAATATAAACATAAATAATGAAACCAAAGTAGTACTTCCAAATATTTCAAGCAATGAAGATAGTGACTCTGTAACAATTAAAAAGAGAAAGTTGACTGCTATAGATTACAGTACAGACACTAACAGTGAATAGAATTTATTTTGGTTTTTCTGAACTTTCATTAGCATTTTTTTGTGAAAATATGTGAAATCAATATTTTTATGACTTACTTTGACCTATTTCTGTAGTATTTTGTTTGTACTAGTGGACTCTTTTTTACGTGGTTTTAGTCCACTTAAAAAAAAGACGTGGAATGAATGGATAATCTGAATAAATCAAGGGGCAGGTATATATTGATTATAACAAAGATATATAATAAATATTCCCTCAAAAAAAAAAATTTTCTGAGCACTTACTATGTGCCAGGTTCTCAGGACAAAGAAACAAGACAAAGTCCCAGCTCTTCTTAGAGCTTACATTCTAAGGGGAATGAACGAATATTGAGAAATATTTCTATGAATAAATGATTCCGTGAAAAACTGAGAAATATCTTACCTTACTTATCAAATGGATTATCTCTCCCTCTTTAAAAGTAAGTTCATCTTCATTAGTACCTTCATAGGCAAATAATGTTCTACAATATTCCTTAGCTAAAATAAAGAATGTAAATAATGTAGCTTACATAAATTAATTCAACAAATACTTATTAAATCTCTATTTTGTGCAAAAAAATGAACACTAGTAGCTACTAAATGATTTTTAATAATTTCAGCCAATACTGTATGTTGAATTAAATAACAATTTCAATAATCATTCAAATAGTTACTGAGTGCCTACTATGCCCCTGGCACAATTCTAACTGCTATGGGGGCGGGGAGGTACATCAGTGAACAAAGCATATTAAAATTCTTATCTTCATTGTGCTTATATCTAGAAGAATTTAATATTCTGATCAAGTAATACAGTTCTCAATAAATCTAATAATATATTTGAGTATGCTTTATTCCAGGTATAAAAACTTTATTCAAAAACTTACCTTTAATTTTACCTTCAGTGTCTGTTTTTGTTATCTCCACACTCTGAGTTCTGGATCCCGGTGACTGTATGACTAAGGGCTAGAATAGAGAAGGATACCATCAACTATTTTAAGTTAGAAAGAAGATAATATTATTAAACAAAATTTCCACTTACAGTTATCTAGCTTTTCCTAATAGTACCTATAGCCAAGTTAGTAATGTGACCGAAAACTCTGCCATGAAAAAGATCTTAAAAGCTACTTAAATGATAGCTCAGAACTTCTAACTTTTACAACTCTAATTTTATAAACACTAAATACTCTGATACTTATAGTAAGTACTCTAGTTTTAGAATCTCTAAAATAAATAATAGTATCTGAAAATTTACTATGTATCAATCCCTGAGTTGAGCACTTCACATATATTACAACTTAACCCAAAGAACACTCTGCATAAAGTAGGCAGTATTGTTTAGTCTTTATAGATTAACAAACAGTTAAATGACTTGTCCACTGTAACAGTAAATTAGTAGTGGAACCCAGATTTAACCTAAAAATTATAACTCCAGAAGCCGTACTTTAAAACATCACTAAACTTCGTTACAATGAGATAAAGTCTTGATACTTCCTTGTTGCTATATAAATGAAAACATTTAAATAATGCAACTCTTATTATAACTATAATAGACAATTTTCCACATAATTTACTACAATTAAATCCTTCACCATCTTACACTAGTGTTTCCTTGAGTTCTCTCCCCAGAAATATCTGACCTTAAGACTTTGTTAAAAATCTGAGCATACTTCTAACTTACATTCACTGTATATTCCGTTAACTGTTAAGATACCCAATTTAATTTTCCCAATTCTAACCACCATATCTTCCATTCTGGTGTCACCTATAAATGTAGCAATTTTGCTCCCTGCTTTATCAATTCCTAGATCAGTGATCAAAGCAAGCCTCACAAGGCCATCATATAGGATGACTCTGAGACTACTCTCACTAATATACAACTCTGGAGTACTGGAAATTTTAAATGGCAATCGAAAGATGACTACTATAGGCACCAATCAAATATTCAATACAATCATAAGCTTTAGAGTTTGATAGGGGCCCCAGATCATCTAATCTAATATTCCTCCTAATGCAGACATTGCTTCTCCAATATTCCTAGTGGTTATATGGCTACACAGCACCATTCCAAAAACAAGAACTCCAATTTTTACCTTGAAAAACCAGAATCAGTTAGACCCCATAATCTTAATGCCAAACCATCTCAGAGCTAGGAGGGTAGGGCACAAAGTACAAATTCTCTTTCTTGACCCAAATCACAATTATATGAGAAAATATGTAGCAAGCTGGGGAGGGGGGGGGAAGTATGTTGAAACTAAAGGAGAAAATTTCAGGAGAAAATATATTTCACCAGTTAAAACAGTCTTAAAAGTGAAATATTGCTGAAGTAGACAAATAAATCTTGACATACTTTAAGCTCTTAATAAGACATACGAATGAGAACTACAAGGGAACACCGCCCGAAAAGTTACAGGAAAAGCTTCCTATCTGAAAGTAAGTGCTTTATCTGAAGATCCAAGATGTTAGTATCAGGAACAACAGCTTTGAAATAAGTACTCTAAAGACTGTAGCTATTTTCCCCTAAAATAAAAACATAAGAGTTTATTTTAAAATCTCTTACTAGATCTTATAATTTACAATATACTCACTCTGATTTATTTCACAATGCCAATGAAATGCTAAAGAAAAATAAAGTTCTCTCCACATTAAGAGGGAGATTAGATTTCATCACTGCTGACAAACCAAAAGAAAGTTAAGAGTGCCTAATTAACTTAATGTCACTGTGAATGCATTTTTTTAAAGGTCCATTGTAGGCTTACTTCAAATTAAAAATATATATAGATGTAATTTTAACTTTAAAGGGCAAAAAAAGCATTGCCTTTTCTATTTTTACGTTATAATTAAAACTAAAGCTTCCACCAAGAGGCGTTTGTGTTAAATTTACCAAAAAACATTCAAATTTTATAAAAATCAAACATAAACATTAATCACTGTAGACTAGAAAACTGTTTCTTGAACTCATAACCAATTACTAGTGATCTCAAAAAAAAGTAAATTTAAAGTTGCAAAGTGACTTACACATTTTTAAAAATGCTTAGTAAGAGTGAGTGGAGTTAACCTAAGTTCACCAGAATTACCTTTTCTGTTTTTTTCTCTTCTGTTTCACTACTGGATGTTCTTGTCCTAAGTTTCACAGAGCCTTCTTTAAAAATATCTCCAAATCCAATTCCTCGAATTTTCTTTGGCTGTGAAACTGATCCAAGAGCAGTCTCATTCCCAGTCCCCGGAGAGGGTAAAGATAAGGTAGGCCCAGTTAAAACAGTTTCTGAAACAATAATTTGTTTTTAAAAAATGGTATCCAGAATCATGAAAATCTTAACATTACCCTTCTATAGTATTTACATTCCATACCTCCTAATAAAAAATCATAGAATAAAAATAAATAAAAGGACTGAGAACTAAAATATCCAAAAGATTAAATTAAAATGCACTTTATACTGATTTTTTTTCTGGACGTAGTGTAAAACAATAACAATTTAGGTATTTTTAATCAATAAAATACTAATTAAGAAATCCAGAAAATCTTATTATACAAAATATTTCACAAGAATAAATCAAATATACAGCTCTTAGACAAAGATGATATAGTACGTAAGACTGAAACATTAAAGAGATAGTTAATAATTTTTAAAAGATGTGTGATTTAATCTGATCAGAGTGAATTTCCGAATATAAAAACTGGTATTAGCAAATTTTTATTTTAAAAAGTCAACAGTTCAACACCTGTCATTTTAATTCATCAATGAAGTAACAAGTCTAAATTTGAAGGAGTCGATAAAAATTTAAATTATAATATAAATATTGAAATTAAACATTATATGGGGAAGAAAGTTGTTTCTACATTCTTGCTTAACAGTTAAAGTTCTCATTTCGAGGCTTCGATGAATCCATAAACAACTCCATGGAAAACTGTGTATTTTTTCAATTAATTTTTCTGATTCTCAAGGGCCTTACAATCTAAGAAACAAAGTTCTAGAGTAAATCGTTCAAGAAAATTCCAGAAACATTTCAGAATGGGGGTGAGGGATGGGGAAAAATACAAGGTATTAATTCATAGAACTAAAAGAGTCTGTTAAGTTTAACAGCAAGAATCACAATGGGTAAAAATAAAAAGGGTAGTGAACATTTATTTAGGCCTTAATCTGTACCAGGCACTTGCTAAAGTACTATACAAGAAATATGTCTAATGTACATAACCATCCATAGGCTTAACATTAAAAGCACTATTACTCATTTCCCATTTTGAAAATAAGTAAACTGGGCAAAGAAATATTAAGAACTTTCCCAAAGTCATACAAGAAGTAAATAACAAAGACAACATCTGAATCAAATTCTAGATGACCCTAAAACCAGTTTTAAACATTTTAGTATAATGATTCAAACAAAGGCCTCTAATCACACATTTGAAAATATTTAATAAGTAGTTAACAGAAACAACTTTTATGAACTTAAGAAATGTAAAGCTAACAGGACAGTGATCTATCTAACCACTTTCAATATAAGCCTAAGGCACATATATTTTTGACTACAAAATTTTAAATCAACTTTACTGAGAGAATATTTACACATAATAAAATGAATGCATTTTAAACACACAATCTAATTTTTGATGACAAATGTATACACCACGTAACCATAACAATCAAGATATAGAACATTTCTGCTACCCTAAAAGGGCATTTATACACCATCCCAGTCAATCTTTCCTACCTTCTAGCCTCAACAAACTGCTGATCTTCAATCTGTCACTATAAATATATCTTTTGTAGAGGTTCAAATAAATTTAGTGATATAGCATTAGTTCTGGGACTGGAAACTCAAGATCAGAGTGCCAGCGTGGCTGGGTTTTAGTGAGATAGCTCTTCCTGACATGTAGATGGCTGCCTTCTGTGTCCTCACGTGGCCTTTCCACAGTGTGTGCACATAGACAGTGGACTCTAATGTCTCTCCATTTTTAAATTTAGATGTAATTAACATGTAACATTAAATCAGTTTTAGGTTTACAACATGATTCGATGTGTGTGTGTATATATGTTCGTATGTGTGTGTATATATATAAATCAAAATGATCGCTACAATAAGTCTAGTCAACATTCATTGCAATACATATTTATAAAGTTTTTCTTATGAGAACTTTTAGAATCTTCTCTCTTTGCAACTTTCAAATGTACACTAACACCTTCATCAACAATACTGACCATGCTATATATTACATCCCTGGAAATTATTTTATAACGAAGTTTGTACCTTTTGACCACCTTCACCCATTTCATCCATCCCACACCTGCTGCTTCTAGCCACCACTAATTGTTACTGCTCTCTGTAACAAAGAGTTCAGAGGGTTTTGTTTGTTTTAGATTCCACTTATTACATGAGATTGCATGGTATTTGTCTTCCTCTGTCTGACTTATTTCACTTATCATAATACCTTCGAGGTTCGTCCATGTTGATGCAAATGGCAAACTTTCATTTTTTAGGGCTGAATAATATTCTACTGCATGTATGTATGTATGTATGTATGTATGTATACATACATAAATAAAAAAAAAAAATTTTTCTTTTCCATTCATCCATCAATGGGCACAGGTTTCTTACATGTCTTGGCTAGTTAAGTAATGCTGCAATGAACATGGAGGTGCAGATACCTTATCAAGTTAGTGTTTTCATTTTCTGTGAATAAATATGCAGAACTGCTAGATCACATGGTAGTTCTACTTTTAATTTTCTGAGGACTCTCATACTGTTTTCCATAGTGACTACAGCAATTTATATTCCCATCAGCAGTTCAGGAGGGTTCCCTTTTCTTCACATCCTTGCCAACAGTTGTTGCCTTTTTGATAATAACTATTCTAACAGGTGTGAGGTAGTATCTCATTATGGTTTTGATTTGCATTTCTCTGATGTTGAGTACCTTTTCATATCCTTATTGGTTATCTTTTTGTTTTCTTTGGGAAAATATGTTAGGATCCTCTGCTCATTTTAAATTAAATGCTTTGTTTTCCTGATACTGAGTTGTATGAGCTCTTTTTATATTTTTGGATATTAACTTCTTACCATATATATGATTTGCAAATATTTTCTACCGTTCTGTAGGGTGGTTTTCATGTTGCTGATGGAGTTTCCCTTGGCTGTGGTAAGTTTTTTGATTTGTGAGATAGCTCTTCCTGACATGTAGATAACTCCAAGATTGGTATCAAGAAGCTTGCCCTCTCTTTTCTTCTAGGAATTTCATAGCCTCAGATCTTGTGTTCAAGTGTTTAATTCGCAATTCACTTTTGAGTTGTTTTTTGTTTATGGTGTTGCTTTATTTTTTTTTTAGTATTTTTTAGTATTCCATTTTATTAACTTATTAGCTATATCTCATTGTTTTATTTTCTTAGTTGTTGCTCTAGCTTCTTAAAGGTTGCTCTATCTTTATAGTATGCATCTATGACTAAAATCTATATTCAAGTAAGATTATACCATTCTATGTATAAAAAACAGCCTTATAATGGGAGCATTTCTATTTCACCTCTTCTGTGTATAGAGCTATTGTCATACGTTTTACTTTGGTATAAGCTACGATTCCTGTAATAATTATTTTAAACAATTATCTTTTAAAGACATTTTAAAATGGAAAATAGTGTTTTATATTTGTCCACATAGTTACTCACATTTCTACCAGTCTTCCACTATATAGATACAAGTTTCCATCTTAGTATCATTATCCTTTCTCCTGGAGAACTTTTCTTTTGATACTTCTTTAGACTGTAGTAGGTCTGCTGGCAATGAATTCTCTTAGCTATTGTTTGGCTGAAACTTCTTTTATCTAACTTTTACTATGAAGAATATTTTCACAGAAAACAGAATTGAGTTTACCAGTTTTCTTTGAGCACTTCAAATATACCATTCCAATGTCTTCTGGGTTTACTTAGTTTCTGAAGAAACATTCTCTTGTGCATTACATGGTTTCTGAAGATAACATGTGGATCCTTCTTTTAATTCTTCTTTTAATTCTACCTAATGTGTCTTTTTTCCTCTTACTCCTGAGACTTTTTCATTTTACTGCTTATTTTCAGGACTTGATTATGATGTGCCTTTGCAAGCCCTCTGTGTGTGGTTTCCATTTTCGAATGTGTGAATTTAGTTTCCACCAAAAGTGGTAAATTTTTAGCATTCTTTCTTCAAATATTTCTTCTATCCACCCCACTTCCTCTCCTTCTAAACTCTAGTTAAAAATATTTTAGACCATTTAAAATTATAAAGTTGCTAAAATGTTATGCAGTCTATGTTCTTTGTGCTGAATTTTTAGATAGATTCTACTGCCATATTTTCAAGTTCAATGATCTTTTCTTCACTGTCTAGAGTCTACTGGTAAAATTTCACATAAAGGAAGTCATTGCAGATACTGTGTTTTCTATATATAGCAGTTCCACCTGTGTGTGTGTGTGTGTGTCTTCTACTTTGCTCCCATTATGTTCAGTTTTCTATTATATCCTTTAGCATACTGAGCATTTTTACTATAGCTATTTTAACATCCTTGCCTATTGACTGCATCATTTCTTTCTATTAGCTAATTTTTCTTCCAGATTATGGGTCACATTTTCCAACATCTTGATATAAAGCTAATTTTTTTTTAATTTTGTTGAGTGCTATATTTTATTGCAATGCTTTAAAACCCATTAATTTTCAACCTAGGGTGATTTTGCCACCCAAGGGACACGTAGCAGTGTCTGGAGACATTTCTAATTATCACAACTAAAGACTACTGCTGACATTTAGTGGGTAGATATCAGGGATGTTTGCACACATTTTATACTCATCAGATAGTCCCCCGAAGCCAAGAGTTATCTAGCCCAAATGTAATCAGTGACAAGGCTGAGAAACTCTGCTACAAGTGCTGATTTTTCCCTACAAACAGGTAAGTTACTTGCACATTAGTAGGAAGCTTTCTCAGGATAGAACTAGAATAGCCTCCATTTTAAAACTAATTTAGCCCCATTCACCTTTCTACTGAATTGCCCATATATTCAATGAAGTCTTTAAATCCACAAGGAGAGCACTCAGACAAACTTTCACCTTGTGTAAGGCACCAGAAATTATTCATGTTAATTCCCAGTAATTGTTCTTTCTTCACAAATAGTTCATGTCTAACTTCATGAGGTATCACCCTACACATTTACAGATTAATATTCATCCAAACACTCAAGGCAAAATTCTAATTGCATTTCTGGAGCTCTTTCTCTACATTGAGCTCTTTTTCTACATCTCTCTCTTGTCAGGTACTCAGCTCCACAAATTCTAACTTCTTCAGGCTTCCCTGGACTTGCATCCCTAACACTTCAAATCAACAAAACTGACGACTTTCTGTTGAGGTTCTCTCTGCCTGCACTGCAGTACAAAAATTACCTACTGGCAGAAATCTAGGAGAGTGATAGGGTTTTCCTTAGTTCCCCTTTTCTCAAGAATCTCAGTCCTATTGTCTAAAAATATTTGTTTCCTATATTTTGTTCAATTTCCAGTTTGTATCATGGGAAGGTAATTCCACACTGTCTTGCGCCCTCACTGCTAGAACTGTAGTCTACATATTATAATACACAGTTTCAAAAACCAGCCTGTCAGATAAAAAAATATGCAAGTACAGATTAGCAATGCAATATTAACCGGAGAGGCTTTTTAAAATCAAAGTATGTAGAGTATTAATAAACCAATGATTGATAAAGGCAACTGCAGTAGATAATTATAAGGTACATTTTCAGTTGAGTATTTGATTATGACCATAAATAATTTTTCTTTTAAATTTAGTGACAGTAAACTTTAAGTCATTAAAACAAACATCATTAAAATAAATGCCTAGGTATTAAAAATATGTAGTACTAATGGATAGGCTGATTATGTTAGGTTCATTGCAAGTTATTGTAACTACTACACTAGCTATTAAATCAATGGTTGGACAGCAGCACAGTGTAGTGGTAAAGCATATGAACTCCAGAGTCAAACCCTCTCGATTCATATGTCACCTCCTCCCCTGTATGTGCTCAGTTTCTACACCTGTAAAATGGTATATTTCATTGGATTGCTATGACAATTACAATAACTGATTCCTGTTTAACTACTTTCAACAGTGCCTGGTTCAGTGACTACTATTTTTAATGAGTTTAAAGATGTATTATAGAGAACCATCAAGTAAGAGAGGGCATGATGACACAAGAGCAAAAAATAAAAGGGAAAAATGTCTTAGCCAGAAGAAAAGAGGGGAAGGAGAAGGGAACAAAGATGGAGAGAAAAAGGCAGAAAAGAGGTCTCATAATCAGACAACACAGAAATTTTACCTATATAATATTTCTAATATTTTTATGTCCATATGCTTTATCTACAGATTATCTTTGAATTGCTAAACTTGTAAAAAGCATTATCTGCATTTTATGTGTATCACTATTAGAGAACATAACACCAACTCTTCCTATTAAGCCTAAGAAACTTTCCTCCCTTTCTCATTCAATCTCTACAGCAAAAGCTACTTGATGGCTATTATCTCCATATAAAATGACTTAAAGCAACCAAGAGTCCCAAAATATAATTACTTGTTGATAAAAACAAGAACCCTTATGTGAGCTCTTTTTACTGCAGAGAAAAACATCTTCTACTATCATTCGGAGTTTTCAGATAATCCTACGTTTCCTAACAAAAAGTTGTGTGTGTTAACTGGACTTAAAATCTGGATTCCTCAGTTACTAAAAAGAATCTTTAAAAAGAGTGTCCAGTTATAACAGTTAACTTATAAAGATTCATATTACCAGTAAAAGCATCAAAACCCCAGAACAATCTTCCTTACAAAGCTGTTCCAGAAGGAGGATTTCAAGCTGAACGCTAATATTAAATCAGACTCCAAAGTAAGCTGTAAACCACCTTCACTCCTGGAGACTAGGCTACAGACCACCAAATTTCCATCCACCACCTTTGCTATGTCCAGCATACACCATCATTTACAAACATCCTGTGCCCCATTAGCCAGGTAGGCACTATTTTCTTTTGCAGAGCCTGAATAATCAAATGAAACCTCAGCTGACTCCTTCTAAGAAAATGAATTCTTTCTACACGTAAGAGACCAGAACTCCTAAAGAACAAATCAGGATTTAACATTTTAAGTCATGCATTCCTCTAGTAACCCAGCACCGCCCAGCAGCACGCACGGCTCAAAATGTTTAACAATCTATGTTGGGACCTGTTAGTTTCTTCATAATTCTGACCTCTCCACTTTGCACATCATTCTTAGCTCTCCTTTTTAATAGAAGAAATCAAAAGTCAAATATCTCTCCCTCAGTTTTCCCAGCACTAACTGTGATGTATTTCCAATTAATTGAGACTAACTGTGACACTCAAAATGTGAATATCATTTCCTCCACCTTCTGGGTAAATTCTGTTGTTGATAAACCCCACTCTTCTAAATTGTATCTTCAACTTCTCCCTCTCTGCTTGTTCTTTACCATTAGCATTTAAAAATAATCAAGACTTTTCTTTCTTCAGAAAAAGAACAAAAATATTCTTGAACATATGTTGCCCTCAAATGCTAAACTGCTTTATACTTACTCTCTATTGCCTCACCTCACTTCCTCCTCAATTCAGCTTCTACCCCAAATTATCTCTCTGCTGCTCTTGTCCAAGTCATTTAAGATCTCTTCATCCATAAATTCAGGATTACATTTTACTTCTTATCTCACTTAGCCTCACAGCAGCCACATGACACTACTGTGCATGCTTTTCCTGAAAAACTCTCTTCCCTTGACTATCACACCCTTTCATAGCTTTCCTCCTGGCACTCTGTGCCTTCTCAGTCTTCTTTCTAGTTGGCCCATACCACAAATGTTGTACACAGGAATCTGTTATAGGCTTTTTCTTTTTACAATCCAGATATTCTCCTTAGGTAATCTCATCTAACTCTATGGTTTCTTTTATCACCTAAAATACTGTCAAAGCCCCAATTGTGAACATCCATCCCAAATTTTCTTCTAAGATTTCAGATCCATATATATAACTGACTACCAAATATCTTCACTTGAATGCCCTCAAAGCCTTACAGGAGTCTGTCTCCAAAGTGAACTTATCATCTTCTCCCAAAATTTAACACTTCTCTCCAAAGACATCTCCATCTAGATAGCTAATTAAGACAAAAACATAAAGGCCAATGACTTCTCCTCCAGTCATTCCCCATATCCCCTCATCATGAGGTGCAGTCTTTTATGACAGGGGTCCTCTACCCTCGGGGCATGGACCAGTCCATGGGCTATTAGGAACCAGGCCACACAGCAGGAAGTGAACAGAAGTAGAGTGAACAAAGCTTCATTTGTATTTGTGGCCACTCCCCAGTGCTAGCATCACCATGGCCTCAGCTTCACCTTAGAACATCAGGCATTACATTCTCATGGGAGCACCAGTACCTGGTGCCAAAAAGGCTGGGGACCAACCTTTTAGCTCCTATTCTACTCATGTTTTCTCCAATTCCATGATCATTCCTCTACAGTTGAAGATGATGCTATTTCTATCTTAATTATCCAAACAATTTCACTTGATCTCACTACCAATCTTACTCTTCAACCCACCCACTCTCAACACTGTAACCACCCCAATCTATCTAAAAAACAATTCGATCATTTCACTCCCCCTTTAAGGCTTCTCTGTGACTTGATCGGCATTTTTGTAATGCCTTCTTAAGCATGACCCAAATTTCTCCAGCCTCGACAACTCATCACATCCAGCTATACTCTACAATCCCTCTAAACTGAATCTCTTTCAAGATCTCAAAATCGCTATGCTCCTTCTTCACCCTGTGCCACAAATTTACCTAAAGATTTCCTTTCCATTCTAGAATCTCAACCTGTACCTTCCTCTGGGGCATATTCCCTCATAGTCTGCCACATTTGGGTTGGCCCTCTTACAGAAATACATCTATAGCACCCTAAACTTTCCTGTCATAAATATTTCTCATGTTGAATTATAATCACTTATTTAATAGTCTTTGATTTCCCAAATAACCGAAAGCTTCAAAATAGCTCATGTTGCTCATTCCTATAGTACCAGCACCTTTAACAATTTGTTCAACAATAAACACTCATTATATTGAATAAACAAAAATACAAATGCTGAATTAACTAAACAGTAGTATTTATATTTAGAATGTCTGTTCACTGGCTTTGACTTTCAAATTTCAGATTTGGGTGTGCACTGACTCCACGGAAAAGTCACTACCCAGATATCAATGCTCATAACACTCAAAGGGCTAAAAATACATGAAAAGATAGCTATAGGCATGATTAATTAGGAGAACACAACAGGCAAACAAATGGGCTAAAACAGTGAGAATGATCTAACATCTACACGACCTAAGATCTACACCCCCATGTTAAAGAGCATAGTAAAGTAAAAAGATCAGAAGAACAGAACTCCAATTGTGATTTACCATTCACCTTTACCATTCACCTTTAAAATGGCAGTGACATTAACCTACTCAAAAGTCATGAGAATTTAACACGACAAAGTGAAAAGTTCTCTGTACACCAAAAACACCATTCACTAAACACCAATGTGCCAATGTTCTAGAAACTGGGTATGAGGCAATAAATAAACAAAATATATATTCTAACAGAGGAGTAGACAGACAATAAGAAAATTAAATAAGGAATAACAAAAATACATCAAAGAAAGATCAAAGAAGATAAGGAAAGTAAAGAATGAGGGGTGGGGGCTTTTTGTTGTTTTATACAGAGCTGTCAGAAAAGGCCTCTCTGAAAAGATGACTTCTGAGTAGAATCCTGAAATCAGACAAAAAAAAGTAAGATCTCAAAAAAGAACATTCCCAAAGGTATACAGCAAGTACAAATGCTGTGAGGTAGGAATGTTCCTGACATCTTTAAAAAAAAAAAAAAAAGAGGAGACCAATGCGAACAAAGGTGAGAGTTAAGTAAGAGACGAAGTCAGACTGGTGTAGGGGTAGTATATGGCAGTGTGCCCTCAGATCATGGAGGGCTTTGTAGCCAACTGAAAATCACTAGCTTGTACTCTAAGTAAAGTGTGTATCTACTGGAGGGTAAGCACTTTAACATTCAGTAGGCAGGTAATAACAATTATTTCCTGTTAGAATTATACAGGAAAAGGTAACAACACCAGGGGGCAGTAGCAGTAGAGGTGGCAAAAGAAAATAGATTTAGTAAATGACAAAATCTGTTAGTGAATCAAGTATAAAGTGATACTAAAAAGAAGAGTGAAAGATTAATCCAATTCTTTGGTCTAAGTAAAAGAGGTTAGGTGCCACTAACTTAGATAAGGGAGACTATATTAGAGATTTGGGTGCAGAGAAAAGGGAAGAAGATCAATTTTGACCATCTTAAGTTTAAGATGCCTATTAGCCATCTAAATGGAGATTACGACAGGTTTAAGATCAGGTAAAGATTTAAACAAGGGAGAAAAATACCAGCAGATAGAGTCACTTGCTTTATAGAATAAGGGAGAAAATTGAAAGTAAGTCCTACTTAACAAGTAAGTGGAATTTGAAAGGTGACACAAAGGATACTCTACACAAAAAAGGTAAAGTATATTTGACCCCAAAAAAAGCCATTTCATTATTAAAAAAAAAAAAATCTTCCTTCCCTAGAGAAGTAAAGCTTTTCCTGAAATTGAAAGATACTTGAGATTTTAAGACAGTCATCTTTTATTCTAAAAGACATTTAAACTTTTATATAGAAACCAGTGAATAATAGATTATGAATTCACCATACTCCTAGAAAAAATATAATAGTGGTTTTCTTATAACATTTATTCTGTAGTTCTTCACTGAAAACTAGGAGCATAAAAATCAATTACCCATGAAGACTCAAGTCTTATTGTCTACCTTTTCTCTAGGGGCAAAATTATCTTCTTAGCAGTAATAGCTGGAGTTTCATTGGTCAAACCAAGGTTATCATCCTATTTCAGTTTATTGATTAAAAGAAGAGAAGAGCTCTACTAAATGTAAAGAAATATAAGAAGAAACTATGGAAAATAAATTGTGATGGACATAGCATCCCTGTAAAAAATAACATTTGTTAATATACAGTCAACTAAAATTCTTTTAACAGCTACTAGAATCACACACTATTTTACCAACTAAAAAGTGTCAAAATACCAATTACAGACAGAAGATGTTACACTTTGTTAGGACAGAAAGAGTAGACATTAACTCTTTAAATCAATGTATAAGATTAAACTCTTAAAATTTAAAAGACTACATACTTTTATCAATTAAGTTCTAAAGCCCTTAAAAAGCACTCATTTCCTGGTATTTAAATCAATATGCAACTCTCTGCCCAAAAATTAAGAGTTTAAAAAAAAAATTAGAGTGTAGTGAAACCACTGACTTACCACTCCACAATCACAAAGCTCCACATTTAGAATGCACTAATTGTAAAAGGGTTAAGCAAGCAAGGAAGTACATTTTTAAACATATAATTCTGCAAGGTTAATAAAACTTAAATAAGTCTAAACAGTACAAGAAAATGCCCAAAGTATTTATAATTATAAAAATAATGAACTACAATCAAAGTTAAATTGTATTCCTTTTGCTAGTGGTCCCACATGAACTTTAAATTTTATACATATTCTAAGGGCTCAGTTTACATGGCACCATAAAAATCATTTCACCATAAGCTTTAATTAATGCCAAATCTTAATGTTAAAAATAAGTATCAGAGGATCCAATACCTAGGAAACATAAGAAATGCCAAAATAGATCAGAAGTAATTCCAGGAACAGTTTGCAATGTAATATGTGTACCATTAAATTTAAGCCAGATGTTTTTGGTACTTTTGTTTGTTCATCCTTAAAATATAAGTTCCTTAGAAATACTACCAAATATTCCCAAATAAGTATAACATAAAATAGTAAAACTATTTGTTATAACTCTTCTATTCCTATCTCCAAGATTTTCTTTCAATGGAATCAGCATCTGCTTTAAAGCATTCCAATCCTCCCCAACCCCAAATCCTAGTAATAAAAATTGCTCTACTTAACACAACATTTTTGTGTCACTATTCACTTATGGCTAACTTCACATTAAAAGCGAGGAAATAAAAAGAAAAGAGTAATGGAGTAAAAATGAGATAGTCGGTAGGAGAAGAACTAATACCTACTATGCTTCCAAAAGAGAAATTGAAAAGTGACCAAAGAGAAGATAAGCTTGTAAAGGATTCAATTACTTGTTTCTTTAATTCACAGTTTAAAGTCTTAGAAAATTTGAGAATCTTTAAAAATTCACTGAAAAGTTAGAGAAAATATATAGTAGAAGTTTCTACGCTTAGAAATGGAAGGCAACTTAAAAATAAAAACTTCGACCATCCAGAAGACTATTACTGGCCACCACCATTCATACTAAATAGCCTTAAAGTTCATCTCCTTTTTTCACTAGTTTTTAGCACATGTAGGGAGTTAAAAATACACCTCAGCTCCTTTGAAATATTACCAAACTGTAAATAAAGGATTCTTAAAAAGGGATCCATGATAATAATATAGTAGACTATTACTGTTCACAACTATTTGGTACCCCTCCTTGCAGAAAAATTATATATCCACATTCCGCTGCACTTAGGCAAGGCCATGACTGTCCAATATGTTAATAATGGAAGTGATATGTCAATTTTAGGCAGAAGCTTTAAAAGCCATGCTCCTTTTTCCCTGCCTCTGCAAGCGCATGTCAAAAAAGGAGACTCTATCAGTCTAAGCCCTAAGTGACTATGCTGTTGTTTTAAGTAACTATGATTTTCACTGCAACATATCCTGAACAAATTATGATGCTACTTTTTATTTTTAAAAAAAGGAATATATGTTTTTGTGTGTACCTGCATAAACAAACACTGGGAGGAAAACAAGAAGGTACAAATGCTTTGTGACAGAGAGCAGAAGACTAACTGAATGGAGACAAGTATTCTAATATACTTTTTTTTAAATGCTGATTTTGAACCATGAGAATGTTCAAAATATTACCTAGTGATATATGTGTGGCATATATTTTGTGCATATGAACTATGAACCTCATGAAATGTGTAAAATTTTACTGATATATGTGTACTTTTCAGAGACTGCATAGCTTTCATCTGCTTCTCAAAGGTGTTTATGAACCAAGAAATAAGAAACCAATACTCTCATTCTCTATATAATTAAGATAGTATGCAGATTAAATAGTAACCAACAAATGCTGAATGATCATGCCCTTGATTTTGTTTTCACAGCACAGTGATCTATGCAAATAAGTTACCCAGTCATAAAGATACATCTACTCTCCCTAGAAATAACCAGTACTATTCCGTTGTACTCCCAGAAACAGATGACATAATCAACTGGTATGAAGGCTACCTGTTCCATAAGTAAATTATGAAGTTTTATTCACATTATTCCTCTCCAAAATGTTGGCACTATAAAAAGGCACATAAGTGACATGAGAGAAAGTATAAGACTCTTAAATAAAAAATAAGAACATCATGACTTCAATATTTTTTGGACCTCTATGCTAAGTAGCGAGGAAACAAAAGTAAGGAATAGTTTGCCTATAAACAGCTGACAGCCTACTGAAGTGGGAAAAAAATATATAAACATGTATAATACATATAGATGCCATGGTAAAAGTCTGCGTAGACTGGTCAAATGAACTTCAACAAGGATGTCAGGCCACTCAATGGGGAAAAGACAGTTTCTTTAACAAATGCTGCTAGGAAAACTGGATATCCACATGCAAAAGAATAAAGCTAGACTGTTATCCTAAACCATATGCAAAAGTTTATTCAAAATGAATTAACAACCTAAACATAAAACCCAAAATTATAAAATTCCTTGAAGAAAACAGGAGAAAAGCTTCGTAACATTGAATTTGGCAATGATTTCTTAGATATGACATTAAAAGCACAGGCAACAACAACAACAAAAAAATAGACAATGAGACTACCTGAACATAAAAACTTTTCTACATCAAAGGATACAATAAAAAGAATGGGAGACAATACCTACACATCATATATCTGATACGGGATTAATGTCCGTAATATATAAAGAATTCCTACAACTCATTAACAACAAAAATAACATTCTAAGTACTTATACTTTTCCATAAAGAAAAAGAGCTATTTATCTCTGCATTACAGAATTTCTCTTTTTAAAAAAAAAAAATCCTCCTAAATCTCACAGCAATTCTTAAAAGTAAAAGAATTAAATCTAGCTTTGGGACAAAATTTTCCCAATCATACTTTTGAATGGTGAGCAAATTTAACATGAATTTGTGGGTGAGTCTAAATGACAGATCACAAAATAATTAAATGACATTCTGGCTGCACATTGAAAATAATCTATTGTGTGAATATAGAAAACAAGAAGAGAAAGTTTTTTTTTAATTTATAAAATTTCTAAAGATAGGACATTTACAAACTTAGATCAAAATCGTATGTAAGCATATCTCAAGTAGAAGAGATCAAATAATATAAGTATTATCATTTCATAATCAAGGTACTAAAGGCTTAGTATAGGCTGAAGTAGACATCAGAGATAAAAATATATTAAATTATTTGCCTAAATATTTAGTTTTAAGTCCCTGTCATAAGCTGCTTTTTTAAAGTAAATAAGTTGAAGCTCATAGTTTGAAAGAATAAAGTTTCAAAAAATACAAAATAAACACTAGATCATATGTAAGGTTTATTTAAATCTATTAAAATTTTTTAAATAGTCTACCTGAATCCTCCTGGACTTCATGAGTTTCACCATCATCTGTTACCTCTAATTCTTTCACAAAATTTGAGGGAAACAGTCCCAACTTGCTGTTCAAGGTTCCACTCCACCAGCCTTCTTCTACCTGAAAGAGTTCACAATTCAAAAATAATAAAAATTTCTCTTAAATGAAAATCTTCCCCCTATGGAGAAATTAAGCTACAAAAGTAAATGATCGCAAAGTTAGTGGTACAAAATAATCCCTTTAAATCTATAAGAAAATACAATGGGAAAAAAATATGTATTTAAGTAGATTAAATCTAAATGGATTAGATTATTTATGGGATTAGCCATATTATCAATAGCACTTTGCAATATTTACAATGAGAACTTGTAATTAATTGTAATCTATAAAGTTATTTTCATGAAAGTATCAGATAACCCAGAATAATATATTAACAGCAAGAAGTAGATAGCTCTCTTCTGAAATGTCACTCTTAAACACTACTGAGCCTCACTTTGTAATTACGGCATGTTATTTAACTATTTGTAAATTTTTTATTTGAAAATAGTTCGATAAATATAAGAATATAACTTTCTAAATAGGGCATAAAATTACTAAGTCTTTTACTTGAACAGCGAATCTTCACTCAAGTATAAAAAACAAATCACTTACTTTTAAAAATCCAGATGCCAAGCTCCACTAAACACTCCCCTCAACCCCAACCAGAAATATTTTCAGAAACCAAACTCTTAGAAAAATATTTACATCTACTAATAACAAGGTTACTAAATTTTCATGAAGTTACTTAATAATATTTAATACCTTAGAATTACAGTTTCTGCTAAGGTTTTAATAGGTAAAAACAATTTTTTAAACAGTAAACGATTCAATATCGAAACTCACTTATCAGCACATCCAATATCATAGCTAGAATAAGCTGTTTTTTTAAAATATATTTAAAATTTTTTCACCTCATCACAATGACTAACTTTAATAAGTTATTCATCCAACAAGCACTCACTATATACAAGCTATAGTGTTAACTGCTAGAGAAAGATTCAAATTTGCATATGAGAAAATCCTGAATAAAACAATCTAAAGAAAACAAACGGTAAGCAGATAGTTACAATACAATGTAAGAGGTGCTATAACAAAAGTATAAACAAAACTTTGGAGAAGCACAAAGGAAGGGATTAGAAGGGCAGAAAAGAATCAAAAAAGGCTTTCCTAAGATAGGGAATGGCAAAAAGAGCTGGATATTAAAAGTTGAATAAGAATTTTCCAGAATCAAAGCGTGTGAAAAATATGGTGACACAAAAAAAAACTCATTTATGGAATATATATACTTGAAATATGAGGCAGCTAGAAGACAAGCTGTTTGAGAGAGAAACAGAAGCCAGTAAGTGTGAAAAGTTCAGAATTTTTAACAGACTTAAGGAAGCAGCAAAGGATTGGGAGTTCTTCGAACTGGGTGTGATGGAGATATGTAAACCAAATTGGAACAGACCAAATGGAGAGAAAATCACCAAATTATTATCTACACCTGGAATTATAAATTAGCAGCAATAGGGTAGTCAGGGTAAATAACCCTATGATTCCTATTTAGGAATTTTCAAGGGTAGTATGGTAATAAAGAACACTTTTTCAAAAATAGACTATGTAGATTCTGGCTCCTCTATATGCCACGCATATTAACTTGGGCAAAGATGGCAAGATGAGTCTCCTAACCCACAAGCTCTACAACGTAATCTTGACACTCTTCCCTCCAAGAAATGGCAGTCTTTGTCTCCACCCATTTCCATCTTGCTGGCTTATGACTTGCTTGTAACCAACATAATGTGGTGAAAGTGACACTATCACTTCCAAGGTTAAATTACAAAAGGCTACTTCCATGTTTGCTAAAATGCTTACACCTAAGAGCACTGAATTGACATGTAGTAAGTCCAACTATCCTGAAATCACTACCCCACACCAAGCCAAATGGAGAGGCTACACATAATGGCTCTCCACAGGAAGCTGTAATCAAGTCTTCAACATATCAGACATGTCAGTGAAGGAGGATTCCCATGATTCCGCCAGCACCCAATCTTGAATCTTTCCAGCTTAGGCCTCCACACAGAACAGAGACAAATCATCCTTCCTAATCCCTATCTGAATTCTTGAGCCACACACCCATGAACCTAATAAAACAAGTCTCTGCCACAAAGTTTATCTTCCATGATAGAATTTCCATATGCATAATTAGGATAAGAATTCCTATCTCTGGGTTCAGAAATTTAAAGGAAGTAAATATAAAACACTTAAGCATACTTCTTCAGACATAATTTAAACTCAATAAACATTTAACTGTTATTATAGCCACCTGGTAGAAATAAAATATAATAACCTTTCTGTATAAACACATTAGAATTTAACATAAACATAAGTGATAAATGATAGTACATGATGTTAAGACACAAAAATCAATTCCTGTGACAATATATTAAAATATATACACTGAAAATTAGATCTTCAGCTGCCAAATAAAACTCTAATATTCCCTTAATGGTAAATGCATATATAAAAAATGCTTTAAGTATTTTTTTAATGTGGAAAAAGTGTTTTTGGTTAATATTTGAAAGTGATAATTCAGAAACTGCAAAGCTTTTTAATGAATTTTTTATTCCTTTGCTATGTAAAAGGTAAAATTACTTCTATTTTATTGCACTGTGCCTAAAGGTGTACCAAGGATGAGTAAAGTTTTATTTCTACAGATAAGAAATCTGACATTAAGTCAGAAAAGTTCTACTTTAAAGTCTATATCTTAAAATTTTTATTAAAAGCACTAACTTGCAAAAAATTTTTAACAAAAAATTAATATTCTTACAATGCATTTTTTAAACACCTAGAACATCTACTATAATTGCTGCTTTATCTCTAACATATTTTCCTTACCTCTTCATTAATATCAATAACATCTCCCACTTTCAGCTCAAGTTCATCCTCATTTTGTGGAATGTATTCAAAGAGAACTTTACACTGACGCTTCTTGGGCTCTAAAAATAAAATTTAGGTTAAAAAAGATCATTAAAAAAATTTTTTTAAAGATAACTGAAACAATAAACATCTTTAGTTAAATACTGGTTTTTTTTTTTTTTGGTACAGGATTTATGTATATGAATAAAAACAGAACATGTAAGCATTTTAAGCACCCAACCACAATCAGCTCTGACTGGCATTCCACCTTGCACCCACATACAATCTAGAAATCTCAAAATGTATTCAAACCAACTAAGGTATAATGCTCCTCACAATGAAATCTATTCATACATCTGATCCCACCAATTACACAAAAGCAAAATATCCACTGCCAATTCTGAGACTAGAAACACACACAATAAAAGATACTGTTGGCACAACAAATTTATCACAGACAAGTCCTCCAAGCCAGTGATTTTCAGACTACTTCCTAATCAAAGTCTAGGAATATTTAAAATGCACTAAGAGTACCTATGTTAAAAAGAGGCAAAATGCACAAATCTAAAATGTTTTTCTCTTGTTTAATAATTCTATTTTATCTGACAGATAAAAATCAAACTCACATAGGTAAAATTAAAAATAATTTTACTTTATCTTTTCAAATAAGCTTCATTTATTTAAACAAGTAATGATCATGTGTAACCATCCAGGCTTATAATTCTTAATTTCTTTTAAACTCTAATTGAGAACTCAGACTCTCATCTTTAAAAGTGAATCATTAAAGCAGATATGGGTAGATGATCAGGTATAGTTGATTAAAGGATTACTTGTTGCTACTTAAAGAAATCAACAGAAGGCTGAGACTCAGAAGGGCAGCAATGGAAGAATTAGGAAAATCATCAGAAGCAAAGATATGTTGATCGAGATGAACGCTAAGATCATCCACATCCTTATATTCCCAATTACTATGTACATATGTGAAAGCAGGACAGTGAAGAAAGCTCATAGGAGGGGGGAAAACTGATTCATTTAAAATGTGATGTTGGAAAAGACCTATATGGATACTCTGCACCACCAAAGATTGCTACAAGTGTAGCAAATTAAGCCTGAAACATTGGTGGAGGCAAAAATGACAAAACTAAAGCTGTCCTATTTCAAGCACATCATGAGAAGGAAGTTACTTCAGCTCTGACATTCTTCAGATCTATAAAATAATCAAAACAAAAAATAAAACTGAACCCCAAAAACAAGAACAAAAAGCACATTACATGTAACCAACACCATGACAGCTGTATAAAAGACATTACACAGTAAACAGAAGAATCTACAGTCTCCAAATAGGAAAGTTGCACCCCAGTAATAGTTCTCCCTTTCCTAAAGGAATAATTATATCTGATTTTTTAAATGTTTTACAGTAAGAGGAACCAAAGAAAAGTAACACTAACGATACTTTTATAACTCACCTAGAGTTTACAGTAAAATTTTTCAAAATTTTAAGTAATAATTTTAAGTAACATTTTTAAGTAATTTTAAGTAATAATTTAAGAGTAGTAGTTTTATGCATACTGCAAGGAAAACGTCTCATTTTTTACACCAGAGATAGGTACAGTCCCTGAATACTTTTTAAATTAAGAATATGTGTTCATAACTGTGTTCTTTGTAATTATTAGCATTTCATAAACAAGGGAAAAAAATTGGGGAACAAATCTATCCTGTTCAGAGTGCACTTCAAAGAAAAACCTTTCTATCTTTCTGATCATCTTAGGCCTTTAAAAAATATAACTAGCCTTTTAGTGAGTATCAACAATTTTTAAAATGATTTAAAGTGAATAGAGAGTATTAATTATTCCCACTGCCTCCAAGCATATCAACTAACTTTGAGTAACCAAGTTATATTTTAATCAAAAGCCTTTTATTCCCTCAAATAATTCTGCACTAAGTGGTTTTTTCCCAAAGTAGTTTGCAAAATTATTTACAAAGAAATTTTTCACTTTTCAAAGGAAAGAGTCAAATTGATAAAAAGATCTGAACAGTCCCTATTATCACCACTTCACTAAAAATCATAACTGCATTTATATGTCTCTAATATGGTTCTAAATAGTATAAAACACTGTAATTATTATAAACATTTACCAAATACTTCTTATATTACTTAAAATGTTAATACCTCTAAAACACTATGTGATAATTATTACTATCATTCTTATTTTATAGTAATTAAATGTTTTCCCATTAGATTGTAAGTTCTGAATCATTATCCATACCCAGCTTTATCTGGCAGATTTGACTGTCCACACTAACACTGTTCTCATGGTCTTCATACACACATGTATTAAGGTACTTAGCACATAAATGTTAAAATTTTTCAGAAAATCTTTTTAAAAACGTTTTGCATTTTTTAAAAAAAACAAACAAAGTTGTGTGAAATTTCACTAAGTAAAGTTACTTTCTTTAGTTTTCCTACTAAAAAAAAAATACGAAATTTTCCAATTCAGGTCGTTAAGAATGTCAAGTATTTCATGGTTCTGAAAAACATTTAAATATTCCAATCAAACGGAGCTCTTAAAAGTATGAAACCATTTCGCACTGAATATTACTATTTTTAATCTTTCCATCAAATGTAAAATGAAGAGCATACCACACTTACAAGTTGGGATACTGAATGCAAAATTTCAGACATAGCATCAAAAGAATTCCTGATCTACTTTCGGTTCCATTTGGTTCTTAAAAGTATCTTCAGGTTTAGTGTAGCATTTAAATTTGTCTAATGTCAAAAAAAATTACTTTATCACAGCGATTAAACCATCTGATATATTGTTGAATCTTTAAATATTCTTACTCTGAGCAATAAAAAATCCTAATAACTTAGGTTATTAAATGAAAGATTTATGCTGTTCAAGATTCTAGTTATATTGCTGACACACTACTTGAGTAAGACAATCAAAATCTTAGAAAATGTTATCATTATCACTATCATGAAGGAAAAAACTCTTATGACTAGGGATGCAGTATCATGTCTACAATGTACTGACAACTGATTCGGTAGAAAAAAAAATGTATTTGTATATGTATACAGAGATAAAGCCAATGTAACAAAATGTTAACAGAAACCTTACGTTAAGGGAATACCATGTTTACTGAAGAACTAGTCTTTCAATTCTCTGTAAGATTTTAAATTTTTCAAAATAAAATGTAAAGTTAGAACAACCTACCTCATTCATTCAAGAGGCTCAGCTGGGGAGGAGTCATTTGAGGCTTTTTCCCCTTATGAATCAGAATATTTTAATATATCAAAGAGGAGAGCCTGACCTAATATGACATTTTTATTTAATATGAGTGGTAAAGATATATTGTCGGTGACCATGTTTTGATGGTTTTCAAAATTTTCATTATTTTGTTCAGCACTGGCTCAAAATCAGGAGACATACATACTATTTGCTACCAACTATTTTCTGGAAATGAAACATTGTGTTTGTTGACTGGCGTTCCAGTGAAGTAATTTTTTATGTAGCAAGATCATTTCTTTGGATACAACTACTAGTGATCTTTTACATTCAAAATAATTAATTAGATGAAAATCACTTCTGCAGCATGAGTTTCCACTGATAAGAAACACAAAGTTACAAGTACAGAAGTCTTCCCTCACACATGCCAAAAGTGGATTCACATCTGGCATCCATTTTTTTCTAGTATAAAGTGAAATATCTACTTATATTTCCCACTGAATATTATATAGAGTTGTGATGCTAAAAGACGTCGATTATTTACTCTCTAAGTAAAGTATCCTAAGTAAAGTACACACCATTATCTTTGTGCCTGAATTTACAAGGGTCTTACCAGTAATGTGGAAATTATACTTGCTTTTGCTGTAATAAAAATTTGTTCTCTTCTGTAACTTTAGCAACTTATAGTAATTAATTTTGTCCTGTGTAATCAACATTATTAGTAATCAACATTATTCTGTGCTCCCTCTAGAATACCTGTTTGTTTTACCAAAGAAGTTATCACGCTTAGCTTACATGCAATAGCAAGTTTCAATGGCTTTGTGACCAGACTTCACAAAAAAGTCAACACTTGTTTGGCTTTGGAGACTATGGAAAATAGCTAACAAGTACAGTTTCCAGACATTCAACATCATACCATCCATCTGAAATTGTCCTTTTTAGTTGCTTAGACAAAATTAGACACATGCAGATTCACTTGTTTTAGCACTCAGAGATTTAAACTGAACATTCACTTTGCATTGTTTATCATGAACCTTTACAATGGTTTTAAAGTATTTTAAAATATATTTTATTGACAGTATTGGTTAGTAGAGTCCACTACTATTTAACATTACAAAGAACCACTTTTGAAGAACTGGTCTATTTTGTGAATTAAGGATATGATGCAAACTAACAGTAACAAAAAAAAAAATCATATTAAAAAAAACATAAGCTTGCTTTTCCTGGAAAAGCAATTTGAAAGCAAAAACAACCTGCATCCTGTTTTAAATGTTAGCCAGGACCAAATGACCAATTTAGTCCTTCCAGCACATGCACTTAAAAACAAGTTATGAAGGATCCTTAGGAAAAAACCTAAGCCTCCGGCAAAAAACTACATAATGGTTTTTCTTTCTTACAAAAAAAGTTATGACCCATGTTCTTGAGGAAAATAAAATTTACTCTGTCTTTTCCTACTAGGAGACAAAATAAAATACTAATAACCTTAAAGCCCTCTGTCTAGGCTTTACTTAAGAAGAAACTTGTCTCTCTACAAGCTCAGTGAAGCTAAAGACTGGTAAATGGATTTTACAATAGGTTATAAATAGCCCTTCCAAGGACCTAAAAATTCTTCTTGTGTATATATAAAGCTTCACCTGTAGGATGTGGACATACTCTCTCGTTATCTGTTCCCCAATTTCCAAACAAATAGAATTTTAGAGTCCAGGACAACGAGAACTAATGAAACTGTCTACCTTCAACCAGTGGACTGAAAACAGTATGGGTAATATACAAAAAATATATATTGTTTGTATGTTGCATTTACTAGGAAACAAAAAAACACGTCGCATCCTTTAATTGGTCTGTGTTGGTGTCATAAAATCTGTTTTATTTCTATGAAAATCTGGTTTTATTTTATGAAAATAACCCAGAAAGTAGAGTTTTCCTCAAAGTTCACAGATAGTAGCACAGAAAGTAGCAGGCTGAGATACAAGAAGACTATAAAATTCATATATTTTTCCTACATGTGTAAAATGTATGTAAACAAAATATCTTTATTGTAGACTACATGGTACTACAAGGGATTTAAAGACCACAAACAATATCAAAAACATTGATCTAAGATATATGTGGTTAAACACTCATTTACTATTTATTAAATCAAACTGAACACAGTAATCCGTATTTAACCTCTCAAGGGGCTTCAGGTTTTACTATGTTAAAAAGGTATCTGCTCCCATAAATGTTGTTCTTCTTTGTATATGTTTAATATTTTTTCATAAGTCTTTTCCAAGATGATAGGAGAACAGCAATTTTACCTATCTTTATCACTTTCTCACCAGTAACAAAATAAAACTCAAGAATTTAAATAATGTAAGGTAGTAATAAGATGGACTCAAACTCATGTTTGATTTCAAGTGTAAGGTTCTCCCTCTATACTAAACTGCTCTCCTAACATATTTAGAGAACACCAAATATTTAAAAGGCATTCCACATTGAACCAGTCACCTTGGAAAACTGAATGTATATGTTCAGATGTCTAGATGTCTAACCGCTAAAGAAATGTACTATCGAAATTCTTGTGTCTATACCGCTTAAAGATGAGCAGACATTTAAATATCTAAATAAATAGCATTAAAATAAATTGAAGGCAAATGTTAACCATTCCAGAGTCTGTAATGTTAATAAAAAAACAAAGCCTCATATTTTAATTTATAATTCCCAAAGATAGTTGTCAGCAACTCATGCTGATTACCATATGAAAAATGACTATATGAGCCAATAACTGGTAAAAGGAGAATAAGTAGGAAGTTTGTACAGTCTACTGCAAAGACTGAGCTTATTTTCCTTAAAATAATTCATGAGTAGCTATAAGACACCTTTCTATTTTGACTTAAACATAAAAGAGTCATTTACGTACTCTTCTTAATGTTTTTAGTTTGTGGATGTGGCTGAATTCCTCCAGCTGGAAGTCCATAGGTGCTTATTCGTTGTACAAGACTTGCTACATTCCCATGCCTCTCCCGTTTGATGGGCAAACTGTCATCCTTGGATTCTGTCTCTCTCTTAATTTCCTATGAAAAGAGAAATCAGTAAACAGGCAAATTAAGTTATATTTTATTAAATTCTCAAATGCAAAATACCAAAACACAGGCAGTGATTATTATAAAATATGCTATCAATAGTCTTCAACATTTTTCTCTGCCCACACAAATCTAAAGAATGCAACACATTTTGGTTACAGTAAGTAACGCATTACAAGTTTAAGTTTTATCAGAACTAGAGATAAAGGTAAAGAAAGTGTGGCTGAAACACAACTCCACCCCAACACACAAAGATACAGAGATACATAAACAAACAATAATTCTAAGTCAGAGGTGGACAAATTTTTTCTATAAGGGGCCACATAGTAAAATATTTTAGTATTTGAGGGACATCCAATCTCTGTTGAAACAATGAATTCTTCCATTTGTAGTGCAAAAGCAGTCATATACTTAAATGGTTAAACATAACTATGCACCAACAAAATTTTGTTTATGGACACTAAAATTTCAATTTTAGATAATTTTGACATCTCATTATTGTTCTTTTGACTTTTTTCCCAACAATTTATAAAATTCTTAGCTAGCATTCTCAGCTCATGGACATTACAAAAACAGGTAGCATTCATATTTGGCCCATGGGCCACAATGTGATGAACCCTGTTCTAAGTCATAGGTCTACCAAAAGATATACAAACTACCATGAAAATTCCTTCCTATGAAATTTTATAAGACATAAAATAAAACAAGTAAAAGGGAAGTTATGCCATATTCAGTAATTTTGAATTCAATATCACAAAGATATCGATTCTCTCTAAAAATGATGTAATAGTTCAATGCAATTCCAAAAATTTATAACAGACTTGAGAGAGCAAATTAATAAATCAGTTCTAAATCTATATAGAACAAAAGGCCAAGAAAAGCCAAAACACTATAGAGAAAGAGATGACTTTTTTAAAACTAAGATATAAAGAAAAACACTATAAATTAGACAGTGTGGTACCTGCATAAAAACAGACTTACTGATAAATGAAACAAAACAAAGTCCATAAGCAGACAAACAATTTATAACAAACAAAAAGTGAGGGTAAAATTCAATGTTTAAACACATGATGCTTATAAAACTAATGTTCCATATTTAGGGGGTAGAGAATGAAACTGGATTCCTATCTCACATATTTGGCATTAAAATTAACAATTTATGTTCATTAAAAGTAACCATAAAAAAAGCAAATTACTAACCAGAAGGTACTTTTCACATACAAAGTTAAACAAAGCATTTGTATCTCCAGGTGGGTCTACCCCAATATTAACTAGTTATTACTCTCTAACTGGTAAGAATTCAGATAATTTTGATTTCTTTATGCAGTTCAAAAGTTGTTTGTTTTTTAACAATATCTATCATTTTACAATTAGAAAAGATAGTTTTTCATTTTGGGAAAACTGTTAAATTGGTGCAGAATTGTGAAAAAATATTGAAGTATAAAACATAGAAAACACAAAATATTTTACAATATAAACTGCTTGGTTCATTTTTATTGGTAATGCACTTAAGCAAAAATACTTCAATTTGCTATTAATACATGACATACCAACATGTGAAAACCTCACAGGTTTCAGATTGTGCTAGGTATTTTTCACACTAATAAAAACACAAAATCTATGTAAAGACTGGTAGTTATAACCTCAATATGCCAAAGAATATTCATTTTGGAGTCTCCTATCTCATGAGCTACCTAAGTTCTTAAAAAATAAAGTAAAAGTCGTATCTCTGAGAGCTACTGTTGCTTTCTAATACAAAAGACCAATAACTTGATGTGACATTCAAATCTTGTTCCTCTAGGAAAGTAACTCTAATTTAACCAAATATAATTATGAGTTCAAGTTCAGGAGACAGATGACCTGGGTTTAAATCTTGGTCCTATCCTATCCACTAGCTATATAACTTTGGATATTTATGTTATTTTTAATGAAAATTAAGTATAAAATTTTAATTGAAACAATATTTATCATTTCTAAAAAAAATTAATTTACAACATATCGCTCAAGATCTAGAAACATTTTAAGGACATTCAATATACTCTGAAACATAATTAAATCCATGTATATTAGATATAATAAAACTTCTGAAAACAAAAGACACAAAAGCAAAAGGGAGAAGCAAATTAAAATTATATACAGTCTACCCTGAAAAGAGTGTGGGGGAGTGTGGAAGTGTAGGTGTGTGTCTGCCCCGTCTCTCTCTCCTCACTCCCTCTCTCACCAACCTATTCTCTTTCTTAGTTCCTGGACATGTGTAATTACTCTTTGGCTATCATCTTCAACAGCAATTTTTATTTACTGGGTACCTATGAAGTGTTAGTAAGGTTTCCAGTGCTTCTTCCTTCTACTCTTTACTTCCTTTTACCTAATCAGCCAGTAAATAAAATACATATTAATATCGTAGCATCTATTGTCTACCAATTCTACTTCCTTTCCTGACTTTGAAAATGACTCCAGGAGATCCAGTTGTGTTTTTTTGTTTTTGTTTTTGCTTTAAAAAAAAAATCCTCAATTAGAGGAGTATCATGTATTGACAAAGCAAACTTAGAAATATTCTGAACCTCATTTCACAAATGAGGAAAGACTCCTACATAATACATAATGTCAATACAAAATTGGCCAAGAAAAAATACAATGTGGATTGTTTCTATATAGGTAAGAAAGTACTACATTGATTGGTTTTATTTCATAGGTAAGGTAGAAAAGTAAAAAGTAACAAATTAAAGGAAGATGAGAAATATAAGCAAATAAGAGAGCCAAAAAATTGGAGAGAATATAGTTTTCTTCATCTGTCAAGGTGATAAAAGATACCTACCTCTGAGTGCCCTAACCAAAAACTTATCATGGTCAGTGCATAATCATGATCTAAAAATAGAATTAACTTCTATAGCATAGAATTAAAGGTCACAAAGAATAAAATCTAGATTAGAGGGCAAGAGCTTCTTTTTACTTCCTAAGTGAAAGGAACAGGTTACCTAACCACCCAATTCCTAAAGAGTTACAGATCTGCTTATGCTAATTAAAATGCAAGGAATAGACTTAATTATTTTTAATTTTACATTCAGGATGTCCAAAGTGTTATATAGAACTAGAACAGAAGCATAAGTCAGAAGATATAGAAAAGTGATATTACTAGAATAATAAAAATAAACAAGATTAAATTTTTATTTGGTACAAATCTGCTGTTTTAGCTTTGACTCAGTCAACGCCAGACCCACATTTAAAAAATAAGGTTTCCAACCTAACAAAATGGTTAACCCCATTAAGTTTTTGTTTGTGGAATATAAGTGACAGTATATAAGAAATGATCCAGAAGAAAACTATCTTTAAGTCATCAGATTTTTTTTTATTATGATTAAATTGGACGTGTGTGTGCGTGCACACTTGCGCACACACACACAAACACACACACACACAAATACCTTAAGTGCAAAGTGAAATGACCAACAGGGGTAAATCTCCTTAATATGAAATCAGTATGTACCTTCTGAGGCATCAAGAAAAACAAAAGATAATAACACAGAAAAGGAGTATTTTGAAAGTTTTTAAACTTATTCTCCGCTACCCCCAATAAGCTATTCTCCATGTAACTGCTCTCACTCCAATTTGGACAAAGGGACCCCCGATTTCAACTGCCCCTCCCCCATTTGTAAAAGGAAAAAGAAAGAGAGGAGGGTGAGTTATGTATATTCATTGGCATCCTTTTCCTATCACAAGAATGTTAATGACAACCAAGTGAAGTAGGGTAGGAAAAACACTACTCTTACCGATATTCTTTCAGATATACCACACTGATTGAAACAAACTATAAATACCCAATGATTTATAATGATCACATTTTTCACACTAGTTTTATTTAAATAATGTTCCTGTGCTTTCAGGTCTAGGATAAAGGGGCTTTTAGGATAAGAAATGCAAGGAATGAGGGCTAATGTGCATATCTATGACTCAAAAGACACCAGGCCTAAATGGAAATCCTCAAAATTGCTAGACTCTTCGAGGCCAGAGATGACACTGACAAGCAGGAAATGAGTACCAATCTAATGAAGAGCAAAACCAGGAGATATCCCAGAAGCCCAGGTTCCAGCACTCAAGCTTTTCTGGTTTAAGTTATTACTACAAACTGAAATACCTTAGCAGAAACAAAATTTATTAACTCCTTAAGAGGAAAAAGTAGAACTTAACTGTCCAGGTAAGTCCCAGGTAAATATTAACATGATATATATAATAATGTCTCAATTTCAAATCTATGCTGTGAAAAACAGGATATAAAGAGGGATGAGGGTACAAATAATTCAGTTTAAAATATTTTTTAATAGGAAATAGCTTATAAGATACCAAATTCCTAAAACGGGGAAGAGGTTAAGGGAGGGTTTTAAGAAATGTATTTTTCACAATACAAACTTCTACACTGCTTGAATTCTGTGGACTTTTGTGGAATACCAACCAATTTAAAACATTACCTTAGTAATTTTTTTTAATTAAAAATATGATGTGCCCACAAATAACAGCTGCTCTAAGTCAAATTGTTCTAGGGTATTTGGAGAAAAATATTTGTTGTATGAGCACACCTTTCTAAATCTAAATCTTTACACATTTCTTCTAGCATTACCTATATTGAACTATTTCTCTAATTCAGCAAATATAGTCTATATAGGATTCAGAATATTATCAAAAATAACCCAAGTTGCAGAACAAATTGCTCTTAATCAGTGTGTAAAGTATAGTTAATGTTTTACAGTATGAAACAGAAAATGTACTATGATGTATCATAAATTAACTACATACAACTTTGGCATTTCATCTGCTGTTTTTATTCTAATTCCCAGTAAGTAAAGTTGTCTTCCATTTAGTATTCTGGTATCTAGAGCTGTTTTCTCTGTGTTTCCAGCTAATTAAAGTAAATCAAACACCAAATGTTCTTCTCCTAATATAAACCTAGCTTCCTCAACTGTTCTATTAAAGCCACCAATACATCTCCTAGTACTTGAAAACCTCACAGAGGTTTATCTAAGCAAACAATTTTCATGAAGGGATTCAAAATATAAAGGTCACATAAGATCAAATTGTCACTTCCTTCAAACAAGAATAATTCCTAAAGAAACAGTGGAATATCAACCAATTTAAAAACTAAATCAGAATCATTCTAGAAAAACTTTATAATTTTTTAAAGAATTCTTCAGATCCTTCTAAAGTAGCCATGAACAAAGTAGCCAGATCATCATCCCGTTCCCCATATTGCTACTTTATATTTTTTAAGTAGCTTTAAAAACATTTTAAATACCTGTCCATGTAACCATTTAACCTATGGAATCTAGAAATAAAATGACAACATTTTTAAATGCAAGCTAAGTCGTCAAATTGCATAATGTTCTTTTAAAAAGTAGATTCAATAATTTAAATATCTTTTTAAATGAAAAATTTGCTAGAAATTTAAGTCAAAAAAAGAAAAAATTCAAATAACTGTTCTTCACTTGTCAGTTTCCTGAAATACATATGAACCCCTGTGAATAATTTGTTTCCTAATCCCTCATTATATCAAAAACTATAAAACACTTTATCAAGCTTCAAGAACTCTCAAAAAGGGATCAGAATTTCATTTTAAAATATAAGAAACAATAATCCACTTAACATTTGCGACATCTTCTGTGAACATATCCCCTTATTTTTTATACACTAAAGTAAAAGCATTATAATAACAATTAACAGATCACATAATAACTTGTAGCACTCCCCAGAATCAGTAAAAAATACACAAGAAAGCTGCTTCAAAACTCACAGATTGGTATCTCCTATCAAAAACTACTGTCCTGCTAATACTCTTTAAATACAACTAATATTTCTGGTAACCTCTTCTGACATCTTATTTCTCTGATATTTCTCTGCTTTCCCCATGATCCCTGTTGCTTTGATTCAAATAGATATTTGTAAAACTACCAAATGTGCCTTCTACGGTAGTGCTCCTCTTCTTCTCCTCCCCAAGTTCCTGTGTGACTCAATCAGGTGATCTATGTTCTCTACCATATATGAAACTCATCAGTAAACAGAGTCCACTAACATTTATTAAATGCCTGTAATTAGTCAACTGCACTATTAGCTACTTGCATGTATCTTAATCTTCAGAAGCAAATCATAAAATAAAGGGTATCAATATAGCTTATTACCTTTATACTAAATTCTAATCTATTCTTACGTTAATAACATTTTTCTGAATACTGACTTTATAACAATAGCTTAAGAAAAACAGCTATTCCTACACAACTTCTAAAAGAAAAAACTCCTATATTGTGAGTTTTCAGACAGTTAAGGATTTGCATTACAATTTCCCCTTATGGAAAGATATACTTTTCCCTATATTCCTCCCACTAACTACAGTTAAAATCTCTGGACATTATATATTAAAATTAAATAGATAAAAGTATTCTGAAAGGTAGAGAGAAGGTAGCACGAGGCAGAAAGACCAGGTTCCTCTGAACCTGGTTAGTGAGTTCGAGTTCACTGGACTTTCTTTTTTGCCTCACATATTCCAGACCGAGTTCTGGAGAAGCTGGCAAACTGGAAATGCCAATGGGCAGAGAAGACAAAAATCTCCAGGAAAAGCTTGCCCAAGGATGAAGAAAGAGATAGCCTAGCAATACAGAAAGCTCTTAAACAATGACCACTCTACTGTGGTCAAACACCACAGAAAAAAACTATATCCCCATCCCCACCCATGCCAGTAAAGGACAGGTAGCGAGCCTAGACTTCCACCCTCACCAGGATGTAATGAGGCACCTCAACTACCACCACTGCCCATATTCCCAGTCAGGCCTCTCCTCCCAATCAGAGGGCAATGAGCACCCCCTCCCCACCCCTACTGTGAGTGCAGACCACAAAGCAACACTAAAGAGACACATCTGCCCTTCCAGCAAGGAGAGAGTATCAGTAGAGGCCTATCTGAGCCTGAACTCCCACCCAAACCACACAAACAAGGAGCTCCTCCCCTACCAGTCTCAACAGAGACCAAGTGGGCAACTGGACTTGGAAGCCCCTTCGCCTCTGAAGAACTACTTGTATCATTCTAAAGGATTCAACCAAAAAAAAGGTCTTTCCACCAGATCATTTTTCTATAAATATAGTTAAGATTTTAGTTCCACAAAAAGACCTATCACAATAAGTGTTACCCTAAGGAACTAGAGCTTACACAAACACTAACATACACTAAAAGCTTTTTTATTGTCTGGTTTCTCACCCAGTCAGACCACCTTTAAATAAACTTCATCTCTTGCACCACTACTATCACCACAAAGAATACAGATCTGGTCTAGAGAAATAGACTAATCAGGCTGCTTGTTGAATATTTTCTCATTTTAATTACTCCCCTATTTTTGTCCTTTCGTAAAAACTACTTCTTTACAAAGGGCCATTAGTAAAGTTCTGCCTTATTTACCTATTTTATTATTAACATTTGACTTAACAGTACCTGGCATCTTACAAGCACTGGGGAAAATAAAATAAAAAAAAAAAAAGACTACATATTTGGTGACTAAATTAATACTTTAGCTGATTTTCTTCTCCCATTTCCCCAATCCAAAATGCATAGGAAGTTCCTGAGCAAGAAAATAATAGTATTAAATAATAAATACCATCATATATTACATGCAAGGCATATACAGATATAATCTAATACTTAAAAACACCCCAAACTAATGGAATTCCCCATTTTTATACAGGAAGAAACACATGTTCTAAAGTGAAGCATCTTTAGAACCCACAGTAGGTACACATGTGGGTATGTGAGGAGGCGGGGTAAGTCAAATGGAGGTCTACATATCCTGACTCCACAGGCTATGTTCCTTTCAGAATGCCATGCTATCTTTTTGAAGTAGCTCTAGTACAATAGTTGGCAACCACAAACATCACAGTGACCATCAAAAAATATCTTTGTCTTATTTATTCATTTATGTCTGTCTGTTCTGCCCCCCACATTAGAATATATACTCATAAAGAGCAGGAACTTACCTGTGTTATTCACTATTGTGTCTGTAACATCTATAAAAAGTCCTAGTGCATAGAACCTCAGTAAATATCTGGTCAATGAATGGCAAGCCAAAAAGAATAAAATAATTAAGAGGCATGGTACACGGGATGATATGCCATGGTGTGCTTCTGATTTTACTAAAAAATAGCTCAATATAGAGTACCTAAAGAATTTCATTTCTGATCAAAGATATTGAAGATACCCATTATCTAAATAAAATTAAAAACCTTAGTGTAACTGCTGAAAGAAAAGACATTTGGTTGATGAAAACTACATGCTTCATAGAGACTTACTGAGAAGTGTCCCTCATTGGTGGTAAAGTTGCTATTAATCTTATTTGCAATGGAGAAAACTTCTTATTTTATTTATATTTAACACAATTCATTAACTAGACTACAATAAATTCTGCATAAATGCATATACTCTTTCATTGCATTATGACACTAAGATTTTGATGCTGGTTATACACTATAAGCTATCTTATTATGAATGATACACTGGGTCTTCTAATTTCTTTAACTTGTATAATAAAACTTTATTTTTCAGCAGAATTTCTAGGGATAGAAACAGTAGAAGAACATGGAAAAAATTTATTACACTTTATAAAGTTACTTACAGATAACTTTACATGAGTATTGCAAGCCTTGTTTCATTTTCTAAATATATTATTTTTGTTTAACCTATTTCCATTCCATTTTTAGTCTTAGAAATGCCCTTATGTCAAATGCCTTTTTCTAATCTCTCAAGACTAGTTTTAAAAAAAAGTTTCCATAAACTTGCAATTTGAGGGAGAAGTTTGAGTTTTCTTCTTCCAGAGTCAATTCTAAAAGTTATCAAAAGTTCTTTAATTTTGTAATTCTAACACCTTTCAACTATGCTAATGCAATTGGGGAATTTCAAAGGGTGAGATTCATATTACTTTGTCCTTAGATTCTCAAATGCATATAATGTTATAAAATAATCACATTTCTCTAATAACCAGCATATATGATATATACATTTCTCATCTAAAAACAGCCTATCATTTGCCTATCAGTTATCTACTACCAAGTCCTTGCCCCACTATTACCAGTATGACTTTAGACAAGAATGGCAAAGTCTCTAACTTTCAAAAATGGCAGAATAAAGTGAGAAGATGTATGTAAACATACAGAATATTAACACAAATAAATGTATTATTAGTCTATTAGCTATCTCTTCACTGCCATTCTCACTGTAACATTCTGATCTCCATTATCATACTTTATAGCCTCAACACTCTTTAAAACCTTTCCTTCTCACTCAATCTATTAAAGCTTCTATCTCATCTCTCTTGTCTCCAAAAATTCTGCAATTTCCCTATTACCTTTTAAATAAATATTCAAATAATATTCAAAATGCACTGTAGCACCAGCTTTAATCCACATGTTTGGCCTTCAATTTCATTATGCCCTCCCATACAAAAACTTTCATTCAGCCAAAGTAACCCATCTAATTTTTACCACAAAACACCTTTTGTCTTTGTCAGACATAGACTACAATGGGTTCTCATCTAACCTCCCATCTTTAAAGACCAACTCAAGTCTTACTTTTAACATCTTTTTTAAAAAAGACATTTTCTCATATCCTTTAATTCCCATCATCTTTACCAAACATTTGACATTCAGCCATATAAGGAATTACAATTTATCCTTCTGTTTTCATGCTGTGATCTCTCCCAGTAAAATAAGATGTGGCAAATACTCTTCTCACCACACCCCAAAACACTCCACAGTCAATTACTAAACACTGTTTATTGGACTGTTTGTTTCATATCTCAATTACAAAGAAGCAGCTCTAATGGCAGACTGCCAAATATCAACAGACATTGATATTGAATCTCAAAATTTACAACAAATAAATCAGACACTTGACTCTACTTTAGTCCAAAACATTTATGTTGAGAATATAAAAAGATCTGATAAACTAGCATGCTTCTTAATTTTGACTTAATACTTAAACATTACAAATTAATGAGGAAAGGGTAATAAACTATTTGGCAACTTGTAATGTGGAAAAAAATTAATTAGTGCCCAAATCACATATACACAGAAAAGAAAGCAAGATTGATGAAAGACTTATACTGCAAATCAAAACTTCAAAACTAATAAACACACAGAATATCTTTAAGCCTTCCTTGCTCCCAAGTTATACAAGTCACAAAAGAGCATATGAAGGATAAAAGACAGATAAGCAGAAAGAAAGGACTAGTATTCACGATACACTAAGAACTACTACAAACCAATGAGAAAATGAGCAAGAACTCAATAGGAAAAAATGCCTAACTTCACTAGTAATCATGAAAATGAAACATGGTGAAAACTTTGTACATCTGTAAGATTAAGCTCCCCACTCAAAAAGAAAAAAATCTGATGGTATCAAATATTCACAACAATGTGAGAAAGATATACTTTTATAGTATTGGTGGGAGTTTAAATTGGTATAATTATATAGTAAAAAATCTGACAATATTTAGTATAGATGACTGTGTATATCCTAGGATGCAGCAAGTTCTCAGCTATGCATAATAACCCTACCAAAGGAAGTTCATTGCAGCATTGTTTCTAACAGCTAAAAACTGAAAAACAGCCCTAACTTTTTATAAAATGTGGCAGAGACACAGACAATGGAATGTTATTAAAAAAAAATTTAACTAGTGCTGTAACACTAGATATGCATTCCTAAACACCTGACACTCTAGAAAAAAAATTAAAGACACTAAAATAGCACTGATTATGTGAAACTTCTAAATAAAACACTAAAAATACTAGTGATTATGTAAAAATCACTAGTTTGGGGCAATGTACTCTAAACCTATGTAACTTTGGAACCTGAGCACTAAAACTGAAAGTAAATAATTAACAATTAGAACCTTGGAAGACTGACAATAACTTAAAACAGTACCAGCAGTCATAACAATGGATTCCTCAGGAGCTTTTAAAAATGCTTAAAAATAATAAAGTGAAAATGCTGGCTTGTGGATGCTGAGACAATGCAGACCGAAAGGGAGGTGAGCACCAGAAGTTAAGAGCCCTATAATGCTAAGACTGTGTAACTTTGAGGAAAATACCCAGGTACAGATGGTCACTTAAAAAAAAAAAAAGCAGCTTGTTTAAGAGCTGAAAAACTCCTGTCTATGCAAGCAGATAACATGAGAGCCTATCCCATTCTTGCTGAAATTATTAGTCTGTTCTCTGAATCAGCTCCCTTTACCTAGAAAATAAACTAACACAACTTTCCCATTGACCTGACATCATTTTTGTATTTAGTAATCACTTATGAACTAACTACTGTTGTAAACTACATTATAGCAGAAGTGACTATATTATGTATCCACAAGGAAATACCATTATTAAAAAAAAAAAAGCTGCAATCCAACATAATAATTATGTAAATACTATTTATGCACAGGTAAAAATATAAAACTATATATCAGAAGGGTATACACAACTTCAGAATACAGGTGGTTGGGGAGAGAGAAATAAGGGGGTAAAACAAAGAAATCAATTTTATCTGTAATGTTTTCTATTATAAAGTAAAAGTGAAGCAAAAATAACAAAATGATACTCTGTACATTAAGTTCATGTATTCATAGCCTTTGTAAAATATTTTTTTAAAGAAATAATATAAAGATGAACTGTCAAAGGAACAATGAAATGGACATATCTGTCAAAAAAAAAAACAAACGGCCTCTATTAAGTTTTTCATAATGGGCTACAAAAATGATTTGACCTTTCTATCCACTTTCCGGCCAAATTTGAATATCATTGCTCTTCAGTATAGGTATCTGAAATAATAACAGGAAGGAGAGTTTTTTTATAGGAAGCCTAGTGCTACCCTTCACTTCAAAGTCTCACATTTACAAAATAACAAATGTATCTCAATGTCCCACTAAAAGACTTATTTTCAAGTGGACAGTGAATTATATATTATAACTTTCCCTCCAATCTTCTCATATGCATCTGAAGTATTAAAGCCAACTATTACTATTACTATACTACTATATAGATTTCTTCAGTTTTTCTATTAATATTTTTTCTGTTCCAGAATCTAATCCAGGATATCGTTATGCATTTGGTCAACTTCAGTTTCTTAGTCCTTCCTGGTTTTTCATTATCTTGAAATGTTTGACGAGTACTAGTCAGGTATTTTGTAGAATGTTTCTCAATTTAGGTTCGTCTGATGTTTTTCTCAAGCTTAGACTGGGATTGTGAGTTTTAGGGATGAATAAATACCACAGAGGTGAAGGAGTTACATGTTACCAACATAATTTATAACTTATGATGCTAGTTCCCTGATCACTTGGTTCAGGTAGTATTTATTTGCCAGGTTTCTCCATTGTGAAGTTACTATATTTTTTTGTTCTATCTATTCTTTTGCCCACTCCATACCTGCGGGATGCTTCTGAAGAGGAGTGGGGAAAAGTATCTACAAATTTTTAGAATAATTCTGTAAGATTTATCCCTTCTCCCCACTTATTTATTCAGCCATATTTATATCAGCATGGCCTCATGTATATTTACAATCTACTTTGGGTAATAATCAAATACTAGGTTACTCTGTTGCTCAAACTGTTCTAGCTCAGGACACTGGGAGCTCTTTCAGGTTGGCTCTTATGTTCCTTCAACACAAATGACCCATTTTGTTTTTTCTATCACTTTCTTACTTTCTGGCACTACTAGATGCCCTAGGCTCATCCTTGATTTTCTTGCCCCAGCCCTAGAATCAAACATTTCTCAAAAAAAAAAAATTCCTTTTATTGGAGAATGATATTTAGAAACTATGATCTTAGCACTGGGCATTTATTGGCATGTCACTGCTTCTAGGCCCTCTCAGCAGAAAGAGCTAAGAAATATATGTATACAAACCCAAGAATAAATACACACATATATAATTATTTCTGTATATATCTACACATATTTTAGACTAAATGAGTTCATACTGATGTCTCTTGACTCTAATCTGGTACCCTGTGGTTAATTTTTAATTCCAGATTGAGCTTCCTTCTAATACCTAGCATACTTAAAAGGTATCCTCTATTAGCAGGCAGTTCATTAAACTCAAGTTCTAGTATTAGTACTGAAAGAGGAAAGTATAATAGATTTCAAAATGAAGTCCCATGGTAGATCATCTCCATACTAAAACAATACATCAGCACATAATTAGAACCATATAAAAATTTCACAATTTTTTAACTCATTTTTTAACCAGTGCTCAATTCTTCAATGTACAGTTGACACCTGAACTGTGCAGTCTACTTACACAAATTTTTTCAATAAATACTATAAAAGTATGTTTTCCTCCTTATGATTTTCATAATAACATTTTCTCTAGTTTTGTTTGTTATAATACATATAACATACAAAACATGTTAACAACAATTTATGTTATCAATAAAGCTTCCAATAAACAGTAAGCTATTAATAGTTAAGTTTTAAGTCATACTTGAATTTTCAACTGTGAGAGGGTGGGGAGGTGAGATGGTCAGTACACTTAACACTCATTTTATTAGTCAATTGTATTTTCTCTGAAAACTCACTCTCCATTAAAAAGGAGAGAGATAAGAGGTCAATGTCATGGCTTACTATATATACATCATCAATATACCATTTTAAATTAAAGAAAAGAGAAATTATGTGATTTGATCTCTATCATACCATCTGCAAAGGGCAAAGTTGAAACTTGACTGTGTCTAAAATCCGTTTTCCACTCCAATTTCCATAGTATCTACATTATACTTCATTTTAGATCATTAAAAAAAAAAAAGAAGTCAACTTATAAAATAAAAAATAAAAACAAAAGTGACCTTCTCCCCATAAGTTCAATTCCCTACTATAGCTTTTCTCAGTTATTTCAAGAGATAAAGTGTAGTTAGGTAAAGTATAGTTAGGTCATCTTCTCTAAAATCAATTAAAAGAATAAAGCATGTGTTCATACTTAAAAATAAAACCACAACTAAAATAAACACAAATTTATTCACAGAACAAATATTTAATAAACAATCGCCTTGTGTGGGTATTCTAACAAATACTGTGCAAGCTGAACAAATAAATGAGACACACAATCTAGGCCTTCCCAGAAAATCTCATCATATTATGAGGCCAGATATGTGGTTGGGCGTAAGAAAACTAATACAGAAAACAAAGACAACTGTAAGTGAAGTGTAGATATACAGGTATCTTTACTTTTTTTTCCTTCTCTAAACAATTGTGATCTTTATTAGTCTATAACAGATTTAAGAATCTTGATTGTTTTCTGGCACAGGTGACTAGGATATTTACTAAAAAAAGAATGTCTGGTAGTACCTGAAGAAAAACTTTTACTTTGCTAGATTAACTACTACAATACTGAAAAGCAACAAGAGATTATAAGACTTGAGTAAAAAGAGGCAACAATCCTGGATTTCAGTTCAGATCCTATGTCTTATTAGCTAGCAAACACTGAGTAAACCATTCAACTTTTTAGTCTATACGACACCCCATATTTAAGATGAGGCTATCATCTGCTCCACTTCACTAGACATTTGTAGGCTCACATAAAAATATACACAGCAAAACAATTTTGTAAGTTATAAAGTACTAGCCAAATGCAAACTGGACACAGGACATTTGTAGGCTCATATAAGAATATACACAGCAAAACAACTTTGTAAGTTATAAAGTACTAGTCAATTGCAAACTACTATTTATTTAAAAAGACAGGTAGACATAATACATACATACACATACAAACACACGGAGTGTTGTTATATCCACCAGGACACCAAGCAACAATGATATATACATTACAGCGGTACTTGGACCACTAGTTTTTTAAATTCTGCAGAGTAAAAATGTATCTAAAACAGAGGTCCCCAACCTTTTTGGCACCAGGAACTGGTGCTCCTATGCGAATCTAATGCCTAATGACCTGAGGTAGAGCTGAGGCAGTGATGCTAGAGCTGGAGAATGGCTGCAAATATAGATGAAGCTTCCCTCACTCACCTCCTGCTGTGTGGCCAGGTTCCTAACAGACCACCGACAGGTACCACTCTACAGCCTGGGTATTGAGGAGCCTGACTTAAACATATTAATTTTAAACATATATATTTCTTAATGTTAAAAAATAAATCCTATGAAGTAACAGCTAGATATTTAACTGAGCTTACCTTAACAAAATTATCAGGAAACATTCCTCTTCTCCCATTTAGTTCTCCTTCTAGCCATCCTTCCTCCTGTAGTTTTTTCACGTTCCTGATGATTTCCCCAACTCGAATAGTTAATTCATCATCATGTACAGCATCATAGTCATACTCCACAATATAGTCAACTAAAAAAAAAATAAATAAATGTCTAAAACTTAATTTATGAAATACAATTAACTATAGCACTAAACATAAAACTAAGGAGCCTGTTTAGCAAAAGTATCAAGGCTTACTTCAATGATTTTAAATATTTGCATACATCAGCAAATTTCTTGATTACCTAGTATAAAGCTCAGTACAAGTTTTAAGTGGAAGGCTCAATACAATGTATAATTCATCTAATTAGTTGTTCTTATACTAAGATGTATATTCTTTATGTCAGACAAACTCTAACTTGCTCCCCATGACACCCATCTCTTCATATGTGTTTCTTTGTAAACTCCCTCTGAGTGTGGACATGCCCTATCATTGATTTCTAACCAACAGAATATGACAAACATGCTGAATTCTATGTGCTGACATAAGACTGTAATAGTCATCTTCCTAGAAACTCATTTTCTGGCTTTGAAGATACAAGCAGCTATGTTGTGAGCTGGCCAATAGAGAGGGTCACATGCAAGCAACTAAAGAAGGTCTACAGCTGACAGCCAACAAAAAATTGAGGCCCACAGTCCAGCAGCCCACAGGGAACTGAATGATAGCCAACAACCACGTGAACTTGGAAGCAGATCCTTCCCCAGTTGAAAACCCAGTCCCGGCCATCACTTTGAATGCAGCCTTGCAGAGGACCCAGTTAGCCATGCCCAAAGTGCTGAATCACAAACTCAATGATATAATAAATGTATACGGTTTTAAACCTCTATGTTTGTGGCAATATTGTCACATAACAATAGAATGGTGTTGGAGAGATGAGGGCAGAGTTCCATGCGTTGGTGTGGGAGCGAGAAGGCAACCTACAATGGGAACTAAGAGCCCAAGCAAGGAAAGAGGGTGTCTATACAAGGGTGTACAGTGACAACAGAAATGGAAAATTGCTTACGTGCAGGGGATTGATTAAATAAGTAAATATATTAAGAATAATGGAAGTCAGAGAAGACTAATGAAGAAAAAAGGCTAGATTTAAACCTGTGATAATGTATACATCAGCATGAACTTACATTTTTAATACATAAATATATGCACACACACACACCCTAGCTCTGTCCAATGAAAGGACCTGAAACCAGCCCAATGGCAATGAGCAAACCTAATACTGAGATCTTATGAATACCACTTTCTACTAAAAGGAATCAGAAATCCTTCGAAGACAGACAATTCCAGGGCTAAGGCAGGAAATAAGAAAAGCCTAAAACATATTATGCCAGAAAGCAAGAAGTTCTCAAAAAAAGATGAAATAACGCCAAAGGACACAAAGAAGTGGTATCGAAAAAAGGCGCCCATTGGGCATACCAGGATAATTTAAGCATCATAATAAATAACGACAGTAACAGAATATACTTCACTGAAGAAACCATGAGTCCATACATGAATAAATGTTAATTTCTTAAATTTTATAGCTGGATTATAATTAAGTAGGAAAAAAATCCTGAATTTCAGAAGGGATCATCAGGAAAAAAATATTTAGAAGAAAACGGTTAGTCAGGAAAATGTCCTTTGTACTGTACTTCTAACATTTCTACAACTTACTATTTCAAAATTTTTAAAAATTTAAATGTATACAAATTTGTATCCTTAAGAGATGTAAAGGCATACCTTGGAGATATTGCAGATTCAGTTCCAGACCACCACAATAAAGATAATATTGCAATAAAACAAGTCACACACATTTTTTGGTTTCCTAGTGCATTTATTTTTACACAATACTGTAGTCTATTAAGTATGCAGGAGCATTATGTTTTTAAAAAAAATACATATACCTTGATCAAAAAACACCTTATGGCTAAAAAATTTTATTTATCATCTGAGCCTTCGGTGAGTCATAATCTTATTGCTGGAAGAGGGTTTGGCCTCATTGTTAACGGCCGCTGATTGATAAGGGTGGTGGCTGCTAAAGACTGTCCTGGCTGTGGCAATTTCTTCTAATAAGACAATGAAGTTTGCCACATCCACTGACTCTTCCTTTCACAGCGATTTCTCTGTAGCTTGCAACAGCATTATTCTCAGATTAGAACTTCTTTCAAAATTGGGGTCAATCCTCTTAAAGCCTGCCCCTGGTTTATCAACTAAGTTTATATAACATTCTAAATCCTTTGTTGTCATTTCAACAATCTTTATAGCATCCTCACCAGAGGTAGATTCCATTTTAAGAAACTACTTTTCTTGGCTCATCCATAAGAAGCAACTTCTTATCCATTAAATGTTTTATGATGTAACAATTCAGTCATATTTTCAGGTTCCACTTCTAGTTCTCTTGCTATTTCCACCACATCTGCAGTTACTTCTTCCACTAAAGTCTTGAACCCCTCAAAGTCACCCATGAGGGCTGTAATCAACTTCTTCCAAATTCTTGTTAATGTTATTTTGACCTCTTCACATGAATCATGAATGTTCTTAATGACATCTAGAATGGAAAAACCTTTCCAAAAGTTTTTCAATTTATTTTGCCCAGTTCCATCAGAAGAATCACTCATGACAGCTACAGCCTTACAAAATGTATTCCTTAAATAATAAGTCTTGAAAGTCAAAATTACTCCTTGACCCATGGGCTACAGGATAAATGTTGTGGTGGCAGGCATGAAAACATTAATCTCACTGTACAGCTCCATCAGAGGTCTTGAGTGACCAAGAGCATTATCAGCACACAGCAATAGTTTGAAAGGAATCTTTCTTTCTAAACAGTAGGTCTCAACAAGGGGCTGAAAATATTCAGTAAACCATGTTGTAAACAGATGTGCTGTCGTCCAAGATTTGTTTCATTTATTTAGCACACAGAGAGTCGATTTAGCATAATTCCTAAGAGTCCTAGAATTTTCAGAGTAGTAAACTGACTTCAACCTAAAGTCATCAGCTGCATTTGCCACTACCAAGAGTCAGTCTGTCCTTGGAAGCTTTGAAGCCAGGCATTTACTTCTCTCTAGCTATGAAAGTCCTAGATGGTATCGTCTTCCAATATTAGGCTGCTTCATCTACACTGAAAATCTGTTGTTTATATAGCTGACAATTAATTATCTTAACCAGATCTGGATAACTTGCTGAAGCTTCTACATCAGCACTTGCTTCTTTCTTCACCCTGCACTTTTATGTCATGGAGATAGTGTCTTTCCTTAAATTCCATGAACCAACCTCTGCTAGCTTCAACTTTTCCTGAGTGTTAAGGGACTTGTTTGGATTAGGGTTTGGTTTAAAGGAATGTTTTACCTGTTTGATCTTCTATCCAGACCACTAAACTTTCTCTACATCAGCAGTAACACCGTTTCACTTTCCTATCATTCGTGTGTTCACTGGAGTAGCACTTTTAATTTCCTTCAAGAACTTTTCCTTTGCATTCACAACTTTGCTAACTGGCTCCAAGAGGCCTAGATTTTAGTCTGTTTTGGTTTCTGACAAGTCTTCTTAACAAAGCTTAATCATTTCCAGCTTTTGATTCAAAGTGAGACATGCAACTGTTTCTTTCACCTGAACACTTAGAGGCCACTGTAGATTTATTAACTGGCTTAATTTCAATATTTTTGTATGAGAATATAGGTAGACCCAGGGAGACGAAAAGAGACTGGAGAACAGTTGGTCAATGGAGCAGTCAGAATACAACAATATTTACCAATTAAGTTCACCATTATATATGGATGCAGTTCAAGACACCCCAAATTACAATAGTAACAAAGATCACTGATCACAGATCACCATAAAAATACTGAAAAAAGTTGAAATACCGCAAAAATTACCAAAATGTGACCCATAGATATGAAGTGAGCAAACACTGTTTAAAAAAAGAAAAGAAAAAAAAGACTTCAATAGATGTACCCAAACACAGGTTTGCCACAACCCTTTGATTTGTTAAAAAAAAATTTAAAAAAAACTTCAAAACACAATAAAACAATGTTATGCCTTTAATCAAGTTCATAAAATCTGAATAGAGTGCTATAAAAAAAGGTGTTTAGAAATTTATGTCTTACAACATGTCATATTAATTTTTTGCGGGGGAGGAGACAAACATAAGAAAATTTTCAAAAAAAGGTAAAGCAAAGAGACATAAAGAAAATATAAAAGACATGACAAAGATGATCAATCCCATCCAATCCAATCCAATCTCCAATATACACAGAAAAATATAGAGTTATATTCCAAAATGTTAACAGACATCTGAAGGGATTTTAGATGCTGTTTATTATCTCCTTTTATTTCATCTTTAGTAAAGAATTAATCTCACACACAAGAGTTCTGGACTTTGTCTCATCTCCTGGAAGGAGTTCTCTCGGAGGAGTGAGTGCCTTTGTTTATTTGGGAACCTTGGAGTTCTTTGGGCACCTGTTTACCCAGGGACTGCACCAACACTCTAAAAATGTAATTATGTTGGGGCCTTTGGGCTATGCAGAGACTAAAGGGCTAGAGACTAAAGGTTAGTCACATGGGCAGTCAACTGTATCTTCTCAATAAAACACACCAAGGCTCAGGTGAGCTTCCCTGGTTGGCAATATTCTGCATATTGTCACATATCATTGCCAGGAGCAGTAAATGATGTCCATGATTCCAGGGGGAGAAGACAACAGGAAGCTCCATTCCTGGAACTCTCCTGGAATCTACTCCATGTTTCTCTCTTCCTCTGGCTCATTTTAATCTGTATCCTATTATTATAATAAACCAGAGCCAAGAGTATGACAGCTTTCATAATGTCCTTCTAGCAAATTATCAAATGTGAGAGCAATCTTGGGAAACCCCTAACTCTGCAGCTAGTGTCAGAAATGAAGGCAGCCTTGTAAATATTAACCTATACTTTGCCATGTTTCTACAATAAACATATGTTAAATGGGTAAAAATAAATTACTAAAAAACTATGCTCACCAGACAGTATATAACAACTGTATTTACTGAAAAATAAAATCTTTTTTAATTCTAAAAGTTTGCTATACAACTTCATGCAAGACATCACTTATGTGATCTATAGGAATAATAAAGTTATTATAATATGGCATCAAAGTCCTTAGAGTAATGAAAGATTAGATAATTTGGACTAACTATCCCAGGAAAGACAACTATAAAAGCTGAAGAAATACAAAAATCACCTTCTTAAAAAGATTTAAAAACTAAAAATATACTAACATTATATTATAAATCCAAGTGAGGAATGGAACCAAGAGAGATAATAAATACAATACTGAGGCTACTTTTGCCCAGGTAGGTATCTGTCAATGCTAAACACATGAGAGGCTAAACTATACTTCCAGCAGGTCTGCAATTTTAGGGTATAGCAGTGAAGTCCAGGGGCTATCAAGGGTGGTACCTCTGAGGAACCAACACAAAATTTGGGATAAGACCCTAAATAAGTGCATCCAAGGACTAGAGCCCAATTTAATGTTATTTGGATGACTCAAGAAACTTTACGCCTGCACTGTGGATTCTGGTTCAAGACAAAACAGAAGTAATCAAAATCTTCTCTAGAAGATATCCTAGATCTAAAATTGTGTCAAGGAATATTTTTTTAATTTACAACACGCAGACATAACCAGGCATGTAAAGTAAAAAAGCATCATAAATGAGAACTTAGAGAAACAAGAAATAAAAGAAACATCCCAATAAACTCGATACTATAATTATCAGATATAGACTTTAAAATCATGTTTACTATGTTCACAGATAAAAAGTTCAGCTTGAAAAGTGACACAGATAAATACTGTACACAGTAAGAATGCAAACTTGAAAAAGAACTACACAGGTATTTTCTGATAAAGACAATAACCAAATTAGGAACTCAATGGATGAGTAAAAATATATTAGATACAGCTGCATAAAACTAGCTAAAACTAAAGCAGGCAAACAGAAACTAACCAAAATGAAGCTGAGACACACAAAAATATGGAAAACATAAAAAAAGACTGTAAGAGACACAGAAGATATACAAAGACAGTCTAACGCGTTTAACTGTGAGGTCCCAGAAGGAGAACCTAAAAAGTAAATATCTGAAAAGTTAATAGCTATAAATTCACCGAACTTATAAAAGTTATCAGTCCATGGAATCAAGAAGTCTAAGCAATTCCACATGAAATAAACAAAAAGAAATCTCAAACTCAAAATAATAAAATTGCAAAAAAAGAAAAGACAAAGAAGAAAAATATCTTAGAAGAGGCAAATAAAAAGACAGGCTACACAACAAACAACACTTGAGAAAATACCCTTAAAAAAAGAGAAAAATAAACATTTCTAACAAGAAAAAACTGAGAGAAATTAAAAGAAACTCTAAAGGATGATGTCTAAGCAAAGAAAAGGAAAAAAATCCACTATGAAATATGTCAGATGAGGAAAAAAAAATAAGCAAAAGAAGATGTAAATATATAGTTTTATACATTGAGTAAAATATTAACACAAAAATTAACACAAAATAGATTAAAGACTTGAATGTAAAACCTTAAATCATAAAACACCTAGAAGAAAACAGTCAGTAAGCTTTTTGAGATCAGACTTGGCAGATTTTTTTTTAATTTGACATAAAAACAAAGGCAACAAAAGCAAAAACAAACAAGTGAGACTATATCATACTAAACGATGAGGAAAAGTGAAGGTGGTCAAAGCTTCAATCATAAAATAATTAAGTCCTGGAGATGTAATATACAGCATGGTGACTACAGTGAATTATACTGTATACTGCATATGTTAAAGTTGCTAGGAGAGTAAATCTTAAAAATTCTCATTACAAGAAAAAAATTTGTAACTGTATGGTAATAAACGTTAACTAGACTTACTGTGGTAATGATTTTGTAACATATACATATATCAAATCATGTAGAGCCAAAACTAATGTAATACTATATGAACATTATACCCCAATTTCATAATAATATATAGGAAAGTAAAAATATTGAAAGATTAAAATAGCAGCAGCATGGAAGTCAGGAGTAAAAAGTATTCTAAGATCTTTGCATGGTATAGAAAGAGAATAAAGGTATCAGTTAACATTAGATTTCTAAAAGTTAAGAAGGCATGTGGTAATCACTATAATAATAATGAGTTTAAAAATACCAAACAAAAAATAAATACTTTAAGAGTTTCAACTCCAACATGTAAAAAGCTTGGAAGCTGTCACTCACACCCTTATAATAAAAAAAAAAAAATGCTAAACAAACTGAAAATTAATTACTTTCCTTGGACCCATCAGAGAATTAAGAACACGAGGCAAACCACTACAAGATATGGAGAGATAGGCATATTCAGAGAGTCACAGCTAAGATCTACTAGATCACCTCCAGTAGAAATAATTGGAGCCATAAACTAGTAGAAACACTATTATTACTTTCCCAGGGCTGTCATAATAAACTATCACAAACTATGCGACTTAAAATGTTATTCTCTCAGTTATAGCTCTGAAGGACAGAGCATGAAATCAAGGTATCGGCAGTGTTGGATCTTTCTAAAGACTCTATGAAAGAATTGCTCCACACTTCTATCTTGGCTTCTGGAAGCCACCAGCAATTTCTGGCACTCCCTGGCTTGTATAATTCCAATCTCTGCCTCCATCCACACATGGCCTTCCCCTTCTGTATCTCTGTCTCGAATCTCTCTCTCCTTATTCTTAATAAGGACAGCAGCCACTGGATTTATGGCCAATCCTAAGCCTAGGATATCATGTTAAGATCCTTCATTATATCTGCAAAGCCTCTATTTCCAAATAATGTCGCATTCATACTTATCAGGGCTTAGGACCAGGGCTTAGGACTTGAACAAATCATTTTGGGGACAAAAAGTCAATCTAATACAAACACTTATATCCTAATTTTTATGAACTGCTGGAGGTTGTGTGTGTAATATCATAAAGGGGAAACTAGTGGAGACTGCAGTCTTAGGGACCCAGCACTTCTGTGGGGTTTATGTCCAGAAACCCCAATAGGCTCTCACAGTAAAGAGCCCATGAAGATCTCTTTGTAGTTCTGACAAGGAAGAAGGTACAAGTAATCATTTTGAAATAACCAGAAACCAGAGCATTTTCCATATCAAATATCTATTCTCCAAGGAAAAGACTTTACTGTGGCCTTACCCCACCTGTGGAAAGGGCTTCTCTCAGATTCCAGTCCCTTCTTAGCATTCTGTCTCATGTGAGAGCAAGAAGATGGAAGGAGCTTAGGAAGTTTTCTAAAGGTCAGTCTCAGAACACAGACCCACTAAAAATTTGAGATTTAATTCTTAAATTATAAGATGCTTCCACTCCCCTACACCTTACCACCACACCAATGGGGCTCCAGTATGAGTTAATTGCTACTGAAAGAGTCATACAATTCAGATATTATCTGAGAAAGAGTTCTTAGGGAAACGCAAAGATAGCAGGAGAGACTAAAACAAGGATACTAAAGGAATATGAAGCCTCTGGCAACCTACAGCTAGAGTACAACTCCTAGCCAGATTAATATAACATCTCACACTAAAGACCTATTTACCTCAGCTCCTATTACCTAATAGAGCATGTCCAACTTTCAATAAAAAAAATTACACATCATGCTTTCAAAAGGCAAAAGACACAAAGACAATGCATCAGATCTGATTCCAAATATAATATGTTTGGAATCAGACAGAGAATTTACAATAACTATGGTTCATATATTATGGGTGATGATGGAAAACAACAGACAACATGCAAGAACAGATGAAAACTAAGAAATAACCAAGAGGAAACACTAGAAATCAAAAACACGGTAACAGAAATGAAAGATGCCACTGGTGACTTCATCAGCAGTCCAGACAATGCCAAAAAGCGAGTTAGTAAGCTTTCAGATGGGTCAACAAAAACTTCCCAAACTGAAATACAGAGAAAAAACAATTAAAAAAAAAAAAAGAGCATCCATAACTGTGGAACAATTTCAAAAGATATAGCTGTAATTTGAATGACAGAAAAGGAAGGAGGAGGAAAGAGTGGAAGAAATAAGTAATAATGCTAGAAAATTCTTCAAAATTAGTAACATACACCAAACTACACATAAAGAAATAGGATAGGTGTGGAAAAGTCTATACCTGAGCAAATCATATTCAAACTGCCAAAATCCAAAGACAGAGAAAATCTTAAAAGAAGCCATAAGATAAAAACATTTTGCCTATAGAGGAACAAAAATAAGAATTCTATCAGGCTTCTTTCTCTTCAGAAACACTTAAACAAAAAATGTTTCACTATTTGAAGCATTAAAAGAAAAAAACTACCACTTAGAATTCTATACCCACTGAAATTATCCTTCAAAAATGGAAAAGAAATATTTTTCTCAAACAAAACCAAGAATTCACTGCCAGACTTTCCTCGAAAAAAATTAATTTAAGTTTCAAAAGAACTCGAATCTACATAAAGAAAGGAAGTGTGAAGGCAAAGAAATAAATGAAGGTGAAACATCTTTTATTTTTAATTCTCAATTGATTTACAAGATAACTGTTTAAAATAATAATAGTAACCATGTACTGGGTGATTACAGCATTTGGACAGGTAAATGAATAACAGCAATGTCATAAATGCAAAAGGAGGAACTAGAAACATACTCTATGGAACCTATATTACACATGAAGTGGTGCAGTGTTATTTAAAGGTGAACTTAGTTATAAATGTGTATTACAAATCCTAGCACAACTACTAAAATAATTTAAGTATAATTGATATGCGAAGAAGACATGAAATGGAATCATATAAAATGTTCACTTGAAACCAGAGAAAATATAAAAATAAGGGGGAAATCAATAGAACCCAAATTGGTCATTTAAAAAGATCAATAAAATTGATAAATTTCTAGAAAAATAATCAAGAACTAAAAAAATTAGACCACTCAAATTATCAATATCAGGAATAAAAGAGGGAATATAACCACAGACTTCACATTCATTAAAAAAATAATAATAGAGGAAAAACTACAAACAAGATACATGTATAGAAAACCTCAGAGTTTTGGTAGTTCAGTAGTTTCAGATAATAAGAATAAACTATTTTTAAAATTCAGTATGTAGTGACAAACTTTTCAGAGGAAAAATAAATCTCCAGGCCCAGATGGTTTTCCTGGTATATTCTACCAAATATTTAAAGAAGAAATCTGTCAATTCTACACAATGAGCTACTACTACTACATATCTATTAGAACGGCTATGGAATGCTTACTTTGGTTTCTGTCAATACAAAATATCACAATGGCATTTGGTTAGATCTGTCAAATCAAACTTATTCAATATAATGCCACTGGTTATATCATACCACTGAGCACTAATCTTTGTCTATTATAGCAAAGGACAAAAGACAAAAAGACATACAAAAATTAATAAAAACAAACTTCACTGTAAATTCGAAACAATTATAATCTTTATTGCCAAAGAAGCAGTAATATTATAGAAACACTTTAATGGTTCCATCTCTTATTTTCTATTAAAAAAAATATATATATTTTTACTTTTGTTTCTAGGGTTAAATATTTTTTACCATAAAGCAAAAAATCTTTACTAGAAACTTCCTATTTCTAAGACTATCTTTACCATAAATGGAGAAATGCCATTAACCGATGACATTTCATTATTTAGGTCCCCTAAAATTACCCAGATCCATTAGTCAAAATACTAATAAAAAGGCCAGTGTCATCGCTTAGGTCTTTTTAATATATATTACAATTTCTGTTATTTATTTCCTCCAGTTTGTTTAAATAGAGAACTGATAAGCAGCATTTTCAAAATATAAGTAAATCCAATCATTCTTAAGATATAAACAAAACCCACTCCTTTTTTGTATTTCAAATAGAGTGCATGTTTGCATAGTACCATACACTCTTAACACATATCCAAAAAGAAAAGAATAAAACATGGTATGAGGAAATTTTTATAGTATTACATTCCTTCTAACATTACTAAATCAGACTAACAGGTGACAGATGTCCACAAAAATAACCTTAATCAAAGTTTAAAAAACAAAAAAAGATTTAATCTCACAGACTACTGAAGAATTAGTCCCAAACAAAAAATTACCATGCACATGTGATTAATGCCATCTCCCAAAATAAATCCTAAAAACAATATACAAAATCCATCTAAAGAGCATAAAGTTGAAAAATTCAATTAAATATTCTTCATGCATATTTTTATTCCTTCTATTAACTTTGAAAAAAACACTAGAAATTAATTTTCAGTATATTTCAACCCAGATTAAAAATACACAAGAATATTTGTCATAGTTTTAATAGAAATTAGCAAAAAAAAAAATCCTGACACCTACATAAAAGACAAATGTGTAACAATTAAAATCTAAGTCTTTTAAGAGAAAATAGTTATCCAAATACATGAGCAATGTGTAATACCAATCCTCCATTTTAGGTGATAATTATTTAAATTTCTTTATTTTTAAACCACATTAAGACAGTTATTTCAAATCATATTTCTTGCTCTTTTTAGCCCAACATTCTCTCCTTTCTCAAAGTGTTTTAAGAAATAATGAAAAGGACACGCTTTGAAATCAGACCAATGCAATTTTGATCCTGCCTTCTTGACATCCTGTCTCTGATCTTGGGTAACAATCTAACTTCAATTTCTGATCCTGAAGACTAGGAACAATGAAGTTTTACCCTAGAATGCTCAATAAAATGCCTAGCATTTAAGCATTCCTCAAATGTTAATAAACAGCAAAATATCAGCTAAAAAGAAATTTTAAGCTTACAAAAAATGGGAAGTTGCTATAAAAGACAATTTCACTCACTTTCTAAGTATACTTTTACAACATAAAGGAGTTAACTGCAAGAACCTCTAAGAATAATCAGAATGAAAAAATCTGAATCATTTGAATTTCTCCATGTTTCCATGCACCCACTAAAAATGCATGAATACAAAAAGCAATAACTTAAATTCTTAGAATGAAATGTGTTAAATTCAAATTACCAAAAAAAAATTTATCTGGCTAGGTAGGGTTAAGAGCAAGGGACTATGTTTTGATGACCTTTGTATTCCCAAGCCCCATCACAGTGTCTGACATGTAGTATGCATGCAAGATCTATTTGTAGCATTAAAAAGATGGTGTATTGCCTAAAATTGTAAATTCTTATTTCCACGTAAGTATAATCATACTCAATACTCATTCAGGAAATATTTGAGTGACTGCCACTGAAAGGCACTTGTTCTAGGCACTCGGATACACCTAAGGGGAAAAAAGAGCTCACTCACTGCACTCCTGGAGTTTATATTCTAAAAAGATGAGACAGAAATAAACAATAAACAGAAAATAAAGAAATTACACAGTAAATTACAACGTGGACAGAATGGATTAAAAAAAAAAAGTAGAGCAGGGTAAGAGAATCATGAATGCCTATAATCTGTTACCAAATGATACCTTTCAGAAGAAGAGTTAGGAATTAATTCCACATTTTATAGTAGTTATGAGTGTAAGCACTAAAAGAGAATTGCCTAAATTCAGTACTAATTACTATTTCCATGCTTGTTTCCTAATCTGTAAAATAAGAAAAATAACAGAACCCAAAAATGTGTAATTTGTTGTGTGAATGAAATGAGGTAACATCTGTGAAGTACTTGAAACAATGCCTTAGACAAAAGTACTACCTAATAAATACTCACTAAATATTAACACCTATACAATACTGTACTGCAATCTCCCTACTAATAATTAAGCAAATGGAGTGCGAAGATATTGCTCACCTTTTTATTTTGAATACTTCTGTCTGTGCTTACTGATGTGTGCAAAGATCTCAAGAAACATCTGTCAAATTTAAGCCAACTATCTTACTAACAAGATAGAATTATAATTATTATTTTTCTGGGAAAAAACAATAGCGTGGGATATGACTGATTAAAAAGAAGTAGAATGTTAGAATGTGAGAAAGTAATCACATCATAGCTATTTAACAGTGCTTCAGAATTTTTTTCCAATCACAGAGCTCACGGAAAAGCCAATAATAGACCCTTCGGCCAGAAAAATTCCATCACAAAGGTCTGTGCTAAATTTTAATTTAAAATTTACAGGTTTCTGAAATGTTTCCCCGTGTCACTTCTGAGAACTTACCAGATCCCCAATAATTAGTGTTTTCCTTTTGAGTTTTTGACCAACAACATTCATCTATTGTGAAATACTACTCTTAATCTTACGTATCTCAAAAGGTAAGCACTATAAACTGAAAGAACAGCTCTATTATTACTAAAGCCAAATTATACTTTCAAGTAACAATCCAAATGTCATTCAAAAGTTTTCAATCTAATATAATAGTAGGCCAAGTGCCAAAATCCACATTTTATTTAGAAAACAGACTGAAATAAACTTCAGAGCTATTATATGCAATCCACTAAACTGAACAGTTTTTCCATAAGAAAATGTACTTAAGTTTTTACTTATAATAAATCATGACTAATTAAATACCTTATGCAAAATTAATCAAATAAGACCAAAAACAGTTTATCATTAACAAACCCTAAAATAGTACAATTCCTTATAATAATTTACAGTTGCATAACACTTTTAAAATATTTTCATAACAGTCTCATTAGATTCACAATAAATCTGTAAGGTTTATATTCTAAAACTGTAGTGTCCAGCTGGTAACCACCAGCCACAGGTGTCTACCTGAATTGTGCCTAGTCCAAACTGAGATGTTATATAAACATTAAATACACATCAGATTCAAAAACAGAAAAACAATGTAAACTATCACAATAACTTTTTATATTGAACATACATTGAAATAATGTATTTTCAACGCAACATAACCAACATATTAAGATTAATTTCCCGTTCCTTATTTTTTTAACATAGCTTACTAGAAAATTTTAAATTTACATGTAACTGATCAAGTCACTATGCTTCAAAGAACATATGTATATCTGCTTCTAAGTACCCACTAAGATGGTATAATTTTAGAGTTTAAAAAATATTGTTCAGTTATTTAAAACAAATTTTTAAGCAAATTAAACCTTTATGCCTAAATTTGTCTAGCATGATAAACTAGAGACTCATAAAGAAATGTTTCTCATCCGCAAAACAGGTAACATCAATGTAACATACATAGGGAAGGCAATCAGCAGGCTCACCTGACAAGATGATTAATATCCCAGATTACTGATTCTCTATTAAAGGGTTACTTAAGAGCCTCAATGAGTCACACAGAAAGGATTAAAGAGTATATTTCTAAAATGAAAGTTAGACCTCATCCACCGACTTGAAATAGGAGCTCCATTAGGCAACATTCTGTTGGTCTGGTTTAGGTGGACATATTACAATATATGTAAATTTTGTGTTATTCATTAGGCTGGCCTCCTCTCCCCAATTACTCTAAAATAAGTACCACTGAAGAACAGACTTAGCGGGCATATAGCAGGCTCCCTATTTTCTGCTAGTCATAAGGGTATTAACAAATTTTTTAAATAGAATAAGTGATGTGGTCTCTGGTATTAATGAGCTCAGGGCAAGTAAGGTCAATGTACGTGAAATGAATAACAAGAGTTTTTATTTAGGTTTTAAACTGAGGTTCTAACATAAATTAAGTTGGGCTTTATAGAATATAAGAAATTTAGGATATTTCTGTGGGAAAGGGGTTACCTTGAAATTTAAAATAAAGCTTTTACATTTTCACTTAATATTCATTCAGAAAATTCTGAACTTTCAACAGATTTATTTTCATCATTTAAACTGATTCATAAAATATATTTGATAAGAATGATCTAATTAGTACATAAGTAAAATCGGAGTCTTTATCTTATATAGCGTGCATAGATGCACATGTGTGCAAGCATGCACGCATGCGCACACACACACTCCAAAACAGTAAGGCAAAATAGTCATCAGAGTGCAACCTGCTGCAGCAGAGCAGTAATTTTAATGGAAGTCTAATACAAAAACTTTGATATTAGCAAAACACATTTCTAAATAAAAGTTAAAAAACATAGACTATACGTTTTAATGACCAACTTTAAATGTCTCCTTAAAGCATTATTTTAGTAAAGACTATAAACGGTCTCAATTTTAAAAATATATGAACTTATATACCTATAATCCAAAACAATTTGCACCTGATTATTACAATTACCATGACTCTAGGAATAACACTGTTAATAGTTAATAAAGCCTGTCTAGATTTTGGGTAAATTTTTGTCCTCCTCAGTACTGGGGCACTGACAGATACTAAGAAGGTTAAAACAGCTATAATATTTCAGGTAAAAGGACTTTAAAGACATCAGTCCAACTGAAAGTGTGCTTAACTCTAGACTCGGTGCCAGGAGTAGGAAAAAAATATCCTGGCTACTATCAAGTACTCCCTATGTCACAGGTCAAACTACAAGGGATGAATAAATCCTTCCAGTGTAGGAATCTATATCCTGATCTTCTTTATGCTTCCCGTAGTACATTTTAACATTTCTGATTTGCCATATATCCTTTTAATGTACTACATTTCCTATCTTGTTTGAATTTCTAATAATTCACAAGTCTTATTCTTATTACAACACTGTAAACCATCCCACCACATTCATGACACAGATCAACAACTGGAGGGAGGGAGAGGCAGGAGTATATATATATATATCATAGTTTCCAGGGATTGTGGGAAATTTTTTAAAAATCCAGATGATTCAATATGTCCCCCCGCCCCCAATCACTTTATCCCCACCTCCACTGCCAATACTGCTGTAAACTACATGGGCAACAAAACTTGTATTTGTCCTAATTCCTCTAGTTCCTAGCACGGCATCAATCACATTGCTCACATTAAGGCAAATTCTTCTTGATTAATAATCTCTCATCTAAAACTCCTTTCCCTGATGTGACTTTGTGATAGAACCTTTCTTTTAGTGTTCATGGTAACTCTTGCTGTTACCATATTTGAAACATTTTATTACTAGAAAACTCCTAGTGATTAGATGCCACAGTTACTGTCTTTTAATTATCTGGACACTAAATCATTAAAAGAAACTGAACTAAGTGGCACTAAAATAGGCATTGGAATTTAGGATCCCATGTTTGTCATCTCTGCCTTGCAAATTATTTGAGCAACAAAATGGAGTCATGAAGAGAAGTTTAACGAAGTATACAAAATTTGAAAGATTATGAAATGCAAGTGTACTGGAAAGGACTGATATAGCATAAACAGGTCTAGGAAAGAAAGAGCCCATAGCACTACCTTATCTGACTCTAAATCAACATCTCAGGCTAGATGTAAATTTAGAACAATGAATTTTTTTAAAAAGAGTTTCTTCTTAGAGTAAAAGCTCTTTTAAGAGCAAACAACTAGTAAATATGCTTTCAGTTGAATGAAAACAGACAGTAGAATATCCAGGCACTTGAGACCTTCAGAAACTAACAAAATCCAAAACAAAACTAAAAAGAAGTAATGTCAAATTTAGTGCAAGGACTGTCAAATTTAAGAGCCCAGAAAGAAAATGCCTACCTCACTTCGGACTGATAGCCAACATTATGACTGAAAAAGTATTACATATAGCACAGTCTCAGGTCAGAGAAGCTCTAGTAAGATTATGAAGGAAATTCTATTTGCTTAACAGTGGTAATAAATGACTGTGAACTTGTCTGAACATCTAACTTAAATCTCAAAGAAAGCTACAGGGAGTGAGACGGGAGATGGAGGAAGTGCGAGGGAGGACTGAAAAGAACAAGCACAGTATACTAAAAAATAAAAAGAAAAAAAAATTTAAAAAAAAAAAAGTTTTTCTAATACCTGCCTAACACCACTTCAGTGAAACCAAGAGGCCAAAAATTAGTAGTACCTTCAAGATTCTTATGCCTTACCTGGCCATTTATTATTATGTTGGCAGTTATGAATACTTAACACTTAAGGACTGTATGCTTGTTTCTGAAACTGATGAATATGCTAAAACTTTTTTGCTCAGCACTGAGTCTAAAAGGATAGGACTCAGGTGAAAAAGAGATCACAGCAAAGAAAATCAGACACATTAAATCCCTGGGGCCAAATAAATAAAGGGAGTGCTAGACTGTGACCAGAAAATATCCTCAAGTATTTAGAAAGAGGATCTCATTTCACCCCAGTTATCCAGGACCATTTATATCACATTTATAGACCCACCTACTAATGTAGATAACTAATATGGTTCCAAGACAAATACACACACATAGGATCTATAGCTTTGGAGTTCAGCATCATGTCAATTTACTGCTTGGCTCATCTCAAACAATTCTAATATCCAAGCTGATTCTGGAAACAAATGTGTCTACCTTTCCTCTCTCCTAAGAAACCTGGAACCCCTCTGGTTTTGCTCCCCTGTAGCTATGTCTTCAAGGCCTACAGCCAAATCCCATTTCCTCCTCTTTCCCTCAAGATGCCAATCTGAACCTCTACCTAGTGCCTACTACCAACAACCATCCAAAACTCCCATACCAAGTTGGCCTGCTCCAACTATCTGTCTACACTGCCTTCCACTATACAAATCCCTCACGCTGAGGGGCTGACCGTAGGCATATATGGATAAATCACTATCCAGATTTCCAAGACCAGTTTCTGGCCTCTCCCCAATCTAGAAAGACATAAATCTTGCTTGAAGTCAATCTGCCTAGTAGTTGGATATGAAATCCTACAACTAAGCAAGTCACAGTTCAATTATGATTACCCAATTTACCTAAATTTCAATCACATATTAGGTTTTATTCACTCTTTCTTTTCTGAACACAAATTGAAACTCTTCAGATCTCACACCGTGCCTTACCAGTTAACCTAGAAAGCAGACCTGCAGTTTCCTATTTTCACCCAAATCAAGAATCACTGCATCTCTTTCTTTGCCTATCTTCAAGCCCTTGACAAGACACCATTTATTTCTATGCAATGAAAAATTAAACATTTATGATACTTAAAATACATTTAATAGAATAGTCCATGATCAAGGAGGGGAGGAAAAATTACAAATTTAGATTATGTATCAAAAAATTGGAGGTATATTTGGTTGGCAATATGGAATGAACCAAAAGCACTTCATATTTTGTAACTTTTATATTAAATGCCTTATAATTTAGGCCATCTTATTAATGTGCCACCATTTTATTTTGCAAAACTCTCATTTAGAAAAATACAGGGCAAATTTTTGGCTAGTTTCTATAGGAAAATATAAAATCATGAATGTAAATTTTCACATTGTGATTTTATTGAATTATAAATATTCAAAATTTGAGATACTTAGAAAAATCTGACTATGAGTACTTACTAAATAAGGAATAAAAATGATCATGATATTTGCAAGAGACCCAACTTCAAAACAAATTTCCTAATATTCCTCTTTTATGCTCTTAGTTTAATTGAAGTAAATCCCGAGACTTAAAGGTAAACCATTAATGGGCAATTTCCACTTACCACTACTTACTTATCTGTATGAATCATGATTTTCTCCAAACAGTGCAACAAAGTAAAATAAAGAAATAAATCACTCAAATATATAATTGCATACATCATTTCTAAACCGATTGCAAATTTTTCTCCATTAAAACTACCTCAGAGTTTAAACATGCTGATTTGTTACATGTGACCTTATAAAAAATAATTTAAACTAAAAAGTTCATAACCTTATCTAAAATAAAAATTCAGTCCTTAAAATTCACTTACTTTTTCAAAAATAAAATAAAAAGTAAAATAAATGTCACGTGTAGTGACATTTTGTAACATTTTTTTCTCTTATTCCACCACAAAATGAAGATCTGTACTTTCCAAGTAAGAAAAATAACTATTGCCTTTCCCTCTAAAGCTCTCCCCAAATTCTTTCACGATATATTTATAATGTAGAAACTAAAAACAGTGCTTTAGTTTAACATAAAATACATATGTCTCTAATAGTACCCATCCTACTTAATTTTTCCTGAACTACTAAACTTACTACCAATAATAAACTTTCTCCATAGTATATACTCAACAATGAAAGTCTCTTCCTACATAATTTTTGTAGAGATTCAACAAGTAAAATTCAATTTCTGCATTAATAAAAAACCACTTTAACCCACTGGTCCTTTAAATACAATATGCTGCTTCTAACCAAGGTCAAAACCTGAGAATTGTTTTTTCAAGTTGGTTCAAGTATTAGGGAAATCTTTTAAAAATGAAAATAACAGCAATCAGCACTGGCACTATTCAAAGCACTTTACAAGTATTAACTTATTCAATCTTCCTAACAACCTATAAGGTTGATATTTTTAATCACATTCATAGATTAAAAAACTGAGGCAGAGGTTAAGCAACTTAGTCACAACAGCTAGTAGGTGGAAGAGCCAGGATTTGACTTTAAGCTGTACCAGTCCAGAGCCCACACTCTCAATTCTTTTTACCCGTACCACCTAAATGTAGGACCCATCACTTCACAGATATCCAAATTATTTCAAAACAAAAAAATTAAAGTTTTTTCATTTTATGACAAACCAGGAAAAATACCATGTAAATATTTTAAGCGTAAGAAATGACTGTCGCTTACAAAACCAAGCATATTAGATTTATATTAAAGAGGAAATCCCCTTTAAATCATTTTGATAATTTTAATATGGATTACATAACCAATAAATTTAAAGTATACCTTCATATGGAAATGTATGACAATTATCTTTCAAAAATTAACTACAAATGCACCTAAGTAACCAACCTTCAAAACACAGTAGGCAGTCAAGGTGAGAGTATGCAAACAACATACTTTACCAAGATAATCTGGCAACTCACCTAACCAGAACACAACAAAAAGTCACTAAGAAAAGGCATTTGGACAATTAAAATAGTTAATCCAATGTTCAAGTATTGATCCTCATTTACTTTTCTCGAGAGGATCTCACACAGTAAGGAAGAGTACTTATTTTTTCCCTTGTACAGAACTACAAATATGAAACTTCAAATGAAAAGGAATTTAATCAACAGTCCAATCAACAGAGCCTCAAGGCATAAAAGTACCTGACTTCACAAATTATGACCGTAAGTCATCAAGAGGTTTAATTATATTTTGCATCCTATTCAAGAGAGAAAAGAATTGCATATTTAATTTTTGTATGATTTTCATCCAAAACAGTTTAAGTGGTTTTATAATTTGATGCTTAAAGGAATAAACTCTCAATTACCCAGTAAGCTCAACTAATCAATTAGAAAGTAATTCATGTGACAGTTCCAAATACCAAAGGTTTGGGTTCAAGAGCATTTAGTGTACAAAAGTTACCTGAAAGCAAGACGGAGATGGGGGAACAGAAGCATAAAAAGCCTAAGACATCACAGAAGAGTAGGGCGAGTATCTATAAACACCATGCTTAAAGCATTCTCCACAAAACAATGTGTGGGCAGAAAGTGCCACATCAGCAGTATTCTGTATCTGTCCTGCTTCTAAATCATTTGTTAGTTTCATAAATTATTAATTTTGGTTAATAGTTTGTTGGTATGACGCCGTACCAACAACTCTCTACTGCAAAAAAGTGACAGTATCCTCCTAATTTATTCTACGAAACCAAAATTAAGATTACTCCTACAGAACATGCTTATGCCTTACGGTGACACAAATTTATGCTTTAAGGTGACACTTTTTTTTAAGCAGTTCACTTTTAAATTGCTTTTAATTTTTTTAAAAAGGTTGAGGAAGATAGTGCCTACCCCACACCGCACTTTGTTATCAAAAGAATGGTTACACTACTCAACAAAACTCCCTTTCAAACCAGGCTGCGCCACATTCTGCTTTCTCTAGCTCCAAGCAAAGTTTTAAAATACTAAATAACATATAAAGCCTTGTACTTTTCCCTCCTCTAGCAAGGAAGTCTAACTCCAAACAGGAAACTGCTTATCAAAGGGGTCAACACAAACTCTATCAAACCCAAACCCAGTCCTCAATTAAGAGATTTAATATTTAAATGCCAACATATTTGCACAGGTAGAAACGGAGAAAATACTCAAGCTTCCCTGGCATTGAGGCATCCCTTGCAAGTTTTAGCAGGGCAAAGGAGGGGGAGGAAATTGCCTTGTCTAACAAACAAACAAGGAAAAAGGGGAAGAAAAAAAAAAAGCCAATCTATACAAAGCCTCGTAGAAGATAAGAAGTTGAAAGTGCTACTTTTATCAAGTTTTTCAATCACCTTCTCCCCATGGGGGAGGGAAGAAGGGGCTGGGGAAGAGAGGGAAGCTCCCGGCTGAGTTCAGCTGGACAGTGGGCGAGGAGAGGTGACTGGGTACCCCTATCCCCCATCTGACCTTTCCCAAGAGCAGAAAAAGACGCGGGGAGGGGAGCGCGAGAGGAAGCACCCGCAAGCCCTCCGACTAATTTTTCCGCCAAAAGAGCAAGGTGGAAGGCAGGAGAAGGAGAGACGGACAGGAAGGTTCGGTGTTGCCGGCAGGGGCTGACGCGCGTCTCCGCGCGCGGCTCTTCCCCGCGGATACCGAGAAGGGGAACCGCCTTCCCGAAAGGGAGGGTCGGCCGGGCGGTGGGAAGCACCCCCCGAGTCTCTTACCCATGCTGGAGGCGCCTGCAGGGAGAAGCCCAGCGCCGCTGCTCCTCCTCCAGCTGCTCGCGCGGCCGCTCTCGCGGCAGGAGGCTGGCCCTGCACTCCGCTCTTGCTCCTCCAGAGCTCAGGCGGGACGAGGAGGCGCCTCCATCCGCCCGCGGCGCTCCCCGGACAGTCTCGTCAGCGCGGCCGTGAGGAACAGGCGGCGGCTACTCGCGCTGTGTCTCCGCCGGAGCCCGACAGCGGGAGGGCGCTCCCCCGCCCGTCCAGACGGAGGCTTTCCCACCCTCGGTCGCACCCGCAGCGGGGGAGGGACTTGCGGTTCGTCTTGGCCGCTGGCTCCAACCCCGAGCGCCGGCCAAGCCTCGGAGCCCGCCCCTCGCCTCTCCTTCACTGCCTGCCGTTCTAGAACGCGACGCCAAAGACTGAGGTGGAGACCCGGACCGAGGCGGGGAAGGTGCAGGAGCTGAGCCGGGAGGAGGCAACTCTCGCGAGAATCCCTTGTTCTCCCTGCCCCGCCCCCGCCGCTTCCCGGCTCACCACCCGGCCCCCCGGCTGGTGCCAGGTGCGGTGACGTCATGGCCGGGGGTTCGCCAGCCGCCGGCGTCCAGGTGCGGCGAGCGGAAGAGAGAAGAATCCGGAGGAGTAGCAGTTAGTCCTCCGCCGTAAGTTCGGAACAGCTGAAACGGAAGTTTTGTGTGGTTTGTCGCCTCAGATGGATACAAAGAGTTTTCGCTGATAGGAAAAGTGAGCCTGGCTTGCCCTACTTTCCGAGGCGGCGATGTGGTGTTGCTTTCTGCAGAGGGGGACCTAAAAGAAAAGAGGCAGGGAGAGAGAGTGAGCCCTCTTGCTTTCCACCTTCGGAGGCCCAGCTGCTATCCGAATCCCGAAGTTTACCCTGCAAAGTTGCTTACGAATCAGAAGCATTTCTTAGTCGGAAAAAAAAATAAATAAAAAACTTAAGTACAAAAATCTATTTTACAGAAATAAATTATTGGTTTCATTTAGTCTGTCAGTTTAAGACAATTTTTAAATTTCTCTTTTGAGAGTACAGTTTGTTACATAATGGGAAGTGGGGGGAGATATTCATGATTTGAAATTCCAGGCATTTTTTTAGCTTCAATATGAAGAAGGGTGTGAGGTTATTGTAATCCAATAATAGCCTTTTCTTAGAGTTAGAAACAAGTATAATTAATTCAGCTAGCTTTTGTCCCCGCTTATGTACACCCAATTTCCACAGAGGTGTATGAGAGCAACATTTGTAAATGCCAGCTACTGTACCTAGTGCTTTTTAAATAAATTATGTCTTTTAATTCTAACAATTATCTAATGCTAAAACCGCCTTGCCCTTTGAAACCGGGCAGAACTTGATTTCTGAAACTCAGCACAGCCATTACTTTTTGTGGGACCTTGGATAAATTAACCTCAGTGGACTTCAGTTTCTTGAGTCTGTTGAAAAAAAAACTTTACTGTGCAAAGCAGTGTCTGACACATTGTAACAGCCTCGTAAATATCCACTCCCACTATCTCCTTGGATAGGCCTGTTTTTGCCATCTTTTAATCCTTTTATTATTTTTTTTGAAAGGTGGTATAAGGTGCTTTTATAACAAGAATTCAGCCACAGAAGCCATAAAAGAGAAAAGAAAAATATAGAATATGTACACCTAAACAAGATGTGCCTGTGTTGTATTGTAACTACAGAACACATTTTGCCTTCTTCAATCAAAAAATACTGAGTATTATCTTTATTGTCCCCTACCAAACAAACCAAAAAAAAAAAAAAAAAGCTGATGTACAGCCCATATCCTCAAAGATTTTACATTCTAACAGGAGGTGAGACATTAACACATAGTTTATTAACAGTATGGGTTAATGAGGGTCAAATACCTGAGATTTTGAAGGAAATAAATCACTGTGGCCTAGAAGTAAAGAGTGGAGGTGGATATGCAAACAGAGTATTCCTGAGCCTTAAATCTGCGTGGCTCCAGCAGCAAGTAAGAAAGTAAACCATTTAAGATTTAAAGAATGAGGCTGGTGGGAAGCAAAAGACTTCATGAAAGGAGACAATAATATAATACGTTGGAAGAGAACTGAATTCCTAGGTCTCTAGGATCCTAGACATTTCAAGAAGAAAGTCCAATGACTAGAACTGAAGAGAGGTTTAAGGAAAACAAATATAAAAAAGGAAAAAAGACCACTGGACTTGACAATAAGGTTACCTTCGAAGGTACAATTTCAGAATATATAATATGTAACTATATATATTCAGAATGTAACAAAAGATAAAAGTTAAGATTTTAGTGATTAAATGAGTGATAAGAAGTGGAGGCCACAAGCAGATAAGTTGGCCACATTTTATTAATCAGAAATCAGGTCACATGATCTGACAATAAGGTAAAACATTTACAATCAGTTCCATCCTAAGGTCTGTATTATTTTCATAATAAATAATGTATTTTAGAAGTTTGAAAATTAAAATAAGCAAAATCACTCTACAAATTCAGAGGGCAATATCCTGTTGAGGTAATGTTGAGATATTGGATCATAATAGAAATTAGAAGGATCAGGGAATAGGACCCATAAGAAAGGTTGAGAAAACTAAAGTAAAGCTAAGAAATGATCACAATCCTAGAGTTAATGCTCTCTTCTAAAGGTAAAACCAAAAGAAATCTCAATAGAGAATGAACTCTAGAAATTTATTTTTTAAACTTACCAAAAAAAGGTATGTAAAACTATGTTCCAAACTTTCAAGTATTAAGCAAATGTTATTAAATACTCTATGGAGCTCTTCTCATCTTGTAACTCTTACTTCCCCAATGAGAACTTCAAAGTATGACACTCTATACAATTTTATATTTATATATACTCTATTCAGCTCAAAACATTGATTTCCTCAGCAGTAACAATTAGTTGGAGGATAGAAAATATGGTGAGAAGATATCACACTTTTCAGATATTTAAATTTAACCTCAATTGCTTTCAGCTAAAAAGATTATCTATTTTTTTTTTGCCTTTATTTCCTTTATATTTTTTAATGAATTAGGGGTTTTTTTTCTATGCATCTGTCCTCACCCTTTGCATTCCCAGGCAAATGGACTCCACGCTGAACACTCCTTTTTTCCTGCTGAAAACTGAATGTGTTGATCTGGTATCAAAGAGAACATTACAATCTCTGTGAGAATGACACAATTTGAGACCAACCTAATTCATACTAAACTGCCATCATTTCTTAATGTTTTGTTAGGAATTCACAAAAGATACATATATTGAAAAAATCCTCTACCTTATTCTGGTAAAAACTATTCTAACTAGGAAGAATATTCTGAAGACAAGTCAATTGTGATATTTTTAAAATTTAGCTCAAAGCTTAACTAAAGAATTAGTTAATTCTTTTCTGCTTCTTTATTCTTGGTTCCACAGTAGTAGATTTTCTGGTCGTTCTTCTTATTGTTATCTTGTTTTGGCTTAGCTAGTTTAGAGTATACTTAAACACAAATTAAATCAATGTATAATCTGAATTTTAAAATTCACTCTTTAGAAAGAATTACAGGAAATAATAATCTCAGACTCAATGCCTATACTGTGAGGTCATTAGAGCTAGAAAATTGCCCTGCTCCTACTGGTGACTCATTAGCTTATAACAGAATCCTGCTACTTTGCTAGCAAACTGGAGAAGCACTCAAACATGTGACCACTCTAAACGCTTTTCATTACTGCACATTAAAAAAAAAGTTTAATTAAAAACATTATAATATGTCCAGCCAAATGACTTGCCACTTTGTCAACTGAAATGACCTTTTTAATAATGATATTTGCACTATATTCTGATGGTAGTGTTATTAGAGCATGCTCGTATGGTAGGTAAGTCATAGAGCCTTGTAGGCCTTCAAAGAGAGTCTCTTTCAATAAGTACTACTTTTTCAAAATGTTAAAGATAATCTGTATTGAAGTATCTGTTATTTTAAGTAATCTCAAATGACAAATATATTTGCATTTTTTAAATATCAGGCAATTCAATTATAAACACAATATTATGTAAAAAAATTTCCAGTCATGAGTAGACATACATTCAACTCAACAAACGTTTACTGATCACCCTTTACAGATCAGCACCTGCTCTCAGTTATAAATATAGACATAGAAAATACGGTCCCTGCCCTCAAAAGAGGAAGTATTACGGAGCCTTTGTGGGTATATTGGAGTTGCCCATAAGGACAAGGAATAGTATTCAGGCAGCCACGAGGACAGGCAGGTAGGTGTACAATTCAGGCCCTAGGATGCCTTTTGGAGAACAGGCTTGGAGAACCAGAGTAAAACACAGAGGGCCCCAGGTGTTGTGGGAATGATTTGAGGTGTTATTCTAGAAGTTACAGGTAGTTAATGAAAAATTTTAAGTAGATAAATTATATCCTCTTTCAGCCATATCTATGGTCACAGAAAAAAATTCATACTTCTCTAAAAATTAGATGTAAAACATTTGGTTCAATAAGCATTGATTAAACACCTGTACCCTTGATCAATTAGTAAATGTTTTTAATATAAAAAAGTTTGCTAATATAATATACAAGGCACTATGTATTCTGAGATGCAAACATAAACTCTGCCTTTAAGGAATGTGATTTCTAGCTAAGAAGTTCAAGGTATGCTTAACTGCTTTAAACTTATGCTTATTTAAGTAAAATTCACCTTACTGCAGAGAATTTGCATTTGGAATTACCATGGCACAGACCAGTAAGCTTGGCACATTCTCATTTTAGTAATGACTTTTCAGTGTTCTTATTTAGTTCACTTTGCAAATTTTAAGCAGTAAATACAAATGATCTGTTTCCCAATATTCAGAATATGATATTTGTACATATCATAAGCTATTCCATTACAGGGTGAGTTCACATAAATGACAAAGAAGAAATTTTTTCAAAAAATAGTAACTCAAGGGAACTCTTAAGAGAGGATGGCATCTATAATCATTATCCCTTTGGCACTACCATTTCTGCATCTGGCTTAATGTGACACTAAAAAGCACTCATCAGATTTTTATATTTTTGTGCTTCTGAAACCAGAAGTGGAAACTTTATTTCAAATCCCTATAACTTCCTTAACTAAACAGATGACAATGTGGATTATGCCCCATCTGACACTGGAGCTTTTAAACTGCCTGCTCTGGCATTATTTTTTGATGCCTAGAATGCCTGCCAAAGCAAAAGATTTTCATAAACCAAGACGTTCCTTTCTGTATATTTCTAAGACTTCACATTACATTCTTCTGGTTTCCAGGCCATGTCTCACCATTCCCACAAGTGCACCACATTCCATATATGGCTCAAAATCAGATCTCCTCACACTTCCTTACCCAGCTCTGCCTTTTCTCATATCTATTAAAATATCTGAGGGCAAATTCAAGTGAAACACTTCAACCTCCTTACTCCTGAGACTTATGTTAATACCTTCAGTTTATAACCAGGGGGATCGAGTCATTCTAAATGATCTCCTACACACTCTGCCTACTTCTTGCTTTACAGAGCTGATTCATCTTCAACATGAACTGTGTCATATTTGGACCCTCAAAACTTTATACTTGGACCACCTTTTCTTCACCCTTACTTCCTAGATTGTATCCTTCTCCTTCTTTCATTCTTCCTTCTCCACCCCTTTTTCTATCTGCTACCATATCTCTCCTAACCCTTTAACAGTCCTTTGATCATCAATCCAGTTTGCCCGGTCTAGTAAACCCTACATATGCAACTCTTTGATCTCCTAACCCTCCCTTACCACCAAATATCTTTCACAGAATAATCCTGGAATTTATTGACACTATTTAAAGGTAACAAAGGTTTTTACACCTTAATAGCACACAATTTCAATGTATTTCTTAAAGTAAATCAGTGAAGTGAGTAATAGTTCTTATTTCATAATATTAGCAACAACAGCAACATGAAAAACAGCTAACACCATCTGATTATTTTAAGTATTGGGCACTGACCTACACATTTCACAGATCTCATCTGATTCGATCCTCATTACAATGCTATGAGTCATAGTATTACCATCTCCATTTTAAAAGAGCATGAAACTGAGATCAGTAATTACCTTGCCTAAGATCACATACCTATTAAGTGGCAGAGCCTGTGCTTGAACGCAGGGCTAATTCCATTACCAATGTTCCATCCATATCGTCAATTTGCAACTTGAGCCATGATTTTTTTTCTTTTATTTAAAAAGAAGGGAGGGGAAAGAAAAGGGTAAGAAAATATTCTAAAGAAATCCACCTTCAATGGTTTGTTACGATGGTCAACCAGGAAAAGGCCTGACACTAATTTCTTTTCCCACATTTAAGTGTTCCTTGAGGACCTACTCTGTGCCAGGGACTGTAAAAGGTGGTAATACAGATAGGATGTAGAGAAATGATATCAGAAACATGGTCTCTACCCTCATAGAGCTTATGATCTAAGGGAGGATGTCACATTTTCTAAAAATGCAGTATAAATCATCTATATTACTTCTCACATGCCACCTCTTACATGAATTCTTCTTTCTTAAATGTGTATTCTCTTTCTTCATAAACTTCGTCTTCTCCTAGGACATGTGATGTATTTTCTTTTGTAATATAGTCATTATCATACAACTTTCATTTCCTATCATGATAGTAATGGTTTTGAGGACTCAGACTGTGTCCTACCTATATTTGCATTTTTCTTTGCCAGCTATTAATACATTAGAGGCTCTCAATAATTATGTACTAAATTTAAGAATAAGAAGACATTAAAATTATTTCTCAGTATCCTCAAGATTTGAAATTAAGGAATTATTATTTCAATGCTTAGATTGGAATCTTTTTATAAATGCTGTCTCATAAATGAATTATTTACCACTCTGTGGCCAACTCTTCCTGGAGAGGATTAGCCAAGATGTAATTACCTAAGATATATGCTTGACTAAGTGGTTCCTTATCTTTTTTAGTGAAGACAGACCCTGCTAAATAATTAAGTAATAATTTTAAGTTAATATTTACATAGCAGAATTTTTTTAGAAATATTGCAAAAAAAAGCTGAAGAAGTATATTCAGAATAAATACATTCCATTTATTGCAAGGTCATAATTTTGTTAAGAATTATGGGTGGGAGGGAGTAGTGAAAAAAAAAAAAGACTGATAATGAGAGAGAAATACTAGAACAGTTTTATCTGCTCTATAGTCTGCATCAGAAAGAGCAGCCACTCCTGACAGATGAAGCCTGGGTTTTTCCAGCCCCACTTCTTTGTGCAGACAAACAGTTAGTGTTTCTACACATGCGCATGTTTCTTTCCCACTGTGTAGCAACCACCTGATTATTCAAACCTTACCTCTCACCCCTAAAAAGTATATAATAAATGAAGAAATCCAGGCTAGTACAACACTACAAGGTTATGCTCAAAACATATTAAAGAATCATCATCTGATGGTTAGGAAATTTGTCACCTAACCATGTGCAGTTTTACCTCAAATCAAGTAAGAAGTAAAAACCCAGGATTCAGAGATGAGCTCTATGTTCCGAATCCAATAAAACAATCAAATAAAACATTTACAAAAGAAAAAGATGTGATCATCACTCAGCAGTTTTCTTAAAAGACTATCAGTTTTCTAAGGCCCACAGAAATTATACTACACCAAGAGAAAAAGCCTTAGAAGAATTTCCATTTCTAATATAAGTTCACATACAGATCTTTCTTTCCTACATGTGAACATTAATTATTAGGTCCATCTGAATATTACTCAAACCAAGTGAAAGGGAAAGGAACTTCATGGCAGACACTTTGTAGAGATAGGAAAATAAAGCATATAGGAACAGTTTTATTTGTGAGGAAGAACCCTAAGAAAGAGGAACGAGGAACTCTCTAAACAAATTTATTGAGGGAAATGTTAGACTACAAGAGCCTGACAGAAAAATCTCTTACTCACTATTTCATTCATTCATATATTTTGAGAAGAGAATGTTTTAAACATGACTCAGAATGAATTTTTTAATAATAAAATGATAAATTGAAATTAAATTCATCCAGTGTAAAGAAAAAGTTGGCCTATTCTTAAACTCATATATTAATCATATCTACATTTTTAAGCTTTTTTCCCTGACAATGTAAAAACCACCTGTTGTACTGAATTCAAAGAATATGGAAATGTATAAAGGAAAACATGAAAGTTCCCAAAGAATCTCACATATCAGAACAACCATTATTAACGGTTTGGTTCATATTAACCAGAATTTATATTCATGTTCTTCTATGTAAATGGTTAATAATTATACTATACATATTGCTCTGCTCTTTTTCATCTATCAAAAGACATATTTCCATGCCAGTGCATTTATTTCCATATCGAGTCATTGCTTCAAATGACACATTCCACTTATTTTATTTTATTTTTTTTATTTTTTATGCTATAGCACTTGGTCTTCCTAGGTGGTCTCCCATCCAAGTACTAACCAGGCCCAACCCTGCTTAGCTTCCAAGATTCATTCCACCTTTTTTAGTGAGCCATGATCAATGCTATAATTTGAATTATTTCCATGTTGTTGTTTTTTTATGTGTACCATTGCCCCAGTGAACATATTTGTACGTATTTTTTTTTGCACCCCTGTGAAATTTTTCATAGAGTTTGAATTGCTAGATCAAAATCCACCTAAAAATGTTGTACCGATTATAAGCATACTTCCAAGTATTGTAGGTTTGCTGTCAGATCGCCACAAAAGAGAAAGTATCACAATAAAGTAAGTCACAATCTTTTGCTGATGAAATGTCTTGCCTTCAGTTTAAACAAACAAACAAAAAATCTGTGAAACACAATAAGGCGAGCCACAATAAAATAAGGCATACCTGTACTGTCACCAAAACAGTATTAACAATCTTTTAAATTTAGTCTGTATGGTAGAAGAAAAGACAATTGCTTCAATTTATATTTATATGAAGGAGGTGAAGAAGCTTTGTAAATTGACTATTTTTATTTCTTTGTCTAAAAATTGCCATCCCACATGCCCATATCCTTGGCTCATTTTTCTGTTTTTGTTAATTATCATTTTGTCATTAATTTCTAAGAACTCTTTATTCTAGGGCTATTAGCCATTTTCCTGGATATCCATTTGCAATTAGATTCATTTCTCCTTTTCCAGGTAGGCATGGAGTGCTAACCTCTGCTAATTGCTTTTCCAGTCAGCTGGCTTCCAGCTGAGTTTGGACAACTAGAGGCGTTGGTGGAAGACTGGAATGTGTGGAAGGCAGAATAATAGCGTCTCAAAGATGCCTAGGTCCTGGTCACTAAAACCTATGAACATGTTATGTTACATGGTAAAAGGGAAATTGAGTTGCCAGATAGGATTATGTTTGCAAATCAGCTGACATTATTTTTGGAGAGCATCCTAGGTTAGCCATGAGGGTCTAATGTAACCATAGAGTCCTTAAAAGTGGAAGTAGGAGCCAGAAATGGGAGAACCAGCAAGATGGTAATATGGGAACAACTCAACTGGTCATTGCTGGCTTTGAAGATGAAGAAAAGGGCCACAACACAAGACGGGCAGCATCTGGAAGCTGGAAAAATTAAGGAAACAGATTCCCTTCTAGAACCTCCAGAAAGAAATGCAGCCCTACTGACATCTTGGTTTCAGCTCACTGACGCCTGTTTCAGACTTCTGAATACCAGAACTGCAAAATAATAAATTTGTATTGTTTTAAGTCACATAATTTGTGGTGATTTGTTATAGCAGCAATATGAAACTAATACAAGGGGCCAGAAGAAGGAATAATCCACTCCCAGGCCCACTTTAATCAGCATCTCTAACATCCACTGAGTCTTCCCTGTGGTGTCTTGCTATTACCAAATAGGCCTACATGTTTTTTGCTTCTGTTGGTTGACCCTGGTCCTTGCGCTCTGAGAACACCACATTTTCCCCTTTTTCCTTCCAGTTTAGGATCTAAGAAAGAGGCCACCAGCTACTGAGAACTTCTAAGATGCTTATCACCTTCTTTTTGGGCTTCTCACCCCTTCCATTGCCAATGAGAACAATTCCTATATTAGATTCTATGTTTCAGATATTTAGAGATATCATGTCTTTTCCTGGTTGGATCCTGTTGGAGTCATTCTAAAGTGTTACAAATATGATTTCCCAGTTTGATGGGGTTTTTTTCCATTCAGGTTTAAACTTGCATTTGGTTAAACTTATGATACTTTTCATAATGACTTTTGAGTTTTACATTACAGTCAAAAGTTCTTTTGCCTTCCAAAATAATAAAAATAAATAACCTATTATTTTATCCAGCTATAAATTTTTATTGATAAATAATATATAATCACAAAAGTATGTGTCACAGGTATACAACTTGCTGAATTTTTACAAACTATACGTTTCTGGTCATTATAATTTTACATTTTAGATTTTAAGTGATCTATCTGGATTTAACTTAGGGTGGATAGAGTGAGATTAGAATTCGGGTTTGTTTTCTCTTTACTGACTAGCCCATTCATAATGTTTGAGAACAGTAATCCATATTTCCCCTCTGGATTTAAAATGTCACCTTTATCATATACTTAATTCTGCATATATTTGATCAATTCTGGACACTGATCTATCTATACTTATGTTTGTTTTTTACCATTTCTTAATGTTTTAACATAAAATTGAGCTAAATAGTCACCCACTCTAATCACAGGGCCTCAGAATACAAACTGTTTCAAATGTTTACAAAAAGGCCTTACCCTTGCAAGAAAGAGTGAGTCAATGTTAAAAACAAGCTCTAGGCCAGGTAACATAGTTAATAAATTGTCTTGTGTAACTGCAGTCTTTTTACTGCTAGTTTAGTCAGAATTTGGCACATGTAATTAATTATTCAGAAAATCAGTGGTATTTGAACCTAGCTGAGCATGAAAAGTATACCATACACACATTTTAACTAGATTCCAACTGATTATTAAAATAAATATTCATCTGAACTCATTACCAGAGCTAGATATTATCATTATAGATTGAAATTCTGGCATACAAAAATAAATCTAAATTTTTTATTAAAAATTATTATCCCAATTTTATTTAAAATTTTAGAAGCCAGAGTTTTAATACTGGCATTGTAGAGCAAGAACAATAATTTATTGGTGCTCTTGCCAACTCAGTTCCTCCTGTGGTCATTGTTATGTGTATTTTATGATGCTAAATACATGCGTATTTTAACAGTAGTCAGTGGGCAGGCAAAATACTTTTCATCAGCCACTAAGTTTTCAAGTCGCCCTCCTTCTCCAATGGTGATGATTAGGGCAAAGTCTCCATAGATTTTAAAGTATATGGAATTATCTTCACAGAGCATTTTTAAAAATCATATCTTATTTTTTGATTAGTGGTAAAATTGTATCATGTGTTTCTCATTTTTTTTCTCTTTCTTAAAAAATGTTTTGAAGTCCTTTCTATGTCTGAATGAATTTATAGGAATATTGTTCTATGTGATTTTAAAGTTTTTCCTCTCCATGGAACATTGAAATGGTAGGATTGACATCCTGCCTTTAATGTCTCATCACACAATGGAAAGAATTCCAAAAGGAGAATTAATTAGTCTTGAAAGATTAATTATTTAATTGTAAATAAATAACTAAAAATTAAATACACTTCATAAACATTATTTTCTTTAATGCTATGAATGCCAACATTCCCAATACTTCTACAGAAATTGATTAGAAAACACAATCTATATTTTTCTTTTTCATGTTGTTATTTAAAATTTTATAAACATTTATGGCATAAAAATACACTGTTCTTCCAAAACGCTTTCTTAATATTTATTTTTTACTCTCAATGGAATACATTGCATTCTCAGCTTCTAGAAGCCTCTTTACATTTCCTGACTAGTGGTGACTTCTTTCTCCCTCTTCAAAGCCAGAAACTCTGCATCTCTCTGATCATTCTTTAGTACAAATATCTCCCTCTGACTGACTCTTTCCTTCTGCTTCTCTCTACCACTTTTAAGGATCTTTGTAATTTCATTGGGCCTACTGAATAATTTAGGATACATTATAAAATGAGTAGATTGGCAACATTAATTGTATCTCATTCTTTTTGGCTACATAACATGCCATATTCACAGGTTCCAAGGATTAGGACATGGACATTTTTGAAGGGCCATTATTCTGCCTCCTGCAGTACATGAATTTGTATATATTTTATACATCAAGATTCAGTGGCAGACAGCACAATCTACTCTAGTTAGTTGAAGCAGAAAAGAACCTATTATTTCATTGGCATTTGAACTGTTGCTTGAATAACTAATTAGACTTCAGCTAAACTTCTAGGAGTCACAGACCAGAACTAGGCCACCAAAGAGCCGAAAATACTGATATAACCAGGTATGTGGAATCTGGAAGCTGTGTATAGGGTTGCTGTTTATAAAAGCTATCACCTCCACTACAATCAGAAAGCTGCCTCTACTTAATTGAGAATCTAGTATTACACTGATGAATCTTACAGCCTGTGCCCTTGCTCTTTCTCTTTAATTAGCTCAGTTGCAAAAATCAAGTGTCATACAAGTACATCTGTTCAGAGGAAACAAATCATTCAGAAACTCTGGTTACAATGGAGTCTGGGATACGTTATTTTTAGCTTTCTAGCCTCTGCAATACATGAAGTCATAGTAGAAAGAGGTTTCAAATGGAGATTAAACAAATTAACCAAGATATCTGCTAGAAACATGCAAGGTATGTTTTTGGAAGAAAATACAAGAAAATGGAATAGTATTGCGACTGGGGAGGGGAGCTGAGTGATTTCAAGATGAGATGGGAGACACACTTTATGTTTATTGTACATCCTTTGTAATTATTGAAATTGATACTTTGCATATATGTTGGTTATTCACAACTAAATGATTTTTAAGTGGGATAGGTCAAAATAAAACCAAGTAAACAAGTAAAAATAAAAAGATCAATGATTCTGAAACAGCTGGTCCATAGACCAGGTTTATCATGTCACTGAATAGTTGCTAAAATAAACATATTTTCTATTTGGCCTTTTTGGGAAAGACCATGGTTAGGTGAAGCAGTAATTGATAATTATTGGAATTTAGTTTTATGTTACTTTTATTATTTTTAACATCATATGGATGAAAAATAATTTTTACTCTTAGATAATCCCTTTACTTTGCATTTTGCTCTCATTTGTTAATTTCTCTTTTCTTAGTTTGACTAGTTAACTAATGTATACACAAAAGACTGACTTTCAATTATCCATCACTTGGATAATGCTAACGGTTTGAACTGAACTCCATAGCCAAGAATCACAATTTTGCTGTTAGTATCTGAAAGGATTATAGGCATGATGCCAAAAACGGAACAGTTCTATAAAATAATCTTACAGAAATAAAACCTATTAAACTATGAAAATATTTTCGGGACTAAAATATAATGCTGAGCCTGAAAGACTAGAAAAATGATTTATTTAAAGAAATGGGGACAGAAATGGGGAATCCGGAGTAAGTGGTATTTTGTCTGGGTAAGATGAGTTGATATATGTAGCATTTTGGTTAATAATTGGAGAGGATCTTTCAAATAGAGTCTGAGCAATCAGCTGAAATGAGGAACTGAAATTTAAGAAAGGGTAAATCTGGTAGACATATACATTTAATAACCATCAAAACCATTTAAAAGATCTTAATGAAATCTGTTTTATCACAGGCTCAAAACATGTTTCCAACATACATAGTGATATGTGCTCACTCTTAGAAATATAAAATGAACACTAGGAATAAGAATTGAGTAGAGATTGTACCTCAGGCTTCCTCTTTCAAAAATGTGCTATAGAGGTGTAACTGCAATCAGGCTGTTGATCCATCCCTCTGGACATATCTCTCTGAATACAGACTAAAGAAGTAAATGTAGTCAGCCCCTAGAGGACTAAAATGCAGCGTTGGGGAGAAGGTATGCTGATTTCTCTTCTATGGCAATTGAGAAATTTCTGAGAATAAAGGACTTTATTCTCTTCCCCTCCCTCAGCTTTACTGAGGTATAATTGGCATATAAAAAACTGCACATAATAAATGTATACAATTTAGTGAGTTTGGATATATGTATACATTTGTGTTACTATCCACAATCTGGGTAATAAACATACATCGCCTCCCAAAATTTTCTTATGTCCCCCGCCTCCGTTTTCTCTTGTGATAGCATGAGACCTACCCTCTCGACACATTTTTAAGTACATAATACCTTATTGTCAGCTATAGGCACTGTGTTTACGGATCTCTAGATCTCACCCACATTGCTACCAACTCAGTGATAGTCACAACCCTTGGGAATTGGGCCATTGATTGATTAGGAAAAGGCACATGTAACTTTGTGTAGAAACACTTAAAACAGGTCCTCCATGTCCTACACACACACACACACACACACACACACACACACACACACTTATACCAGCTGTAAAAGAGTTGCCTTCAAAAGTTAATCACTGACTAGAACCAGGAAGACAATTCTCAGCTGTTCTCATTACTACTAATATGAGCCCACAGAAATCTGCATATACTGTCATTATTTTCTGGAGAATTCACTGGGTGTGGAGGAAGAAACTGCTTCAGGCAATGATCTGACCCATGACCAGAAATCTGACTTGCCAAAGGACAAAGTTGCAGATATTCTGTCAGATGCAATCTCAAACATTTAGCAGGAACTGTGGGAAACAGAAGGGCCACCTGCCTGGGGCCCAGGAGTCCAGGTCCCTGCCACCCCCAATGACTCAGATCTTTTCTAAGAAAAACTGGAGGAATGCCCCCATGGGACTCTGCATAGGGGGCTAGTAACACTGCTGAAACCAGGATGCTGGGAAATGTGGCTGTTGGCACCAGGCATCAAATAGAATAATCCTGTCACTGAGATGATCACCTCCCTCTACCATATGCTTTCACACTGCTGAGAGGCTCAAAGCGTCTGCTCCAAATTATTCCTGGACCTCATCCTGAAATTTTTTGAACACAGAGGTGTTCTGCCCAGTTCTGTGAGCCTCTAGGTGCTTCCATACAGGAGAGATGGAGTATGGAATGTGTTCGATGGTCATCAGGGGATGGGGAAAAGAGCCAGAAAGTTCATTAGAGCAATGATTCAATTTACTATTATTTTAAGCAGTGAGGTCTCCCAAATAAAATTTTTATGTGCAAACCTAACATAGAAAACTTGCTTTTGTGTTTGAGGCTGGATAGGTCCCTCTTGCTGGACCCCAAAAGTTGACCCTCCTAAATTTTGAAAACTATTACAATTGAGATTAAGTCCTTTAAAATCTCAAGTGTTCTCCCTTAAAATAATATAAAAATCTGTGCAACAATGACTATGTTAAACCAGAATTTATTCATGATTTTAATACCCTTTGGTATAAATATGTTTAAATTAGATTTCTGTTTTTCCTAATAACCGGCTAAAATAAATGTATCATAAAATGTTAATTTTAATAAAATAGAAAATAAAATTAGTTATACAATAGGGATTGTGCGATAGGGTAGACATAATGGAGTGTCTCAGAAGGAGGTTTGGGCACTGGTTTTAACTAGAAGAAACAAAAAGGATACTATGACCTTGAGGAGTGACTTATTACCACTTTATGTGGCATTTAGGCTTTGATTGCCTGTGTGACCTTGGGCAAATCACTTGACTTCTCTGTGCCTCACTTTCCTCATTAATAACCTGGCCATAATAATAATGTATTATTAATATATGTATATTATTAATATCTGTATTAATAATGTATATCTTAGCATTGTTTTGAGAATCAAATAGTTGATATTCTTTAAGCCTTAGGATACTGTCTGACACATAGCAAGCACTCTGTAAGTGTGCAAAGCAACATTTTTTGACTCAGGATTTATAACAATAAAAAGTATCTCTGCCTTAAAGCTTTCACACATTAATTATACAAAAGTTATTCTCTTGACAATAGCATGTAGTTTTACCTTACTCAGAAGTAATGATATAAAAATTGGTCTCTATCTTAACCACTAATAGGCTAAAAAAATCAATAACCTTTGACATCAAAGGCTATATTACTGTATTGTACAAAATAACATATGAGAATTTTTGAAAGCAAAAAGTATAAAAATTTTTGCATCTGCAAAATAAAAGCAAAACTTCTGTTTATTCTAATTATTTTAACTACTCTGTTCCTGCAATTCTGAAACAGAAATGTGGAAGTACAGTTTCAATGTTGAAAAAGGCCATAAAAGGCATTTAGTCCAATCACTTATCTGGTACTTAAAACTATCATTGCCAAATGGAATTCAATCTCTGCTTTAACCCTCCCTTTCATTGGGAATTAGCTACTTCTTGAGGCAAAGAAACCCTCTTTAAATACCTCTGAATGTGAGAGTTCCTCACCTTATTTTGTTGTACTATGCCCTCAGAGGGCCTGACAGAGTAAGTCTTATCTTCCTTTCTCATTGGCCGCTTTACAAATATGAGGATAAATCTCTTACTCCAGAGTCTTCCCTTTTCCAATCTTAACAACTCCAGTTCAAACTTTCCAGCTGATATTTCCAAAAAACCTTCCATCTCCTTGTTGATAGTCTCTATTCCAAGTTTTTCAACAAACCTTTAAAATGCATCAGCCTCCCTGACAAGAGAGAACTATCACCTACTATTCTAGACCCTCTCCTTCTATAAATGAAGCAATGAACACTTTAGGTAACTGCATCTTACCCGTCTTTTCCTGTGGTGTGGTGGGATTTTGGATTTCCAGTGTGATTTATTTTGTCCCTGTAAAAAGTTAAATTCAACTTTTAGTGACCCTTTTTTCTTTTGGATTATAATCTAGTGCCATTCAACCTACCCGACTCTCTTATTGGTTTCATGTCATCTGGAAATTTGACAAGTGGGTCTTCATTAGTGTAAAAATTTCTAATACAGTCAAGGACAAAGAGCTGTGTTCCATGCTATTTCCTTCCATGCTGACACTGACACCACTGATATCCTTGATCATCTTCTAACTATTAGAAACATTGGCAGCTACACTGGACTTACAAATTGATAAAGTGGATGGTGGTTTCAAAGGCAGCATCAGATTTTTCCAACCTATCCAAATATATCTCCAATTTATTCTCAATACCTCACATTTCAAAAGTATCTGAGATTTTTTCTTGTATTAAAATGAATCAATGGTTATAACACTAAATCCTTCAGTCTTGTCTTGATGTAAATTATCAGCAAATTCCCTGACAGCAGATTTTTACAGGGAGTAGAGTAGAAACAAAAGGAAAAATCTGGAAAGTAAGAAAATTTGAAAGAAGATTGAAGATAACCTAACAAATTCCTCTTACTTCAGCCTTTCCAATATTTTTAGACCTCAAACTCTTTCCATAGTCATATATGATAATCTCGTACTTTGTCATTGGTATTCTTTTGTTTCTGAGTTATTAACTAACAATCCATTATGAGTATGAATACAACAATATATGAATAGCAAAATGTTGTAAAGATGTATATTGACCAAAATCTTCATTGTGGGTAGTAGGTCTCAGCTAAGTGTTAAACCAAATAACAGAGTAATGAACAAGCTCCATTAAACACAATCTTATAAATTTTTTAAGAGGTGGGAGTTCCCACCTCCACCTTTAACAACCTGATTTCCTATATTACTGGCTGAAAAACATTTCATAGTTTTGCACAGAACTGAGAGGTTCAAAGAATAATACAACATAAACAACTTCTTTTTTTCACTGCAATGAAAACTTTATTTTATATATCACTAGCCATAAATTTTTGTTTTTAGTTATTATATAAATGCTGCCTGGTGCTATTATCCATGTAACACGACCATTTTATGTCTACAATTCACTTCTATATTTACATAAGTATAACTATCAGTGAAGATTTAATATTGAGATGTAATCTAACATCTATAATATCTGATGTTTTGCAGATAGCAGTATAGAAGAGATGTATTTTTAATTACCTATTTATTTGAGTCACCTTATGTAAAAAATAAATCAATGGTTTAAATGCTCTAAGTCTCTAAAGGAGATTTTCAAATGCACTTATAGAAATGATTGCAGACAGTAAGATTTTTCAGAAACATCTTCTATGTTCACATCTTGTTGCAATTTCTGTACCATTTTGTTTTCCAGCTGCTTTCTTTTGTATGCAAAAGGGGCCTGGGTGAGAAGTTTTGTTGACTTTTTGATGTCCTGAACTTTCTGTAGTTTTTTATTTTTCTTCAAACTGTTCCTTGTAAACTTAGTTTGGCATTTGTTTGATCTCTTTGTCTCTCTTAATTGCATCAATAGTTTTATTCCACAGCTCTTGCTAGTATTTTTAGGTGTTTTTTTTTTCAAATTCAAATGAATTATCTTCTGTCATCTTTTTATCAGCTGCTTTATGGAATGCTTTGGTCCACCTGACCTTGCAAGAGTTATGCTTCTTTTTAAAGTTTTTATGACACTTGGATTTACAGAACCTGTACACCTTAGACTCATTGCAGAGGGACATGATGCTGTGGCTGGTGCAGAAATAACACTTGTTGATGAGGATGTTGAACCGATATGAGGATTTACAGCCCAAACACTGAGCTTGAAAAATAAAACATAAATGTCTTGAAGAAAAAAAAAACCTCTGTCTACTCTCATTCCAGTAAACCTGTCACATTAAAAGTCACATTAAACACTACCAAGAAGATGTAGTAAACTTATTCTGAAAGTTGTAGTTGTGAATACAGTCTCAATTAAATTAAAAGACATCTGGAGATAGTGATCCTAGTCAACTGGTGAGTTAAAGAGTTAAATGTCCCTAGGTTAGAGCTTCCTGAAATGAACTGTGCACTAGGAATGTTATTGAAATGCAGATTATGAGTCAGCAGTTGGGGAGGAGGCAGCTGAGATTCTGGGTTACTAAGTGTCCAAGAGATGCTGATGTGGCTGGTTCACCCATAAGGGCTTCCAAGACCCTCTACAGAGCTGGCAGGAGAATATGAAATAGTAATATTAACTTTGTTCAATGATGTAAAGTATATGGGAAAACTATAAAGCTCCAGACACAGCCCACATATTATATTAATATTTCCTTGTTTCATTTTAGTTTCTGGACTGTGTATCTATCTACCTGGCGGGCATGACACTCCACAGTCAACAATGAAAAACAAAGGCTCATTCTTATCCCAAATCCACCTGTCTCCTATCTAAAAACATACCACCCACCGAAACATTATTTGAGATTTGTGAAGCTGTAAAAGCTGTGGTTATATGTAAACAAACACTAATGAAGAAAAATGGGTGTATGAATGGCAGGTGATGAGAAAAAAACTAGCAGAAAAGAATCAGAGATCATTTGCACTAACGAGGAAAAATCCTGTATGATAACCTATTTGTCTTTGTGTTCAGGCTAATATACTCTGTTCAGGAAGTGTTTATATATTCTTTACATTAGTAAATAAAAGAGCTATATATTTGATGAAAAGATGATATAAATAAATGAATTCAATATACTGTAAACTACCTTTTATTGTTGTGGTTGGAATGGAGATTAGGACAGATAATGGCTACAAGCCATTACTGAACACCTACTACATAAAACTGATTTACATGGATCATATCGTTTAACATCCACTCAACCTAGAGTAGTCAGCACAGTATTAAAGTATGCATTTCACAGTTGATGAATCTGAGGCTCAGAGAGGTTGTAGAACTTGTCTAAACTTATACATTGGTAGAGGCAGACTTTCAAATTCATTTTTCATTGTAAGATTTCAGAGTACCAGTCAGATACACGGAAAACTATAGATAAATGTTTTGATATTGGGTAAGTATTTTGAGTACTTAGAAGAACTATAACCACTAGCCAAGTGGATTTTGGCTGGGAAAAGACCACATCTAGGACAAATGCTTTTCAAGTTAATTTTTAAGAACAAAAACATTTATGTAAACACGGAAAATTTAAAGCAATGTCTGAGAGTTACAAAATGAAAAGTAAAATCTCTTTGACATCTCTTCTAGAAATGGCATTGTTGGATCAATGATTCAGAATCTCTGGGGATGGAGTCCAGCACCGAGATATGAAGTCCAGGTGATTTTGAGGCACGAAGATGGTAAGAACTGAAACCTGGATGGATGATCTCTAAGAGCAAATCCTTCATACTAAGGCTGTCGTCACACAACTTACTCGATTTGAAGGTTTGTTCTCTACTTTTTCAAAGCATTTGTTGAAAAAAATGCAAATTAAAGTATTTTCTGTTAACTAGTGGGTGATATATTTGAAATTTCAGAGTAAAGTTGGTGAACAGGTCAAGTCTGTATCTACCTGTCTATGCTCCCAAGCAGAAGTATCATGTGTCTGTGAATCACAAGACCTGGCTGGCTGCTTCTGGCATATTCACTGAATCCTAAATCTGCAGCCAGTAAAGAGGACACAATAAAAAGTTGTTTTTCTTTTTAATGCTCTTGGATGGAAATTTCTTTTCAAGTGTTCTTTCCTAGAACCTATAGGAAAATTGATATGCACTTTCAGGGATTTCTAATGGCTTCCTCTTGGGTGCCAAAATGTCATTGGCACAGTCCTAGTCTCATTTAACTTCTTTGAGCTCAGCGATTGGAAATAACAATAGTGGTGTGGACAGAAAACCATTGCCTGGAAAAGCAAATGGAAATATATAGTAATTTGTCAAAATCTCCTTGATGGCCTAAAATTGAAGATAATTTGTTTACCATATAATTTAATAAGAAAATGTATCAATGACTATGGTTCTTAGAATAGCAAAGATCAGAAAGAGCTCCCCCCTCACCCACCCCACCCAGAGTTGCAGTTGGTAAAACTTGGCTAAGAGATTAAATTCACCTTGTTATGTGAACACTGAGCATGAAGGAAAAAAATTATAGCCGATCGGCTGCCAGGTAGCACACTTTTTAATCTTTGCTGGCTTTACTTAAAAAACAGGGTACTTTTTAAAAATCAGCAATAATGATCTTGGATACACAAAATTAAGGAAAAAAGGCCAAGTTAAGGCAGTGAAACATGGATGTTGTTGATTGAAACTTAGATGTATTTTCCTTTTTATTCTTCAGTCAAGCAGGTAACATTTTTAAGGAATAATTTTGTTTCTGGCATGAAGAAAGAAGACATAGAGTATATTAAAATATAAAATCAACTTGTGTATCAGTGACTACTCACGGCTTACTTCAATGAAAGATTAGTGTTCTGGATATGTAGGATTTTAAGTCAAAAGTGCAGAAATTCTGGACTGTAGTTTCTAGAATACACATACCAAATTCCTAGATTATAGTTTCTTGAAAAGTATGAAAAAAATAGAAAAGTCTGATTGGTCAAGTAGATTGACACTAATGACAATTTTCCCATTTCAAGTTCCCCGCTGTAATAGGAGGATGGCCATACATTTAGATATAATGCAATTGTACTTTGAGGTAATAAGAAACTTAAACCCCAAACAATTCAAAGTTTGAAATCATTAAACCAAAAATAACAAAAAAAATTAACTATGAGAAGACTATAAACTATCAAAACTAAAACAGCAGCAGGATTCTGACTAAACCTAATTTATTAAAAACAAACAAAATTTTAAATATTTTTCTAGTATAAAGCTGTACAGGTTTTTCAACTTCTGTTTTGCTTAAACACTCAATAGTGTGGCCTCCCAGCAAACATCCAGAAGACGAAGGTAGGATACTCTCTCCATGTTGCCACTATAAAAACCCAAATTAGTTTTGTTGAAGTGAGCCACAGCATAGAAAAGAGTGACAAGAAAGTGATGTGCCCATGTGAAAGAAGACAATGTAGCACTTTAGAGGGACTATAACACCGATTGCTCCTCCCACTTCCAGGGAGAAAAGGATGCTTTCTATGATTCCCCGCATGATGGTCTCCCAATAAGCCAAGGCTTTCCATGATATTTAACTCTGTCGTCTAACTGGCAGGTATGTGTAGCCCACCAACTTGATAGCACAGTTTATCATTTCCTCTCATATATATTGATTTGAAATCTTAAAGATTTGATATTAAACTGACCTGAGAGATAATTTTTTAAAATACAATTATTGAACAACTGGAAATGCAAAAATATATCACAAAGTTGTGTTAGAAATCATTCATTTGGGTGAAGGAGGAAAAAAAACAAAAACCCTGAAAAATAAACAAAAATAAATCATTCATTCAGATATTTTTTCCTCGAATATTTATTTATCATGTACTACATGCCAAGCACAGTTATAAGCCCTTAGGAAATATTCTTGCTCTTAGTATAGCTCTAGGATGCTTTTTAAAAATAAAATTTTAATTTAATTGATAATACTTATCCATCATTTATCTTGTCAAGATTTAAAAAAAAGAATTCATTCACAAAAGCATGGCCTAGAATGTATAAAATGAGAATATCTCAGTGTGACATTTTCCACTTTCTGGAACCAAAATGTTAACGTCAGTGAAATAGAGTGGTTTGAAGCTGTCAGGTTGAAAGTGGTCAAATATGGTAATATTTCCACTTCTCCAAATGGTTGATATAGAAGATCAGCATGGTCTGCATTCTCATAAAACATGTATTTTAAACACTTAAAAAATATAGAAGCATTTTTGAAAATGTAATTACGCTTTACAGATCATGGGAGAGAGTATAAATACAGGAGTTCAGGTATTCAAAACTGGGTTGGAGTGCAGGTACACTACTACCAGGTGGAAAAATATTTGGAGCAGCACAGAAATCTTGAGACCCATAAGCAGGAGGGTAGTGAAAGAAGTAAAAGGGATAAATGTTGGGTAGGGAAGAGTTCCTATGAAAGAGACTAAAGATGAGGCTAGAGGAGAAGACATGATAGTTGACTTACTGACATAAAAAGCTGGCTTTTAGATCCCTTTTCTCCAATATTTCCAATCTCTCTTTGCCCTCCCGGCAAGTAATCCCACCTCCTGTTTTCACAATTCTTCCAGCTATGTTCATCTCTGAGGATTGGTTCATCTTCAGGGTAGCATTCTTCTTGATGACAAAATGGCTGCAGAATTTATAACCTTCACATCCCCATCTCACAAGGTCAAATAAAAAAAAAAGGGTGTCTCTTCTGCCACTTTTATTTTAAGCAAAGAATATTCTTTTTCTAGAGGTTTCCAAAAAATATGCCTCCTTGTTGGCTCAGATCGGTCCCTTTCCAAAGCCCAGTCCCATTGTATTCATTTGCTAGGGCAGCTATAACAAAGTACCGCAGACTAGGTGGCTTAAATAGCAGAAATTCACTTTCTCACAGTTCTGGAGGCTAAAAATTCAAGATCAAGGTGTCAGCAGGGTTGATTTATTCTGAGGCCTCTCTCTTTGCCTTATTGTTTTCTCTCTGTACATGTCTGTGTCCAAACGTTTTCTCATAAAGACACCAGACATATTGGAATAGGACCCGCCCTAATGACCTGATTTTACTTAACACTTTAAATATCTTATCTCCAAATACAATCATCTTCTGTGATACTGGAAGTTAAGACTTCAACCTATGAATTTGGAAAGGACACAATTCAGCCCATAACCTGGTTGAGTAGATTGGCTTAGGCTGAGATTCTGAACCAATGAAATCATTCTCACTGCCAAGTTAAGTCTATCACCAAAACACATTGGCAGCATCAGAGAGAGTGTAAGACGAGGTGAAAATTCAGCTGACAGAAGGAGTCGGCAACCAGCAATGCTCACTATAGGAGAATTGTACTATGTGATTCTATCTCTAAAGATATCATCTGGATATCTTCTACCTCTGAAACTCAGTGATTCAAAATTCCAACTATTTTTCCTCATAATGTACTATAAAAGTTAATTCAATACAAAGCTTTGATGACAGTAGACCAGAAATAGGGGATCAAAAGTTATACTGCCAGAGAAGCCAGCAGGATGACATCTTTTTAGAGGTATGGGTCTATTATATCTCTTTTTTAGAAACTTTATTTTCCATCAACCTTATTTCTATTTTGTTTAAGAGTTTGTGGAAGACCAGCTTAAGTCCACTCAGAGATTGTTCCTACCAATGCAGTGGCCTGAGCAGTGGGGGCTACAGACCAGTCTTCAGTGGCAGGCTGAGCACTCCAGTATTCAGTAGGAAACTGCTGAATAGGCAGAGGGCACATGTACACCTTCAGACTAGTCTGCAACTTTAGGCTGCGCAGCAGTGAACTCAAGAGCTGGAGCAGTCCATTCACCCTGAAATTCCTCCTTGGTCACAGCTTTTCAACACTAGCCTATTTTTCTTTTTCAATCTCTTCAGGATCTCTGTAGAAGTAGAGATTAGGCATGACCTACCACAGGTGTTCATGGGAAATGATGCCATACATGCGCAGAACTTCCCAGGCCAGCATCCACCACATCCACCAGCAGGCCCACTGAGTAGGCTCCCTTGTTGTTGCAAGGGATGGCAATGTCCACATAGCTCAGAGAAGAGTCTGTGTTACAAAGGGTGGTGATATGCAGGTTACCATAAGGCACCTCTGTGAGAGGCTGGTTGGTGCCACCTAAGTAGATTCCTGCCGCAAGGAATTTGAGGACATCCTCCTCCTTCATTTGCAGGACATCAAGGGCTCTGGACATTGTGACAGTTTTTTTTTAAGTTATGTGAAAATCAAGAACACCGCCGTATGGACCTTTCTGGGTAGCATGGAAAAGCTCTGTTACATCTTGATGGGGCAATGGAAAACAAGACCATGAGCTCCAGTAGCTGTATGTGGGGAGAGGAAACGATGTCTCAGTATATCCTATATTTCATCATATTGAATATGGTATAAGTTCTGTAAATATCAAAGGTACTGATAAATACAATTGACAGAAAAGCTCTTCGACCCTTGACTCAATCTTTGATTATTAGGTTAAACTGGGAGAAATTGATGTTTAAAATATTGGCAATTTAATGGTTCAACTAATAAAGTCCTTTCCCAGTAGACCTTTAAAATGTGCATTTTTTAAAAAAGCATCAAATATAAAGAATTTATGAAAGAAAAGATGTCTCAGAGCATAAATTCAATTTCAGCCTGATGGCCCCTATAGACTCCATTTATAATACAATTTAAAATGATGATAATGAAAATCTTGACTGACAGAGAAAAGGCTTAATTATATTTCATACAATTTGATTTCTATATCTAGGGAATACATAATAAATCTAAAAACATTCAAATGAACTAACAAATATTGTAGCCTTTTTTTTTAGTCTTAGTTTTCTTAGATATCTTTCCCTATACTAATTGAATCCCAAACTATACAGGGGAAATATGATTTTCTGATTTTATATTAATAGTAGAAAAATGATTCTGCTCCCTAATCTTACTTTCCACCTTCTCAATTTTCTAATTTTATTGGCACTGAAATCCTAAGATCATTTGGTGAGCTATCTGTTTTGTTTGGATCTCAAGTTAGAATAAAAAACAAAAACAAAAACAAAAACAAAAACATTTTAAGCTATATATTCAATGTCCCAGATAGGCCTTAATGTTAAAGAAAAATTGGCCCAGACCACATGAATACCACAAACTTCATATAATATTATTGTTGGTTTAGGCTTTAGTCTAATTTTTTTTCCCCCCAACTGTGGGCAGAGATTTAAAAATGTCAGAATTTTTTCTTTACTAAAGTTATTTTACTTTTACAGAAATTTTGTGTTGAAAAAGTTTCTGTTTATTTTAATACCTTTCCTTTTAAAATTGCATTTGATAGGATTTTCAATGATAAGGGAAAATTAGAAGGCTCCCTAAAATATTTCCTATACATTTCCAATAATAAAAACATCACTTATGGCTCCTTTGTAGAGAAGTTATTCAGATGAATCTCAGTGAAAGGTTTTAAGTTTAGATTGCTTTGTTTATTTTACATGTCCTCAAAGAAAAATATAATTTTATCTGCACAGAATCTAGAAAACTTTAATTTCTTATATTGATGCCATAGAGCAAGACTATTAGTTGCTAATCAAGTTTGGGGGCAGTGCTGTTGTTAGAACAATAATTAAAACACAGGATAATTCTTTCTATTTAAGAAAGTAAAGAAATGTCTTCCTTTTTTTTTTTAACATTTTCATTAAGATGATCTCTAAAAAATTTCTATTATTCAATTACTAAATTTGTTGAAGTTTAATTACTTCTGTGGTTATGATTGTTAGAGGCAAAATGCGAACATCATCTTTTTTCTTCCTCGTAGACACAAATGCTGGCCAGCACTGCAGATTACTGTGGGAGGGTACATTTTGCAATTAAATAAGAGTAAGGTGAATGTTCTGAAGTAATTGCTAGTTCCCCTCTCATCATTCTCCCCCCATTCCTTTAAAAAATTTATTAAAGCTAAGAATGAAAGTGATTTCGGTAGAGTAAAATTCTGAGCTTAAATAAATTAGCTGAAGCATAACAGAAATAAGCGTTTGCATTTAGCTTCAAGTATGAAATGAACATGTAACCTGGAGGTAGGTTGCTCTAAAAAAATCTGAGGATTTTATTTAATCACAAGCTTAAAATTAGTTGAAGTATGATATGGCTACCTTGTACTATAAAAACAGAAGTACAATCACAAGATCATGCCAAATAATATTCTCACTGATCTACGAACTGGTCAAGTCACACCTGAGGTATCTTAATAGTGAAAATTTTAGGAGTAATATTGATAAAGTGAAGTGGATGAGCAAATCAGAGCACCAAGTTGTGTGATGAACAATATGTAGAATTAGAGATTCTAAGGCTGAAGAAGAATAAGGGTGAGAAAATCACTAGCATTCAGTTAGAATCTCGTTGTGCCAGAAATTGTATTAGGTGCCTTCTAGAGCCTGGCTTAATTCTCAGAATAATCTTATGCTGTAAGAATTATTATCTCCATGTTCCTAGTTGGCTCTATGTGAAAAGATTCTTCGGTAGTAGGCTAGAGAGTTGTGACTCTAACTCCTGGTGTCTGATATCAAAGCTCGCCACACCTCGGGCTACCATCATCTGCGTTAGGTTCTTCAGAAATTATGTGTCAAGACTTTCTTCCTTCAACCCTCTGTTCAGTACCATTTGGGCATCTGTAATATATGAGGCACTGTGCCAAGAATTCTGCCCAAAGAAAGCCTATGACTTCTTAGAGAAAATAAAAATGTGTGCCTCAATAGCTGTTATGCAAGATGGAAGGTACAGTTAATATGCTTCAAGGGAGGAAATATTGCTACTAAAGAAAAATTGTGCCATTTGAACTGGACTTTGAAAGACAGAGGAATCTGGATGTACTAGAAGGGCATGCCAGACAGAAAGAACAGTATGCTTGTAGGAAAGTGAGATGCATGTGCAGGAAACATCAAAGAGCTTAATGTGACTCTAGTGTAGAGTAGGAGAGATTAATGAAAAATAAGTTGGAGAGATGAATTGATCTAGATGTGGGAGGGTCAGAAATGCCAAGCTAATGAGTTCCGTGTTGTTCTGTAGGCAATGGGGAGCCACAGTTGATTGCTTTTATAAAGTAGAGCAATGACAATGGCCTCCAATGTGTTTTTATTTGTTTGTTTATTTGTTTGTTTTTTGGTATAAAGGACTTTCTGCAGAGCACAAAACGAGAAGGAAGTTAGAAGGCTTTTGTGTTTCCAAGGGTGAGATAAAGAGAGTCTGAGTTACAGTATTGCCCAGGCTTCATCTTCTTCTTCTTTTTTTTTTTTTTAGGACCATCCAACCCTCATACATCCCACCCAACTGCTGGCCCATGAGAAAGAGTCTTGACCTTCCTACCCTTCTTTGCCTTTTTCATTTTCCTTTGCCTCACCTCTTTTTACTTAGCAAGATTCCTAGCTTCCTCTCTTATACTTTCATAGCCTCATATATTTGAGTTTCATTCTTACTTTTCTGGTATTTGGACACTAGTTTTCTCTTGTGTACTCTTCACTGACTCAATTTCCATCTTTGAATTATTCCGTCATCTCAGATAGGCTCATGATGCCTCTGTCCTGGCCTTATTCCTGTAGAGCACACTCCAGCATGTATTGATTGGGATTTGGCTATGAGAACAGAAACTACTCTAGCTAGTTTGCTCATGAAAACAAAATTTTAATTTAAAAGGAGATTCAATATCTCCTGGTATCACCAACAGGGCTAGAGAGTCAGGCAGAGAGGCTCTGTAGCCAGTATCCACACTTATATCATATTGTGAGGGCTGCTGGAAGGGAGAAAGCACTGCGGCTACTGAGCACAGACATTACAGCCCAAACCAATGGTTCTGGAAACTCAATTTGAGAAATTTCACCAAGGAGGTTTTGGATGAGTGATGCCTTTTCTGTGTCAATGAGTTTGTTGTCATTCTTGTAAAGTATAAGCTTGTAAGGGCTCCTACCTCTTACAGTTAGTGGTTCATTTCTAGAGTGAAATTTTTGTGATTATCTGATTGGTGAAACCTAAGTCCTTGCAGAAATGGATGCACCATGGAATGAATAAAGGTTGAGCTTCAAGACCCCTCAATTGCACAGACCCCTTCTGCGGCCCTGGAAGCATCCTGGAAATGTCATAGGTTTTGGAAAATTTGCAAAAGAAAGATACCATAGCTACAACCCTGCCTTCCCCAGTCTCACTTGTTGAATTTAACACATTATCAACCATGAGCTGTGAAGCTTAAAGAAACTTTTCTAAACTATCAATTAAAGAAATATATTTACTCATCCTGTTAAAGAAAAGACTAAAGTATTTTATACTATTTTTATAAAAATATCACAAAATTATTGTCATGGGAAGAAGCAAAAATATGTAGCAAAATAATAATTACAAAATATTAAAGAGGTGTATTAGGCAATTAATTTTAAAATTACATTTTTTTCTGCATTTGTGATGGTTGTGATACTAGTCAGGTTTTTAAATTTTGTATTTTTTTCTCAATCTAAATAATTACTTAATTTTTAACTTACTTTTAGTTCATAATTTTGTTGTTTTTTCTTTTTTTCTATTCTGGAATATAAACCTTTTTAAAATTAAAATATAGTTACATACAACATTATATTAGTTTCAGATGCACAGCATAGGATTTGATATTTGTATGCCTTATGAAGTGATCATCGCAATAAGTCTAGTAATTACTTGTTGCTGTACAAAGTTATTACTATATTGACTGTATTCCCTCTGCTGCATATTATATCCTCATGACTTATTTATAAATATAAGTTTGTACTCTTAATTCCTTTCACCATTTTTGCCCATCTCCCCACTGCCTAACCCTCTGGCAACTATCTGTTTGTTCTCTGTATCTGTGAGTCTGTTTGTTTTGTTTGTTCATTTGTTTAGTCTTTTTAGATTCCACATATAAGTGAAATAATGTGGTATTTGTCTTTCTCTGACTTATTCCACTTCATAAGACCTTCTAAGTCCATTCATGTTGTCACGAAGGGCAAAATTTTATTCATTTTATGGCTGAGTTGTTGCTTTTTTTCTTAAAGAAGGCCTTCAAATTGTATTAGCTTCAAGTGTTAGAAAACTAGGAAGACCACAGGCAAATCCCTAAACCATGACTAAAGAGGCTAAGAGAGCTGTGGGAAATTCCCTAAACATCGGAATTGTGTTTAAACCATATGCTGGGTGACCCCAAACATAATGAATGTTCCTCCCATAGTGTTTGAGCACATGTCTCACATGTGAGAACAGCACTTCTCTTGAGGAAATATACTTGGATTGATATTGTAAAAGGAATGGAGAGGCAGAAATACAGAACAGAAATATTGCGTAGATATGGTGAGATATTGGACAGTGCATAAGAAGAGATGATTCTGATGATTAGCATAGATCATTATCAGGATGATGATGCTACTCACCAGGATAGAGATTTCAGAGATAGTACAGGCTAAGGAAGGAAGACAGAGCAACTATTTATAGAGGGCTTACTATATGCTAAGTATTGTAAAAAATAATTTATATGCATTACTTTCATTATTCTTTATAACAAGCTGTATGATAGTGTCATTATTCCTATTTTACAAAGGGATAAAGTGAGTCTTTTAAAAAATTAAATTTGTTGGGATGACAGTGGTTAATAGCATTATATAAGTTTCAAGTGTATAATTCTTTAATACATCATCTGTGTACTGCACTGTGTGTTCAGTACTCAAAGCCTAGTCTCCTTTAGTCACCATATATTTGATCCCCTTTAGCCTCATATTTCTCCCTATCCCCCTCTTCCTCTCAGGTAAACTTTATACTGTTATCTGTGTCTATGAGTTTGTTTTGTTGATTGGTTTGTTGCTTTCTGTTTTATACCCCACAAATGAGTAGAATCATACGATTCTTGTCCTTTTCTGCCTGACTTATTTTACATAGTATGATACTCTCAAGATCCATCCACGTTGTCATACTTGGCAGTATTTCATCCTTTCTTATGTCTGAGTAGTATTCCATTGTATATATATACCTTTTCTTTATCCAATCATTTCTTGAAGGACAATTAGGTCGTTTCCATGTCTTGGCTTATGTGACTAATGCTTCAGTGAACGTAAGGCAAACTGAGTCTTAGAGTGGTTAAATTTTCTGCCAATTTGAAAACAGTTGTCTGAACTCTAAAATTTATACCAGAGCATGTAACTAGAGCATTATATTGCTTTTTAGAATTCAGCTATTCTGCATTCATTAATTTGCTGGAACGTATCTATTGGAGAGAGCATTTATGTAAATATATATGTTAAGTTCTACCATAGACAATGGCCCATTCAGAGTTGCACAGAAATAAATGACCAAATAGATTGGATTCCTTGAAGAGCTTGTTTAAGGGAAGCAGCACAACTTAACATGAGTTATGGATTATATTCAGTCCTTTTTCTTTCAAGTTTCAGATGAAAGACTTGAGCAGCTGGACAATAGGGAAGATGGGACCAGGAAGCTATAGGCATCCTTACCCAGTGCTTTTCTATAAGAAAATAGTTGCATAGGGATAATGACACAGTCTTATATTCCCAGTCCAACTGAAATAGAGAAAAAAATCGAGATAAGAGAGGCTGCAGGTTAACCCTTTCCTTTACTCATTCAGTCAGTACAAGCAACTGGATATCTTTATGCAAATTAATCACACCCCAATTTTTAGCCCTTTTAATTTCCTTCATTTTGTTTACCACAATTATTTTTCTTATTTCTTTGCTGTTTATCTATTTCCCATAAAACATGCATTTTTTGCAGGAGTAACATCACCTGAACAGGATAACATTTGATTTTGGAAGAGGGAAAAATATCTTAATTTTTGTAGTTATAAAATACAGACATAGTACATAAACAGGGACTCAATATATCTATGGTATTAACATTTCATGGTGGAGATGGTTAGGGAAAAAAATCTAAAAAGTTTCCTTGGGAGGGGTGATAATGAAAAAAAGGTAGAGAAATACTATTACAGGAGTTGAGCTTTAGAAGAGCAGGACCTGTAGACTCCTTACAGATTTTGCCCCAATGTCTATAACGTCGTGCACAGAAAAAGGGCATAATAAGTATTTGAGGAATCGAACTTTCATATGTCTTATTAATGACAGATCACATTTCACATAGTGTTGTCACTCTTTTAAAGGAGAGAGAAGAAGGGTTGAGAAAAGGAAATTATGTAGAGGAATTATTTTTTTCCTGAGGGAAACTAGGCAGGTGGGGCAAGAGTACATATATAAATAATCAAGATTTCAACTCAGAAGTGAAGTTATCTTCTCCATTTTTCAGAAAGCTGCTCTGTCATAGGTACCTAGTGTTGACTTTTACTATCTCTATGACAAAACCTAATTTTAAAACTGGCACACATCATCTAAATCAGAATTTTCTTGTTATTCTCATGCTTTACCCAATGTTATACCTGAGTATTATTATATCTTCTACATGAGCTCAGACTTGAATCTGAGTTGCTCACAGCCCTGACTACCAAGGAAACCTTGTGAGTGGGTTTAAAATGTGGGAGAAGAGGGGGTCAGTGGCTTCCAGCCATTTCATAGTATCCATTCTTGGCCAGCCAGGCTCCGTGCCCTGTCTCTTAACAGATTAATATCAGGGTTCAATCACATCAGGGTTGGGACAGCTAAAGATAATTGAGATACTGGGTACTTCTTGTGGTCTCTTTCTATTTCCCAGTCCAAGAATTTTTTTTTTTTTAGGCGACACAACTATTGGTTGACCTCACAAATTGCAAGGAACTTGTCAGTTTACAATCCTTTTTATTTATTTATTTATTTATTTATTTATTTATTTATTTATCACACCTACAGCACTTGGTCTTCCTAGGTGGTCTCCCATCCAAGTACTAATCAGGCCCGACCCTGCTTAGCAGCCAAGATCAGCCAGGATTGGGCTTGTTCAGGGTAGCGTGGCTGTAGACCCTAGCCTTCTTTATACAGCTTCCTCTCATAAAGTAAAGGTCACAGCCTCATGATTCTGCAGAAAAAGAAGAAATGCATTGGTCAGTCCCTGGGGCTGATTCGTCCTCAACCTTATGCTTTAAGCGCACATGGTCACACAGGGGAACTTTCAATACAGGAATCTTTAAGGACATTTCGCTCTTTAGTGTTGGCTTTGTACACCTTAGTCTCCTGTTCTTTGTACCTCAAATGGCACAAGATTCCCATGTGTTGCTTATGCAGATGGAAATACTCTTAAAGGCATATTATCCCTAAATAGAATTTTCACATATTAATTAGAATAGTTTCCAAGTAAAGCAATAAAAACCAAAAGGAATAGAGAATAAGACTCTTAAAAAAAGGTAAAATTGTGTGTTTATTTCGAAAGAGGTAGCTGAAGAATAATTTAACAAATATCTACAGACATTTATGGAATTATATCCTCATATTTCTTCATTCATTGTAAGATGATCTAAATGATCATAGAAATTATTATAGAAGAATAAATTGTTCTGGAGCATAGAAAAATGTGTTCCGTTGGACACAGGGAGGAGATTTTGACTGCAAGAAGTTCATAGAATTCAGAACACAGGAGAATTATTAGCTTCCAAGAAGGGTCTATGTTTCCTCTGAGACTTTTGGCAAAGAAAAAGATGATGTATACAGTGAAATATTGAGGTGGAAAGTAGCCAGAGTTTCCATGACAGGTGTCTCTTGATCTATCTCAAAAGGAATATTCTCAAGATCTGGCCTCAGTAGAGCCTGTATTTAAAATTATTTTCCAAGGGCAAGTGAATGCTTCCATGGAGCTACTATTTCATTCTGTTGTGTATCATCCATTTTATGAAGTCATTGAGCCCCTTGTAAGAGCGATAGAGCTGGCATGTCGCTTTCGGTCAATAAGGATCTTAACCATACTGGCACTACATAAACCATTCCTCTGCAGGAGGGTAATAGAGGTCATCAACTTTCAATGAATGCAGTGATGAGGAACTGAGAAATTTGAGTAGGGAAAGAGCTGAAATAGCCCATGTGAGAAGTATATCAGAAAGTTTATGTGCACTAAAAATGTCTTATTGATTTTTAGAAATCAGAAGATAAAAGACATTGACACTAAAATTTTTTAATCTAGAAGTTTCAAATAATCAGAATCTACTTTTTTAAAGAAAGAGTGGAATTATGAAAGTACAGTAGAGGCTCTCTTAACAGACCTCCATTTAAACAAATCTCCAGACTAAGCCGATCCTCTCCATTTTCACTGTAACATTCTGGCAGATACATATGGCATACTGTGTGCAAAATGCCCATGGCTTGTTCACTACTTTTTAACTTTCTTCTACTTGCATTGATTGAATTGTTTGTGCTGAGTATTTGTTATTGTAATTATACATTTAAAAATTGTGAATTAAAATGAACTTTTTAAGTGCATAGTTATATGAATTTTGACACATTATACTGTATATATGACATTTTATATAGATTAGTATAACCAACACCACAATCAGGATACAGAAAAGTTTCATCACCCTCCAAAAGTCCCTCATACTTTTATAGTCACACTATCTCCCCATCCCTACTCTGGCAATCACTGATCTGTTCTTCAGCCCTATCTATAGTTTTGTTCTTTTGAGAATAATATAAAGGAATTTGCATCATCCATAAGCTTTTGAAATTGGCTACTTTCATCCAGTATAATGCTTTTGAGATTCATCCAAATTGTTCTTTGTTTCACTAGTTTATTCTTTTATATTGCTGTATAGTATTTTATTGTGTGGATGTACCACTGATCGGTTAGCCATTTATTCATTGAAGGACATTTAGGTTATGTCCAGTGTGTGGCTATTATAAATAGAGCTACTAAAAACATTTATGTAAAGATTTTTGTGTGAACATAAGCATCCATTTTTCTAGGGTTTATACAGCAGAAGAAGATTATTGTGTCATAAGATAAGGGCATTTTAACTTAATAAGTAAATACCAAATTGTTTTCCACTTCTTTATTCCCATCAGCAATGTAGGAGAGTTCCAATTAGACTACAATCTAATCAGCACTTGGTACTGTTGGTATTTTTTAAAACCATTTTCATACGTTGAGGTGAATTAAAACCCATCATGGTTTTAATTTTCATTTCAATGTAATGGCTAAAGATAATGAATATCTTTTTATGTGCTCATTTTTTATCTATATATTTTTTTGATTAAGTGTCAACCATTTTTCAAACATATTTTTAACACTGTACTCTTACTTCTTTCCTTCTGGGACTCCAGTGTATCAAAGGTTAAAACTTTCGTTATAATTCCACATATTCCAATGCTCAGTTCTTTTTTTTTTCTTTTTTTTTTCTCTTTGTTGTCCAACCTCAATAATTTCGATGACCTATCTTTAAGTCCACTGATTCTTGCTTTATTATCTCCATTCTGCTACTGGGCCCAGAAATGAGTTTTATTTATGTCAGTTATTGTAATTTTTAGTTCTAAAATTTCCAATTGATTCTTCTTTATATCTTCTCTTTTATCACAGAGGCTTTCTAATTGTCTATTTTATTCAGGTGTTTATGAGTGCTTGTTGGAGCATTTCTGCTTTCAAATCTACCGTAGGTAATTCTAATATCTGTGTTATTTCAGCTTTGGCATCTGTTAATTATCTTTTCCTATTCAAATTAAGATTTTTCCTGGTTCTTTGATACCAAGTGATTTTGAATTATATCCTAGACCTTTTGAGTATTATGAGACTTGGATCTTATTTAAATCCTATGGAGAATGTTGCTACTTATGTTTTAGCAGGTGATCAGTCTGCTTAGGTTCAGGTCATAATTTCCAAGCCACCATCAGTGGACGGTGTTCTAACATCAGTTCAGTATTTATGCCTTTGCATTATTGTTTGGATCTGCCCCAAGTATGCACCATCCAGTGGCCTATCTGAGACATGGGCAGGGAGGTAGTCAGTCTATTTGGTAAGTTTAAATGCTGACTTGAGCCAGATCAATGTATGGGTAGCTTTGGGGTGAGCTCAGGATTCATAAATAACTTTATGGGACTCACTTTCCTGAGTTCTTCTTTTTCCTAGATCTCTTGGTACTTTTAGTACTTTCTAAACTCCTCTTTTTTGGTTCTCAGGCCTGAAAGGTGGGGCTTTATTTATACCATTCTGCTGTAAACTTTTGTAGCTGTGCCAACCTGTAGGGCTAAGCCTTGGAAGGGCCAAGATTGGGGCAGGGGTGGGGCGGGGAGTGTGGAACTCAATGCTCCTTCAAACAGTGATACTTTACATTCCAGCTTTTTCCTTTAGTTGGCCTTCTATAATTTACTTTTTAGATAAATAGCTGTTATATGCATTCTGTTCAAATTTTATAGTTGCAGTCAAAAGGAGAGACAAGGAGAAGTGTTTTTATTCTTATCTGGAACCTGAACCTCTATAGATTTTAATTCAACATTAGGTGAACCAATATAATATGAGTGCAGAAACAAAGTGGTTAAAATTTTTTGTAGCAATGAAATGTTTTGGAGGAACTCCATAGAAGTGTGTTGATAAAAAATTTGTTAAATCTATAAACAACAGTAAAAGATTAGGGAAAAGTCATTGAAATTTAGATGGGTTCTATACTTGTTTCACAACTGTATATAAGCACTTATTCCACTTTACAAAAATCACAGATGATGCATCAGGATATGTTTATGCTAGAAGGAAGACTCAGAACCTCAATTAGCAGATTTATTTTCAAGTAAAAGGACTTGGCTCTCTATTAAAAGTCTATCAAATGAATTATGTTTTATATGTTTGAAGATAAAATAAGATGTGTATCACATAAAAGTGATTCTATACAAATCGATTATTTTTTTGGTTCTCTTGTAGGTGGATGAGGGCTTTTATGTCATGGTTTAGAAAGTGATCAAAATGTGTTGGTTTGAAAAAAGAGAGAAGTGGAAGCAGGGAAACCGTTAGGAGTTGACTATGATAGTCAAAATGACAGCCTACCAAGGAAATGGAAAAGACAGATAAAAGAGACATGAAAAAAGAAGAACCAGCTAGAATTGTGAACCTGTTGGCTATAGGGAAAGATGTGATGGAGAAATTGTCAAGATTATTGTGAGCCTGGGGCCTGAATGATTGAATAGTGACAGTAACAAAAATAGAAAAGTCAGACAAGGCATTTGTGGTGTCAAAAAGTACTTATAGAAGATCAAGAATGAGATAGTAAAGTTTTACACCTGTTGAGTTTAATGGGATGATTATATAGCCAAATGATAATATCAAGTATGAAAGAGTGATTCTATTTCCAATCTCTCAGTACTATTGTAGAGTCTGACATCTACTAAACCAAAAGGATATAGAAAGCAGCCTTTCCACTGTAGCTTTAGGCTGGAAAAGCAACAGATACATTTTAGCATAATAAAGAACCATAGAAATGTAGAAAGGGGAAATGTTTGAGTACTTTTTGGTTGTTCTGTCCTAGGCCAGATCATCTCAAGGGCTCTTTTTTTTCAGCTCTTGAGCAGAAAGAAGCAGCCCTTATTCTCAAACACATATACTCAATCTATCCAACTGCAGTTGCAGACATTTCTAAGAATGATTGATAACTCATGCAGAGAAGAAAAGGGTGGTAAGACTTTGAAGATGGAATCTGTGGCAGGGAAACACTCAACACCCATTCTAATCCCCTTCTACCTAGTCTTTTCTTTACCCAAAATCTTGCCTTCCCAGATTCCCTTGTAGTTAAGGTTAGCCATGTGATTTCGATTGGCCAATGAGATGTGATAAATAGAAATCATCAGCTTCCTGCTTCTTCCTGCAGCTTCCTAATCAGTACCTGGAATGCATATAATACTTGGTACTGCAGCAGTCAGTGCTAAGGCATGGAGAAGCAGACGAATAAAAGATGTCTACTTCATTACAGCAATCCTCAGATTGCTTACCCCAATTAGATTGGAATCTAATTGCTTTAGGATAAGCAACTTCACATATGAATAAACCACTCTAGTTGGGTTTTTGTTTAATACATTTGAGCACATTCCTTAACTTACATAGGAACTAAAAGATTAAAAAGAACTCCAAGACTATTTGTGAGCAGAAAAAAATACACGTGAAAATATGAAGAATAGAAATTTAAAGGTGCTGTCTATTGAGATGGAGTATCCCACCCCGAGATTCTAGAACTCAAGCCTCACATTTGTGGACCGAACAGGGGAGAATGATTAGAACAATAAGCTAAAGAAGTAAAACTCAAATCTCCAGGGTTGGAATAGAAGACCTGAACCTGAAGTACTAATTGGCCATTCTCTGGGATTCTATGAGGAACGCCTACCCAGCTAACACTTACTACACCTAACCAGCTAACAGTTACACTGATCATGGCAAACTGACTTTAAGGAGACTTCCTTCCATGATAAAGTGGTATGGAAGAGGAGAAAATGTCCCCTCTCTCCCCATTAGTGCTTCTGGCTGGTCTAATAATCAAATTGGCATGAGACAAATTAACCTGAGAAAATAATCAAATTTAATTATATATGCACATATGAGAGTTCCATGAGAATATGGGGCCCTGAAGTAAAATTGAGCAGTTAAGGTTTATAAGCCATCTTGAGCTAAGAAGAAAGTAGGGGAGGGGAAGGTTGTGGTGTGGGACTTCAAATGGGAGAAAGGTCATTAGCATGGAGATGGGAAAGCAAATGTTTGTTAAACAGATGTTTGCTGGGCCATCTTTAACAATGGGACATAGAGGGGACTTTGGTCAAAAGGGCCTTGTTAGGTTCCTCCCTGTCTATCCCACTAGTTCATATTAAAGTATAGTTACCTATAACTATAGCTTCCTTCCTGGAGCATGCCCTTTATCTAAATTCTTTTAGGTAATTAGGGGAAAGTTCAAAAGTTTTTTCTGAATTTTTTGTTTCTTAAAAATAAACAGCTTAAAATAATCAATTTTCCAAAAAAGATATATTTAGGGGCGGCAAACTCTCTCCCCCTCAGTGGCATGGTACTTAGGTTACACCAAAGTATAGTAAGAAATGACAAGAATAGAGTTAGAAAGAGAGGGTATTTATTTGGAATTATCATATTGATATTTCTAGTTAATTATTTGATATCTAGCAAATAAATATCACATCACAGGTACTAAGTACTTATATGACAGTTAATAAGATACCAAATATTGAAAGGCAAATTTACTGTCTCTTTCAAATTGAATGATCTATTATTCTTTGCATGCTCTTGCCTACCTCAGTCATAACACATGCCATTCTTCTGCCCCAAAACTCTCATACTTCTCCTATCCTAACTATGTCCCTCCCTCACTTTAAAATTCACTCAGCTCAAAAAGATTTTTCTCTCTGTCATTCCAACCTGTGTCAGTTGCTTTAATAACCACACATAGCCATGCTGTAATTTTACTAAGCTTTGCTGTGAATTTTAAAAATTTAGATAAAACAAATGCATCTCTCTCTCTTTTTCCTATTGAAAGCTACCCAGAAAGGATATATATTTTTTATTTCGATTTTATTTCCCCAGTACCTTTGAGAGGTGTAGCTATTTTTCCACTCACTAAACATATTAGAGTGACTCATGCTGAGACACAGTTCATGCATTTTCGTTTAACAAGAAATAGAAATGACCAGCCAGATCTAATTCTGTAGTCACTAAATAAAGAATAGAGAATGATTATCTGAGCAGTGTATTTCCAAATAAAAACATAACATTTAACATTGGACTTGGAATCTTACTGCAGATTTGGACTGTAACTCTGACTTTCAGAAGCCCAAAGAAAGATATTTAACATCTGGGCCTGGGTTTTTCTTTTATTTTATAAGAAATGAGCTGTTCCATGGATTATTTAATGTATATAAAGCCATCTCTAATTACTCTGGGTAAGATTGTTGGAAGGTGTGAGAAATAAAAAAACTCCTCTGGAAGGGAGAAATTTCATAGGAGTAAATACGTAAAATGAACCTTATGGCTATAAGGTCTTAAAATATTACAGAGAGTAAAAAATCAGCTTCTTCATGTGTTGGATATAGGATCTTAAACCTAGAAAAGTTTGCTTCCTTTTTCAAGGTGAGGTTATTTTACATTCATTCAGTTCTCAAAACGAGTTTCTAAGTTGTGCAGGAACCCTCTCTCTAGTAATGTCCTTGCTCATATCCTGGAGAAAGTTCTAGTGGTGAAACTGAGTTACATGTATTGAGGTCTTTCAACAAGGAGAACTTTGTACAGGACATAAGAAAGACGGACAGATTTTCATCAGACTCAAACCGGCCTTGTGGTAACCACCAGTGTAGTTTAACAGCAAAGACAATAAGAAGAATTTTCACTAGGCTGCTACTGTGCAGACTTAAAAAGAAAACCATGTGCAAAGCTAATCAGACCCACTATCAAATGCAAAGATGTTCAGTTATCAGGAAACAAACAAACAAATAAAAAAACCCAGCCATGGAGAATAGTAAATGCCTCTTAGAGGATTTGGTTTTATTTTACTTTGGGTAATAGGTTACCTTAATTGGTATGTGTTAAGAAGCAAATTAAAAAAAAATTTACTCCGGTTCTGGTTTTGGTATTGATTATCTGTATAATTTCATTGATGTGTTAACATATGCATGTACTTTTTTTCCCTTCAAATACATCTTAGGACTGAGATAGTAATGCCAAACTAAGGGTAATAACCAGTGAAAGTATTTAAGTGTATATATGTATTTTTAAATTGTTGGGTAATGAACTCAATGGAGAAAGCAATTTTAACATAATGATATATAATGTAAATACTTTGTTTTTAATATAATTTTTACTATTGATGTTATTTTACTCACCCATATTAACATTACGATGCATTTTATTCCTTGAACACAAGTTAAATTATGCCACAGAGAGACAGTCCAGAAATAAAATGGTAGAGGGATGATATCACAAGGGCAAAATGGCTATGGAAAGTTCAGAGTAGATTTATGTACATAAATAATGGAATATTAGATATCAGTGCCAGCTGCCGGCATATAATTCCCTACTAAACATATCTTACAATTTGCAGTACAGCTTGACAGGTTGAAAAAAACTCTTAAGTTAGAATTTAGCTACATCTTTCTTGTGACAGAATGGCTGGACTACAGAAGCACGTGCCTTTCTTTAAAGCTTCCTGGTGGTTCAGAGTTCTTAGCAAATATGGTTGATTCTTCCCCACTGAGAAATGTTTGTTTCCAGGAGGGCAAGCCCAAGGGCCAATGCAATGAAATGCCTGCTTTGTTCAAGATAGTTTCCAGAGGTTGGATAGATTGGGTGGGTGTGAATGTATTTATACTGGATTGCATTCCAGCCAGATGACTCAGAATTCGGAAGGTTGGTGCTTCAGCCACCCACAGCTCTTTTCTGGGCAATTCTAAATATTTTAATCCTGCTGCTCTGATTAATTGAGAATCTGATACAGCACCTAGAAGCCATACTGCTTCATAACTGCCTACCAGCTCTGGAGCTGGTAGAGGATAAGGAAGGAAGAAGGAGGGGTCCAGAATCTCACCTGCTTGCTCTTTAACAGGACAGAGAATAACAAGACAAAATGCGAAGGGAAAAGATAAAGGCTGGAGGCAGGGGATGCTGTTTATCTTTCTCAGCATGTTGATCAAATATTTGCCAAGATCAAAAGTAGGAGATATTGAAGCTGAGCTCTACTAGAGGAAGCTTTGAGCCAAATGCAGCTAACAAAATATAAAGTTTCGGCAATATTGTTAAGCATGTAATCAGTATTGTATCTAATAAATGTGTTGGTTTATAGTTGCCTTTTATTTTGTTCTCCTGACTCATCAATTTGTTATTAATTTGGGGCATAGGATCTCTAAGGAAGTATTATTGTTTAAAAATGTGATACCTAATTGTACAATCATTTGGGCTATTTCTGGGGAAGAATGAAAAAAAAAACAAAGTTATCCAGTTCTAAAAATCGGAAGAAATTAAGTTTGCTTTTTAATTGGCTCCTTCCTTTTCTTCTCTTGCTGTGTTTCTGGGAAGGGAGAGTTCACGTAATCTAATTGTAAATTATTGGTATCTGATATGCTGGTTAATGATTATCTACTGCGGAGGAGGGTTTGCCAGGCCTATTCAGACCCAAAGCATTTCTGGACAAGGAGCAATAATAACCAAAGCCAAGTAGCCTGACAATTGTGGAAATTTCCTCTTTAACAGGATGCAAAGTCTAATAATACTTAATGTAGGAAGGACATTTACAAAGTGAATTGCCTCAGTGTACCTGTCGCTTTGTTTATTTCCTTTGCAGGAAACATTGTTTTTAAACTTTGGAATGTAGAGAAAAGCTAACCTGGAGACAACTCTGGTTAAACTAGAAACCTGTGGTTCTGAAACGTTTATTTCTGACCTTCTACTTTTTTTTTTCTCCCTCTTAGTGACTCATTGTAATGCTAATTTTTCATAAGCTACTTTCAGGCTTAAGAAATACATTTTAGCATCTCCTAAAAAGTTGAAAGGCAGAGTTTCCTAAGCTCTTTTTGTTTCTTCTTTAAGATTTTAAAAATCAAACTAATTTGCTAAAGCTCCTTCCCCAAAGTTCTAAAAAAATTAAATGAGTGTTATAGGTTTTTCACAAAACTTAGGAATGATTTGAAGTTTAAAAACAATGGTTTGAGATTTGTTGCTAACTAGACCTCAGAGTAAGACTGGCCTACATCGTTAAAAAAAATTTTTTTCCAATTTTGCTTACATTTTTTGTAATATACATATATATGTGTATGTGTGAGTGTGTGTGTGCATGTATGTATAGTAAAGACATTTAGGTATTTGAAAAAGGTTTTGTTTTAGCCAGAAATAGTTGTATTTGGGATGAAATTGGGTGCATTTTTGTGTGTAATGGGATGAAACAGGTCTGCCTATGGATGCTTATGTTTTAATTGATCTCAAGCTATTGTTAAGTCTGTTTTAAGTCTGTTTTCAACTGAGGATGAATGCCATCTTATTTGTGGCTTCTTCCTATCCTTTGTGAAGGATATTCTTATCTTTTAAATATTACAGTCACTTTACTCCTTCAAAGTCAGGAAAAAAGATAATGAAGTGAAAAACACTTATCTTTGTATTAGTCAGACCTTATTATTCAGATTCCACAGAGTTCAGAATTGTCATTCCATCTATGCCATTGAATTAGCTATCTCATAATCTGCATTGTAAATAAAAATTTAGGAGCACTATAAAAAGCAATTTTTCATTTTCTTTAGCAAAACTGTTCATATTAGGTCATAATAATTGAGACTTTATTTAAAAAATTAATTTACCACATTATTTACAAAATAAAAAATTTAGTTGGACCCTTACCTTATAACCACATTAAAAGTTAACTAAAACGACCAAAAACCTAAACATAAGACCTAAAACTATAACACTCTGAGAAGAAAACCAGGGGAGCGCTTTATGGCATTGGATTTGACCATAATTTCTTGGATATGACACCAAAAGCACAGGCAACAAAAGAAAAATATATAAATTAGACTTTATAACAATTAAAAAACTTTCATGGATAAGGGAGAAGAGGCAACTGAAAAATGCAAAGAAAAGTGCTTGCAGAAATGACAGATTCAGACTGTTAAAGCCCATTCCTAACTGCCCTCTCTCTCCCTTCCAGGACTCTCCAGCTCTCATCTGTTGATTCATTGCCAATCAACTAATGTCCTTTATTATCTCTGTAGCTGTGTAGGAATGACAAGACTGTATAAAACTGCTTGTTATGTTACAATTGGGGCTCCGCCTTTGGATATGAATATGCTGAGCAGGTGCTGGCTTTAATAAGTATTGCTTCCTACTTATAGCCTCAGTATCCTCTCTGTTGGAGAATCCTATAACAGTGCTGATAACTCCAAGGTCACAAGACAAACGACCTGTAAGACCAGTGGTCTGAAAATCCCTCCTCCCTTACAGCTCCCCACCTGAAACTGCCCCTCCCATCCTGAGTCATGAGGCACATGTGAAACCTCAGACAAAGGAATCACACGCCCCTTTGCATGAACACTGCAAGAGTATATAAGCTGTAAGAAATCTAACCAAGGGGAGCTCTCCACGGGCATTAAATTCTCCTTCTTCTAACAAAGTTGTCTGAACATCTGTCGGGTGTTGCTTCCTGCAACAAGGTTTAAAAGGCATTATGAAGAGAGTGAAAAGGCGACTAACAGAATGGTAGAGAATATTTACAAATCATATATCTGATAAGGGATTAATATCCAGAATATATAAAGAGCTCACTCCTACAACAACAAAAAATTGCTTGATTAAAAAATGGAAAGGACTTTTCTCCAAAAATATTCAAATGGCCAATTAGCACATTAAAAAAATGCTCAAAATCACCAATCATTAGGGAAATGCAAAACAAAATCCAATGAGATATCACTTCACACCCATTAGTTTGGATATATAAATATATATCAACAAAAAAAATAACTAATGTTGCAGTCACTGTGGTGCAGTCACTGTGGAAAACAGTAGTTCCTCAAAAAAATTAAATATAGAATTACCATATGATCCAACAATTCCACTTCTGGGTATTTACTATTCCAGTTTTGGACATTTACGTACAAGAGTTGATAGCAGGGAACATTTGAGACCTGTTCCTTGGCACACGTTGGTAGTTTGGCTCAAATGAACTCTTATAAAAATTCTATTAGAAAAAAAAGGAAAAAGAAAGAATTGATAGCAGGGACTTAAACAGATACTTGTACACCAGTGTTTATAGTAGCATTATTCACAATAGCCAAAAGTTGGAAATGAATGTCCACCAGTGGATGAATGGATAAACAAAATGTGGTATATACATGAAATATTTTCAGTTTTAAAAAGACATGAAATTCTGATACATGCTACAACAAGGTTGAACCTTGAAGACATTATAAGTGAAATAAACCAGATATGAAAGAGCACATATCGTATGATTCCATTTATATTAGAATAGTCAAATTTATAGTGAACAAGGCAGAATCGTGGTTCTAGGGGCTGGGAAGTGGAGAGGTAGGGATGATGGGGAGTTATTGTCCAATGGATACTGAGTTTTAGTCTGGAATGATGAAAAAGTCTTGGAGATGAATTATAGTAATGCCACTAAACAGTATGCTTCAGAGTGGTTGGTGTGATAAATTTTGTTACGTGTATTTTTTCACAATAAAAATATCCATTTTTTTATTCTTAATTTGGTCTTCCATAAAAGGTGACCCACAAGAAAAGATTTAAAAGTAAGTGGTTTATTTGTGATCCGAAGAAATATTGGTGAGCAGAGAAGAGAGGCAAGAAAGAGAAGGCAGCCCAAATGGTTTGTTATCAAGCCAGTTACCGCTTTGAAATACTGAGACTTCATCTGACTGGGAACTCTGGGGTCCAGTATAATATTCACTTCAAGAGCTGACTCTGGCATGGCAGTTTCCATCAGTCATTTCTTTTTTTTTTCATCACACAACACATAAAACTTTTTTCGTCCACACTGCTGTGGAGAAATGCAGGCTCGCTTCAGTATGCTGTCATCTCGTGCTTCTGCGAATTCCCCCTCAATCCATTTCAGTTCATCCTGCTCCTTCTTCTCCTTGACGGATGTCCTCCTCTCCTCTTCTGCGGGAGGTTTCAGGTAGCTGCAGCTCTTGGCTCCGTAGGCCATGCTGAGGAACAGGGAGGAATAGCTGTGGAGCTTGATGAGCAGAGAGACCTGCACTGGCGGCACCATCCTGTCCGTGACCTATGCACCGGAAGAACAATCCAGGGCGAACTAGGGTGCTGCAAGGCCTCAGAAAGCCATGGAGTAACCCATCAGTCATTTTTTTAAGGACTGCTCCTCAGATGTTTAAGTCCTTTGAACCAGGTGCAGCAGAGTAAATTCCTGTGTCTAGTGAAAGTTCTTGGGCAAAGGGACCCTAGTGCTGGCTGCTGGTAAGGGTTGAGGCACTGATAGCAACTTCCTCAACATATTTAATTTGAACTCTTTTGGTTTTTGCTCATTCAAAGCAGATGACACAAATTAATTTAAATTGGAGGAGATGTCGATTAGGCAGATCTTAAACAATATACTATAGGACATACTGGGTGTGAAGCGTATATGAGGCAGCACATCACCCCCTTCCTGTGACCGTCTGTCTTTGACAGACAATATTAGTCTGTAGCATCCTTAGCATCAGTCCAAGTCCTCACTTCTCAATTTGCTTCTCATCTCCTGCTCTAGTAAGAAAAACCACAGAGGAGTTTTTTTTTTTTTTCTGAAGAAAAACTTGGCTGAAAAATCTTAATTATCTTCTGAATGTTATGAAATCTCATTTAGTTATTTTGTATCCCATATACAAATAAACACAACGTTTCCTGTAACTATTAAATGGAAGAAGGAAATGGGGAGGAAAGGGAGGCGAAGATGGTGGGAAAGAGGATAGGAGCTGGGCAGGACTCACTCTCAAGAACAAAGCTGTGGCTGTAGAGTAGTGAGAATGATCAAAGCTTAATTTCACTTGTATTTTGATGAATACCAGGGACAACTCTCATTGTGAGACTATTTATGGTATAATTGTTTGAAACTTTACAACTTTCTCTTTGCTTGGTGCTTTCACCCTTTTCCTGTTTCCTGTTATAAAACAGTAAAAACAACCCTAACCAAACAAAAAGTCCTTGAAAAACCTTAAAAAGATTATGTGGTGTCAAGGCAGACATGATGTCACATAAATTTTTTTGATGTGTGGGACTGTAGAAAGACTAAAATCCTCATGGAAACACCATTGAAAATGGAAGCTGATGATCCCACCCTAATGAAATGGAAATTAAAAAGGAGTCCATCACACTTTTTATCCTTGATATCCACTATTAGTTACCACTCTGGCTTAAAGCTGAAGAAATCCCCACTCTCTCAGTGAGTGAGAAGACAAGAAGGTAGTCTCATGGAATACTAGGTTGAAATCAAAACCTTCCACCTGAAAATATTTGAAAATGTGATGCTTGAGTTCCAACATGCTGACAGTAAAATTACAGTTTAAATAGGTTTTGTGACCTAATGACTCACCTTTTCTTACTTTTGGGACTAAACATGTTTTATGTTAGGAAATTCCTCATCTGGAAGATTTAGTGAGAGGAAAAGTTAATGCTAGCCATTGAGGAGATTTTGCTTTTCAATTACCTGCCTGGGTTGTATTTTTAAATGCATACATGTATAAATTTATATGTGTCCTTTCTGAGGTTTGACGATTTTACTTAAAAGTGTACCATGTGAGCTCTCAAGGAATGAAAAGACACGGAGGAAACTTAAATGCATATTACTAAGTGAAAGAAGCCAATCTGAAAAGACTACGTACTGCACGATTTTAGCTGTGACATTCTGGAAAAGGCAGAACTATGGAGACAGTAGAAAGATCAGCGGTTGCCAGGGTTTGGGAGGAGGGAGAGATGAATAGGCTGAACACATGATTTTTAGGGCAGTGAGACTACTGTGTATACTATAATGGTGAAGATGTGTCATTATACACTTGTCCAAACCCATTGAATGTTCAACACCAATAGTGAAACCTAATGTAAAATAAGGACTTTAGATGATAATGATGTTTCAGTGTGGATTCATCAATTTTAACCAATGTACTACTATGGTGAGGGATGTTGGTAATAGGGGAGGCTGTGCATGTTTAGCGGCACAGGATATATGGGAAATCTCTCTACCTTCTGCTCTATATTGCTGTAAAACTAAAACTGCTCTAAAAATAAATATATTTTTAAAAAGTGTGTGCTCAGCTATTGTGTAAGTACTTATACTGCACAGCTACTTCCTCCTTTTTCAGAAGAGCAGGACCATCTTGGGTCTATGTTGCCACCTGGTGGCAAATATGGGAAACTGTCAAATGCAAGATGACCCTCTTTCTTTTTTTCTCCTTTAATGAATTTTACTTTATTTTACTTAAAAAAAATATTTTCAAATTAGAGTTAACATTCAATATTATTTTATATTAGTTTCAGGTGTATAGCATAGTAGTTAGACATTTGTATAATTTACAAAGTTATCCTCCTTATTAGTATAGTGCTCACTTGGCACCATACATAGTTATTACAGTATTACAGATTATATTTATTACGCTGTGCTTCACATCCCCGTGACTATTTTATAACTATCAATGTGCACTTCTTAATTCCTTCATCTTTTTTATTCGGCCTTCCAACCCTCACCCATCTGGCATTCACCACTTAGTTCTCTATATCTATGAGTCTGTATCCATTTTGTTTATTCATTTATTTTGTTCTCTAGATTCCACATATAAGTGAAATTATATGGTATTTGCCTTTCTCTCTCTGACTTATTTCACTTAGCATAATACTTCTAGGTTCATCCATGTTGTTGCAAATGTAAGAATTCTTTCTTTTTATGGCTGAATAATATTCTTTGTCATTCGTCTATTCATAAACAACTTTAGTAGCTTCCATATCATGGCTATTGTAAATAGTGCTGCAGTGAACATAGAGGTGCATATATCTTTTTGAGTTAGTGTTTTGGATTTCTTTAGATAAATACCCAGAAGTGGAATTGTTGGGTCATCGGTTCTATTTTAAATTTTTCAAGGAAACTCTAAACTGTTTTTCATAGTGGCTGTACCAATTTGCAATTCCAACAGTATACTGGGGTTCCTTTTTCTCTACATCCTCATCAACACTTGTTTTTTTATTTTTTTAATGATCTAATAGGCATGAGGTAATATCTCATTGTGGGTTTAATTTGCATTTCTCTGATGGCTAAACATGTTGAACATCTTTTTGTATGTGTATTGGCCACCTGGATGTCCTCTTTGGAGAAATCCCTATTCAGATCATCTGTCCATTTTTAAATCACATTATGGTGTTTTTGTTGTTGTTGTTCTGAGTTGTATGAGTTCTTTATAAATTTTGGGTATTAACCCTTTGTCAGATGTGTCACTGGCAAATACTTTCATTCAGTAGGTTGTCTTTTCATTTTGTTGATGGTTTCCTTTGCTGTGTAAAAACTTTTTAGTTTGATGTAGTTTCATTTGTTTCCTTTGCCAAAGAAGATTCATCAGAAAAATTATTACTAAGATCAGTGTCAGAGGGTTTACTTTCTATGTTTTCTTCTAGGGGTTTCATAGTTTCAGTTCTAACATTTAAATCTTGAATCTATTTTGAGTTTATTCTTGTATATGGTGTAAGAAGGTGGCCCAGTTTAATTTTTTTCTTCCTTTTCAAAGTCATGATAAATTTGTAATATAACAGATTTTCTTCAGATATTCATTACTCACAGCTTGGCATATTTCACTACAGAATCTCTCTCTTTCTCTTTCTTTCTCTCCCTTCCCTGCTAACTATTAATTGTTTCTGTTCTCTCACAAGGCAGTTTTGTCATTTTCGCCTCTTCCTGTTCTTTTCTTAATTTGTGAACCCCTCACTCAAGTCAATGAGGATCACATGTTTTGAGGAGTTACTAGACACACTGAAACCAATGTTACAAACTCTAAAACTTGTGAAGTCCTTCTTTCAAAATCCCCATAAGTTTTAAAAGGGGGTTTCTCCTCATCTCTCAATTAGATCTATTTTCCTCAATTACCAGTATTTAAGGCAACATTTTAAAATCACTTCAAATATTACTAATACATATGTATTTCTAATATTTGTCAAAGGAAAAAGACAAAGGTAAACCAAAAAAATTTCTTGTAGGGGATGGGATAGAACTTGTAAGGGATGGGATAGAAGAGATTTCTCTGATTATATATATATATATATATATATATATATATATATATATATATATAAAATGTGTGTGTGTGTATATATATATACATATATACATATATATGTATATATATATAAAGGGCAGGAATAGAAAAGACTTCTCTGATTATAATTTTTTTAAAAAGTTGTGTTGAAGTATAATTTATATAAATAAAATTCACTCCTTTAAGTGTACAAGTCAATGATTTTTAGTAAATTTACAAAGTTATGCAACCATTATTATAATCTAATTTTAGAACATTTCAGTCAACCCCCAAAGAAACTTTGTCCTTATTTGAAGTAATTTCCCATTCCCACCCCACCCCAAAGTTTCACAAAGTCCATCATAATAAGGCCAGCTGTTTTACTTCTGACCTTAAGCAGGACGACCTATTGTATAACTTCAAAGGACAACATTCACTGTAACCCATGTAAACAGTGCCTTGTGGAGTTGTGTTACAGACTAGTGCTGCAGCATAATAATAGCAGAATATCATACTTAGAGTAGAAACACATTACAACAACATTTTCTACTGTTCAAAGCTGTTCATATTAAAAAGCAACACTATTTTAGTAGCTGAAGATTATTAATCTCTTACATCTAGTGAAAAAAACAAAATAATTATTTGCAGTTTTTAAAATAGACTAGTTTTTAGAGCAGTTTCAGGTTCACAGCAAAACTGAGTGGAAGGTACAGAGATTTCCCATATACCGCTTCCTGCACATGTATATAGTCTTCCTCCATTATCAACATTCCCCAGTTTGCAGTTTTTAAGTTATTTCTATTTGGTATCTGATTCTGGCAAGAATAAGTTATGGGTTTATTCATTCGTTCATTAACGAATACCTGTTAACTATTTACTATATGCCAGGCATTATTTTAGATGATAGAAATAAACAATGAACAATACATGGCCTTTACTCACATAGCTTATGTCTGGAGAAGTCAAACATCAATAAGATAACCACACATACACTGTGGCAAGTGCTTGGAGACAGGCACTCACAGTCCAGAAGAAGATATAATCAAAGAATTTTACATGAGGCGTCTCATCCAGAGGGACAGATGACATGTTATCTACTTCTCTTTTAGTTTCCCCACATCATTCCCCAAGCTTTGGGTATACAAAACTCTACTTTTCTCTTTCAACCAATTCCAACTCTCCTCTTCCCAAAAATCCACACAAAGCATATGAGAGAAGTAATCAATCACCAGCTCTCCACTGCCAGCAACTGCTATAATCTGATTACAATTCTGTGAAATGGGAACATTTAGAATTCTAAACTTTAGGCAGCTTTCTTCTGAAAAATCTTTATAAAACTCTATGATTTTAGATCAGGCTGAAATTCTTCTCATCAATAAATAGAAAAAGTTAAATTAATTCAATAACTATTAATTTATATATCATAATTGAAAGAACTATGTTACCTTGATTGAGTACATAACAACACAAGAATATGAATTCTTAAGGTCTATCTGATGTTAATAATATGATACTAGCAAGAAATAGAAATTCTAGACTTGATGTATTTAGTGATTAAAGTGTTTCCTGGAATTTTCTAAGAAAGCTAAAATAACTCATCAAATATTAAAAAGATATAATCAAAGAGATTTTTTATCAGATGAAAAGATTAACCAATAAAATTTAAATAATTCAAAGCAGAATTTTAGTCTATAGAAGGCCTCTACTAATTTATGCTTACACATTTCAGCTCTCTACTTGAAAAAACAATCAAAAACCCCAAAAAACTACAAAACAACAAAAATTATAGCTCCGTAAACAAGAAATAAAGAGTAAGAATGGATTTGAGCAAGCAAAAATAATACCTGCCACAACAACTGTCTGAATCAGGATTGTAAAGCTATAAGAAAGAGTCAAATTGAAGTTTTAGAAATAAAAAATATGATATCAGTGATAAAGAATTCCTTTGACAAGCTTATCAGTAGACCTGACAGAGTAAAAGGCTCAAGAGCTGTGGGACAGTAGTAAATGGTATAATATGCATATAATTAGAAACTCGAGGAGGAGAAAGAGAAGGAGGAGGAGGAAGGAGGGAGAGAGAGAAGTGGCTGAAAACTTTCCAAAAATAATGAAAATTATCAAACTACAGATAAGAAGTTGAGATAACTCCAAACTGGCTAAATATAAAATAATAAAACAAAACAAATAAAAAGTGAAAAATAAACGAACAAAACCTACATTTTAATGAAACATAGTTAAACTACTAAAAGCTAAAGATAATGAGAAACACTTGAAGACATAAGAAGTTTCATCACCTGAAGAGGAACAGTGATAAAACTTACAGCTGTCATCTCCTCAAAAACTAAGCAAACGTGAGGATAATGGAATAACATCTTTAGTATGCTAAAAGAGGAAAACTGTCTCAGTAAAAACTCAGTAAAAATGTCTTTCAAAAATGAAAGTGAAATAGTCTTTTCAGACAAACATAAGCTGAGAGAATTAATTATTAGCTTACTTGTAATACAGAAATGTTTGAGGGATTCTTCAAGGCAGAAGGAGTATAATTTCAAGTGGAAACTTGAATCTATACAAAGAAATAGAGAGTACCAGAAATGATAAAAATAGAGGTGAAAAAGGAGCCTTTTCCCCTTATTTTTAGTTATTCTAAAGACAATTAACTGTTTAAAGCAAAAATGCCAACGATGTATATATAATAAAGTTTATACTCTATGTAAAAGTAAAACATACAGAAACAAGAGCATGACTGATGGGAAAAGAATTGGGAGGAATGTGTTGTAAGGTTCTTACGCTGTACTTCAAGTGGTAATGTATTATTTTAAGGTAGACTGTGATTTTAAAAGCTGTATAGGGTAACCACTAAAAAAAGTTTAAAAAGCAATGTAACTAATAAGCCAATAGTGGGGATAAGATGGAATCACTACAAAAATAGATAGTAGTATAATTCTTTCAGAGTCCATCGATCAGACATCTCCATAGTATCTCTACCGACAGTCTCAATCCTTAAGCTTCTGCTACCATGTTGCAAGTGTTAGTGTATTTCCTTTCAGCAGGCATAACTGTCCTACCTCCAAATCAAACCTCTTGTAGTTCTTTTTATAGACCTCATCTTCCACTCCCATGAAAAATGTCTTTAGAGCTGCAAATCCACCCTTAATGAAGACCAACATATTACTTTGTAGAGCAGTTTAACAACCCCACTCCATCATCTAGACCGGGACTTTTGCTGTATTGTGTATACCCAAAAGCTCTAATAACCTCTCTCCTCAAAATGTTCAAGAAGCAGGACTCTTTAGAAGCTTTCCGCCATATAACTAGGATGGTTTTAAAACATTAATATCCAGTGCCTGCATTTTTAACAAGCTCTAAAAGTGATTCTGATGACCCCTAAGCCTGGGTTATGCCAGTATATGGCATCCACAGGCCTTAGAAGTTGAAGGGAAGATGTGTCTATGGAGCATGAAGGAATAGTTTTCTGTAGGAATTGGAACTTTGTAATAAGCTTTCCAAGTGATTTTGATGTATCTGTTCTGTGGACCACTGAGGAACTTTTGTCTCTAGAGTGACAGAAACTAAGCACGTGAACATTAGGAGACAGATTCTAAATATTAATGTTTATTACCTATGCAACCTTTGGAAAGATGATTGGCCTTTGTGTCTCAGTTTTCTCATTTACAAAATGGGGGTAATGATAGATACTGCTCATTTCATAGATTTGTTGTGAGGACTGGGTGAGTTGATAAATGTAAAATGCTTGAAATAAACACTCAACACTACAGAGAACAGATTGGTAGTTTCCAGAGGAGCAAGGTGAAGGGTGAGCAACATGAGTGCAGGGGGTCAAAACGTACAAACTTCTAGTTACAAAATAAATAAGTCTTGGGGATGTAATGCATAGCATGGTAACTGTAGTTAATATTAATAATACTGTATCACATGTTTGAAAGTTTCTAAGAGTGATCTTAAAAGTTCTCATCACAAGAAAAAAAATTTTGTAACTGTGTGGTGATGGATGTTAACTAGATTTATTGTAATGATCAGTTTGCAATATACACAAATATCAAATTATTATGTTGTACACCTGAAGCTAATATAATGTTACATGTCAATTAAACCTCAATAAAAATAGTCAGTTAAAAAATAGAGTCTCATTTTAGTTGGAACATTCCACCACGAAGGAAGTTAAAAGTGATGGATTTTTATTTACAAAATCATCTTGGGCCAATGTATAATACCCAGTTTCCTGTTTAAAGTTCAAAGAGTTCAAAACTTTGAGAGGTTTTTTTTTTAGCAGGACATATAATTCCATTTTGGGTACCCTGTTATCTGCCACTAATCCACATGTCTATTTTTACCAAGAGGTCTAATCTTAGGCATTCATTATATCCTCAGAACTTAGTGCCTGCAAAAAGTTAAGTTTTAAAAACATGAAGTTTGTAGCAGATGCATGATTAGGAAAATAACTAAATCTCTCAAGATAACAATTTTTGGATGGTTCTACATCCCCCGGAATCTCTTATCTGATTAAGCTCCTTAGTAAATCAAAATATTTGTTCTAAGGTTGACAACAAGCTTGGTAGGTTTCAACAGATGGCATCTTAAATAGCTCTGGTATACTTTAGATTATGTGAAACAACACAAAACAAAGTGAAAAATAACTATAATCTTCCCAGGGTTTTATGAAATTATGAAATAAACTATTATTTGCTTAGTTATAGATTTCTGCCTAACATGTTTACAGAAATACTTCTGAGACCAGCATTTATGATACTGTCATATGCTTACAGTCCTCCCTTTGTATCCATGGTGATTTGGTTCCAGGACCCTCAAGGGACAACAAAATCTGTGGACACTCAAGTCCCTAATATAAAATGGCATATTATTTGCATATGTCCTACACACATCCAACTGTATACTTTTCTTAAGTTTTTAATTATTTTTATTTTTCAATTACAGTTGACATTCAATATTATTTTATATTAGTTTTGGGTGTACAACATAGTGATTAGACATTTATATAATTTGTGAAGTGATGCCTTCGATTAGTCTAGTACCCCACTTGGCAACTTACACAGTTATTACAATATTATTGACTATATTCCCTGTGTTGTACTTTATATCTCTCATGACTATTTTGTAACTATCAGTTTGTACTTCTTAATCCTTTCACCTTTTTGACCAGTCCCCCAACCTCCCTCCCACTTGGCAATCATCACTTTGTTCTTTATATCTATGAGTCCGTATCCATTTTGTTTGCTCACGTATTTTGTTCTTCAGATTCTACATACAAGTGAAGTCACATGGTATTTGCTTTTGTTTGACTTATTTCACTTAGCATAATACCCTCTGGGTCCATCCATGTCATTGCAAATGATAAAATTTATTTATTTTTTATGGCTGAGCAATATTCTATTGTATATATGTACACCTCTTCTTTAAACAATAGTCTATTGATAGGCAACTTAAGTTGCTTCCATATCTTGGCTATTGTAAATAGTGCTGCAACAAACAGAGGGGTGCATACATCTTTTCGAATTAGGGTTTTGGATTTCTTTGGCTAAATATCCAGAAGTGGAAATTACTGGGTCCCAAGGTAAGTTCTATTTTTAATGTTTTGAGGAACCTCCAAACTGTTTTCCAGAGCTCCCAAATACTTGAAATCATCTAGATTACTTATAATACCTAATACAGTGTAAATGCTATTTACATTTAGGGAATGATGACAAGAAAATAAAGTCTGTACATGTTCAATACAGCAACCATTTTAGGCCTAACTGCAGTACACATCAGCAATAAAGTAGCATTTTTTTTTCTGTAATATTTTTGATCTGCAGTTGGTTGAATCTGTGGAGGCCTAACCTGTGGATACAGAGGGCCAACTGTATGACTCAGGTATTATGCCGAAAACTCTTGATAGCAGTTTGTTATCAGGCATACAAATGCTGTTTTGACTGTGGCTCTTTGCATACGTCACTCTCATGATACCATCACAGCTTCCAGCTTCTCCATCTGCTCCTCCTCCTTGATTAAGTAATGTCTGTGATTCTAAAATTTGATAAAAGGAGAGAAATGTGTTGCCTCTGCTTTTCCTCCCACCCTCTCAGTTACAGCTTAGTGACAAACACAAGGGATTTCCATCCTAGATGAATTTTAATGATATTGTAACTTCTGTCTGTAGTGCTCAATGCAATTTATAAAAACATTCTTGCATTAAGCTCAGGAACATGCCTTAGCTCTCACAGAACACCAGGTTGAGAACACAGTGGAAAGGGCCTCGTCAGGCCCTTTATGACCTAGAGAGAATCTGATCTTTAGCAAATAGGGACTGAGCAGGTGACATGAATTAGCAAGCAAAGTATTTGAATAACCTTAAAGACTGCAATTTCCCAGGGTTCCTCAGCCCTTTTCTTCTTTCCAGGATATTCATTCTAATAGCTTCAGCTTCTGTCTACATATTGATGGCTATCAATTCTATAATTTCTGCCTAAATCTCTTTCCTGAGATCCAGATCCATATAATCAGCTGGGTATTGGGCAACTCATCTTGGCTATCCTTTGGCTACCCTATAGAATTCAGTATCATGCCCCCCCCACCACCCTCCAAAGTGCTACTGCTCTAAGAAGTGTTTATTATCTCAGTGAATGACCCACCATCCACCCAATTTCTCCAAGAAATATCAGATATGACTTCTCCTTTCCTTTATCACTCTACAACATGCATGAATATATACCTTCCTTCTCTGTCTTCCTCAATATTTCCAAAATTCATCTTATTCTCTTTATATCTGCTGCCGCTATTTTAATCCTTATTGCCACTTTAAAAGCCTTTCTACACTTCTGGGACCTGGTCTTGTCCCTCTCTAATTTTCAAACTACAACTACAGAGATCTTTCTGAAACACAGTTTGGATCACATTGCACCCCTGCCCGAACTCTTTCCAGAGTCCTTTATTGTCCTCAAAATTAATGCCAATTCAGTGCTTTCAGTGACATCTACCTTTCTCCTCACTTTTGCCTAGCTAACTCTTATTTAATTTTTAGGGTGGAGTTTGTTTACCATTTCCTGTGGGAAACCTTTCCTGAATTCTTCAGACCAGGTCCGCTGCTCCTCTGTTGCCACAGGTCCTTGTGCTTGCCTTTCACGGAACTTCTTTTATAGTTACTTGTCCGTCTTCTTCATTACACTTTAAGTTCTTTGATGGAAAAAACTGTGTCTAGTTCAGCATTATAATACCAGGGTCAAGTTGGTGTTCTGTAAGAATTTATTGCAAGAATTAATGAATTGATCCACCTCAAGCAAAATCGTCTTCACCGATAAGTAATGTATGTGGACTACAGCAACAGAATAAAACATAAAATGAGAAATTCTTATGTTTAAGATTCTGTAATCCTGAAGAACAAATTTGTGAGCCATTAAGGGCAGCATTTGATTCTCGCTATATTCAGAAGGTGTTAAAAAGAAGCGTTAAAAAGGCAAGATGATTAATTCACTTATTAACAAACAAGTACTGAGACCCTACTGGGTGCCAGGCCTTGTGATAGACTTTGGAAATACCAAGATGATTAAGACCTATTGACTGTTATCCAGGAATTCAGTCAACAAGGTGATAGATTTACAGAATGCTAAAGTTGGAGGAGACACAAAGAGAATTCAACACACCCTCCTCATTTTACGGATGATTTCTATGTCTTCCAAATTACTCAATAATTGTATAGAAAAGAACGTCTTTTTCTGTTACACATCTACATTTTCCCCACCTTCAATTAATCTACTTCCTTAAAAAGGAAACACTGTATTAATGACACTATGAAATCATAGCCAACATAAGCTCACCTTGAAAAGGAAAAAAAATGTATGGGCTGCCAAACCTGCCTGGGAGGGTAAATTTCTACCTGAAATCTTGGCATCATAAATAAGGGAGAAAAAACTGTCTGCATAAATAGTTAAAAATGTTCATTAATTAAAATCATCAAGCTATGTTAACAGGATATAGGAAAGAATTTGATTATATGGCTGTTTGACTCAGCATTTTTTTTTATCAGGCAGAAACTGGTTTCAAAATAGAGACTGGTATTATCAATTAAGATAGAATGAGTTTTTAACAGACATTTTGGGAGTAAAGTGACCATTTGTGCACATTGCAATGTGTTGATATTGGGCAAAGATAGGCCAACTGGTTTGCATCAGGTGAGATAAGAGGAAGTGGCCTGTTAAACGCTGTTTTTCTTGGATGAAACAGGTCTTATTCATAGGGTGTGTACCCTACCGTAGGAGACAGGAATAAGGCAGCCTAGAATTAAAAGGTTGAAAATATCTACATCTTCAAGTCAGAAAACCAGGAATGCTCACTTATGCAGGGACAGTTGATGCCTTAAATATCTTAGTTTCACTCACATGTCAGCTGCTTCCTGGAGTTCTGAACCACCATAGGTGGGGTTTTACATGTTCTGTTTTTATATTTAGAGGGTCGCTGACCTTAAAAGATCTCACATGTGCAAAACATTATATTCTAGAGGTTAAATAAATAAGCTATCGATGATTGTTGCTATAGGATTATACTATTGCATACACAAATATATTATTACTTACATATACATATACTTTATTATATATGCATTACTATTACATGTACATATATACATTATTTTAACTACTGGGAGCAGTTTTGTTAATAAATCAGACTATTCCTTCGTCAAACTTTGGGCATGATTTTCTGTCTTTTTGATTTTATAGTCCACAAGGGATTGGGGGGGAAGGGATTTTATTTTTTTTTTTTGGTTATTTAGTAGAGTAGCAATTATATTGTTCCTTCAAGTAGAAAAGTCAAAAGTTACATCTCATCTCAGAAATTCGAATGGCTTTTAATTTATATGTTGATCTCATGTGATCTGGACTGGAATGCAGTGGAATTTAAATTAGGCATGCTCACCACAGAGCGAACAAAATGCCCTACATTTTCTAATTATGTAAGCACTGAAGCTTGGATGATAGATGATAGGAAAAAAAATCTCTATGCAGGAATTGTAATGTGTTCCTTTTTACTCTTACATTTTATGCTATTATAGAAATATGTATGATTTTGAATATGTTTACAAATATAATTTTCTCAAATTTGGGATTATGACCCCAATTTTACAGTTGAGGAGACAGAGGTGCTCTCTCTTTAAATTGTATTATTTCTTCCCCTCCAGACCCACCACCCCAGCATGTAAAGAGAACCCAACCTATGGTGATTATGCAACAAATATTCTTGAAATTGAGTTGAACCTTAATGTAGACTTGTTCACTATATTAAGTGAACAGGCCTTCAAAAGAAGTGGAAAATAAAGCAGACACACAGGCAGAGAGGTCAATATGGGCTCTGAATGCCACATAGTGCTTCCCTCACCACTGCCCAGCCTAAAAGGGAAAGACTTCAACATGACCCTAAATTATTTCTGCACAAGTAGGACAAAGAATTTAAAGCAAGTATTGCCAACTCACTTGAGAGATGGCTAGGAATGAATTTGGTTCCAACTGAGCAGAAATTCAATTTTGGCATCCACTCAGCTCAGAAATAAGGTCAGTTGTTTAAAATTGTGTCCCAAGGAAAGGCTAAGTGTCACAGGTAATTATTTTCAAACTTCCCCAGCGTCCTGAAGGAGCCAACATCAGTTTCAGAGTGCTTTCCTGAGAGCATTTGTATGAGCATTGATTAGCCTCCTCCCAGCCTGGCTTTTTTATATTCACAGACATTATTCCAGTATTCCATACTATAAGGTTTTCCCAGATCATTTAAATCTCATTTCCTACAGCAATTCTTTGTTTGTGTTCCTCTAGCATATCTTTCTCGGGACAGACAAGCTATCGTTCTCTTCTTAAGGAGGCAGCCAATTATGGATTTTTATACTTATGATTCTGAAACATGACATTTGAGACAGATTTACTTTAGTCCACAGGTCCCTTGAGCATAATCTAATTACCAACAAGGTATAATGCCAATGGTTTTGCAGAGAACTCTGGATTAAAGGCTCTCCATCGACCACAGACATAAATAACAGAACATTAACTCATGAGGCAGCATTTATTGAACACCAAAGAGTGTTAGACATGCCACAATATGATAACAAATGGTTGAGGATTTTCAAGGATTCTCTCAGAGGCTGGGTGGGGCCAAATTCACACCTGGTTGTGGTAAAGCCATAGGGATTACCAGAGTCTGTCCTGGAATCAATGAAGACAAACAGGTCCTATCCACCCTTCCACTGAAGGGGCAACAAGTTCCGTGAAGGGAGCAGAGTAGAGAAGATGCTGGCTGTGAGGTATGGAGAAGAAGGGAAAAGAGTAGATGTGAACCCCCTATCATGGAAGTTCTTACATGGGAGAATTGAAGACCAGCTCTGTTGGAAGCCAACACAACAGTGGCCAGTCTATCTTCCAATAAGTCTCCACTGAGGAATTAGAGGTGATTTCTTTATAATGAGAGTTACATATCTTTTTACCTGGGAACCAGCCAGTACAAGGGCTTTGTCTATTCTTACCTTGGGTACTCTTGGAATATTTGGCTGGCTTAAAATCTCAACCTGTAACCTTCTTGGATTCTGGAAATTCCTGATACAGAAAATGCATTGGACTAAGCCTGGGGTTAACTGTTATGCCACTTAGAATGCTTTTGGTTGGAAAAACTGGCTACAAGTCTCTATACTCTGAAATGCCAAGTATTGTAAGAAAAAAAATCTCCAATCATTCATTTATTCATTCAACCAGTATTTATTGAATACCTACCATGTTGCTTGACTGTGTCCTAGGTGCTGGTGATATAGCAATAAGAGAGAAAAACAACGGCAGCAAACACCACCACCAATAAAACCTCCCAAATAAACCCAAACCAAAACAAAACAAAATGTACCCCCCACCCCCATCCCCCCTCACCCACTTCTTAACCTCATGGAGAGACAAGAAAATTAGATAAGACTATAGATAGTGTGCTGAGATAGTGTTCAGCCCTATGGGGAAAAATAAGGCATGGAAGAGGGATAAAGAATTTGTGTGAAGGGTGGAGCTGCAATTTTAGAAAGTTAGCCAGGAAAGGACTTCTGAGCACTTTTTTTTTAAACAGTAATTTAAAGTTTATTCCAGCTAAAATGCAGGTTATTCTAACTTTAAGGTAGCATCACATGGCATACTTCTGAGTTCATTCTCAAAATATTCTATTGTACTTATCTCTGTTTTATAGATCTGTGCAATCTCTGGTACTAGGGGGTCATCTGGGTTTGGATCACATAGTAGTGAACAAATGGATAAAAGAACTTTAGAACTAGTTAAAACAGAAAACCACTGTGATCTTAGAATCTCGAGACAAATGCTGCCATTACTGTTAATATGTGGATGATAAATTCTTGTAAATGCAACCTTAGGTGGTTTGAAAGTGTAGTCTGTAGGAAAATGAATTGTCAAAAAGAATACACCACCTTGATATGGGCTGTCATTAGGTCCCATAATTGTGGCTTGCCAGTGAAACATATCATCCCCAACTGGACCTTCAGAACATTGTGCTGGAGGGTCACGAACCAAATCACTAAATTCCTTATTAATCCGTTTCAGCATCATAGTCTGTGCTTTGCGTCTGGTTCACCATCTCAGTGGGTGCTCAAAAGTCCGGACAAAACTCTTGATTATCCTGGTGGCAGGGAAGGATTGTCCCTTGGTCTTACACCGGCTCTACCAGACACTCAAGACCAGAAATTGGTGAGGGAGTGAGTCATAAAATCTGTGTGGGGAGAACATTCCGAATAAAGGGAAATGCAAGTGCAATGTTCCGAAGCTAGAGTGTAACTGGAGTATTCCAAGGATGCTGAGGAGGCCAGAGTGACTGAATTGAGTGAGGGAGGGGAAGGGTAGTAGGAAATAGGGTCAGAAAGAGAACTGGGGAAGTGGGTGAGCAGGATGGAGGCAGAACAATGTCAGAGAACTTTTAGGCCATGGAAAAACTTTGGCATTTATTCAGAGGGAGATGGGAGTCAATGGCATCTGTTATACAGGAATTTTTCATTTAGTAAACTTTTTGGTGAGCAGATATAAAGAATAAAATGGTGTGGCTAATTGTCTATGAAATGAAAGTAATTAGTGCCCATTTATGTAGAAGTACATTTCTATGACTAAGCCATTGAGATTGTGGTATTTATTTACTGTGTATTAGAATCTTACCTGTCCTTCTGCCGCTGATATATTCACATCTCACTCCCTGATTTGGTTCATACTCTATTTCAATGCTTTCTATTCAGAAAAGCCTTCTCTGATGCCTCTATCTGAAATGACATCTCCCACTCACTCTCTAGTCCCCTGTTCTGTTTTATTTTTCTTCAGAGCACTTAGTATTACCATCACTGTAGTATAGGTGGGAGTCAACGGGAGGTTATGTCTTCCATTTTAACAGCATCACTCTAGTTACTTTGCTGAGAACATATTGAGGTAAGAAAAGAAGCAGGGAGACTTGTTATTGATAGTTGTTTCTCAATGGTTACAATATCACGTTTGACAATTTACTTAGAAAAGCTTGTATATATGTTAATATCATTTTTCCATTTAAAACCATGCACCAGGAGAGCATTGTCTACACATTCTCTATTCTTAAACAATCTTGAGGAATACAATGTAAAACCTGATGATTGTACCCTGAACTTTTTGTCTAAATCATAAAGAAACAAGGTAAAGACACCTAGAAAAAAACTCCCTTAAGCTGAGAAATAACATTGTGCCAAAAATAGACAAATTTATTAGTTATCCTTGAGATTCATAAAAAAAGCTGCCATCTTCCACTACAAGGTGTATATATATAAACAAATAGATTTTGTGACAAGGATTAGAGAGGACAGAACTTTTAAAGTCAGTCTCTCTTTATCCTTTATTTACTCTGCCTCTGGTGTATGTGACGCTTTCAGGCCCAGAGACCGTCTCTGAGACTTGTCTTCCCATTGTCAGGTAAGAACAAAAGGGAAGACTCACCTTGTCAGATGCTTCAGCTCTGCAGGATCTGTAATAAGATTGTACTTCCACAGAGAAGCAGAAGTTGTAAATCCTTGCACCAGCAAAGAGTCTTGCATCTACAGCATCCATCTCAGGCAAGATCTGTGCTGCTGTGAGGGTAGCATTAAGGCCAGGTAGAGTAGTGGACAAAGGCAGAAAGATTTAAATTCTGCTCAGTCACTAAATGGTTCCCAGTTTTAGACTAGTCGTTTTCCTTCTCTGGTCTTCAATTTTCTTAACTTCAATCAGGAAAAGTTATGATGCATTAAATAAAAAAACATGTTGCAGAATAATGTGTCTAGTACAATCCTATTTCTTTATTTGCTTTGATAATATAAAAAACACACCCTTCATATTTGTGTTCTGTGTGTCATATACAGATATTAGATGTACATAAAGGATTTGTGTATACACACACACACAGGTATGTGTGTGTGTATATATATATATATAGAGAGAGAGAGAGAGAGATCTACATAGAGATATAGAAATACATAAATAAATAAAAATAAAGAAAGTTTTTAATATGAGTTACTCTAGAGAGACAAGCAGAATGCTTGTCTCTTTGGACATAGAGTCTTACTTTGTGTTGCTAACAATAAGCTGGCTGGTCCAGGGACGACTCTTCCCCTGGAGGTGGGGTGGTGAGACTGCTTTCCAACTTAATTTCTCATAAGGCTATCAGGTGCTAGCTAATAATGATTCTAGAATCCTTTGAACAGTTGGCACTCACTCTCACCCTGCTGTGCCCAAGCTCAAGGCTATTTTTCTCTATTTGCAAGTGCATCCCAATACCTGTCCTATAAAAAAGAAGAGTCTCAGATAGGTGAGATTCTTTTTCCAGAGCATGGCCCGATGGTGTCTGGTTGCACTCAGTCCACAGAGGAGAGATGAGGCCCCTGTAATTCTGTAATTGCTCCTCTTCTTCCCTGAGTTCCAGCCTGCACCAAATAACACTTGCAGGTACTGGGAAGTTGTTGGTTTGATTAAAACTCAAAGTGTTGACATGAAAGTAAAAGTGGGAATCTTTGTGGTAGAGTGAAAAAGGAGTGGACTAGTGAAGGGAGAGATTATTCACTTTTACTGTACTTTTATAGCACATTTTAGTATACTTTTACTTGTTAAAATGAGCATATATTTATCATTAAAAATCGAATCAATAGAAGCACACACTAAAGATACTAAGTTTACTTTTGAATTGCAAAATATGACTTAATGGTACAGGCAGACTTACTGTCCTGTGGCCTTTCAGGTTATACAGAGCACTTGGTCAAGCACTTGTGCTGTGCTTACACTGGCCGCATTGATAATTATAAGATTAGAAAGATTTCCCAGGGCTGATTATTACCAGATTTGCAAAATAAAAATAGTGATATTTTGGTGTTCATGCAGATCTTTGAAAGACATTGAGCTTTTAAAGCACTCTTAAAAAGCGAAGTAATTTTAGAAATAAAGCTACAATTTTGTACAATTAAAGAAGTAATTGGATTGAAACTGGATTAATAAAATTGACTTTCAGAGCTAGGGGAATCACAGGAGAACTATTTGACTGTGGAGTATCCCAGGAAGTATCTGGCCCTGCTGACCCTTCAGCTTCGTGTTTTTCTGCATTGATTCTTAAGGATTATATCCTTTACAAACCACTTCTGACCTTGCAACTCTACAATTAAGGGGCAAGAAAAAAATATACCCTCCTAATGTGTCACACAGACCAATCCCAGAGGTGAAAAATGAATGTGGCTTTCATATTACTGACATTCGATTCAAGCAAGCCTTATTTCTTACTCCTAATGGTTTCTTGAAGACATTAGAATAATATTTTGAAATGAATATACTCACATCTTAATAAAAGGCTGTTAAGTTACCACACCTAATTTTTCTAATAAAACAATGACTGTATGTAGCTTTGTAGGACACTGCTCATTTTCCAGATGGATTTGAAGTAAATTGAATTCTATTCTTCCCTCACATTGATTAATTTCTCTAGTTTCAAAAATGGGATACTTTTTGGCACTTCACATAAAAATACTAAAAGTTTGCCTGAACTTTATGAACAAGGAATTTATGAAGTGGAAGGAAAGAAGGAAGGGAGGGAGAGAAGAAGGAAGAAAATCTCATTTGACCTGTACATATTTAGAACCAAAAGTTAGTGTGATCTTAGCTTCCTTGGATATTAATTTTCCTGCATTCAGATTCCTACTTTGCTAACTCCTCTCCCAAACTGAAAAGCATGGCAATGATCTAATCAGATATACCATATCTATGTTTTAAAAATTGAGATTGTTACTGGGTTTTTCAGTTTCTGATATTGCTGTCAAAGGCAGTCTCTCACCTATATTGCATTTGAAATTTTACATACAAGAACTGCACTGATGCCATTCATTGCATCCAAAGTTGAGGGATGATTCGAAAATAAGTCTGCACCAGACAACTAAGCATTTTGCATAATATCCATTGTTTGGGGTAAAGTAACCCAATAATTAATGTTGTTTTACATTAGTAAGTCCTCTCAAAATGAGATTTAAAAAATACCTGGCTTGAAAATGTGTGTGTGTGTGTGTGTGTGTGTGTGTGTGTGTGTGTATTTTAATTCAAATGGCATATACTCAACTTGAATAGTGTAAGCCCAGACCTACTGTGGTGAAAATTCAGAAATCTCAGAAATTTAAAACAATGTATTTAAATTGTTACTAAGGGCTCTTAAACATTCAATCTTTTATCTCTTTGTGCTTCTCACTGAATGAGAAACATAAAAGTAATTTCTTTTATTTTCTTATTTCTTTTTGTATTTCTTCAACTTACTGTTTTACAGATCATATTTACTTTGGATACTGTGGTCCCTAAAGGTTGAGGCTTATGTTTATGCATTTAAATCTCCTGGGACTACACCAAAGTGGTTGCTTTCATCACATTCAATATTCATTCTTTCCTTACCAATGAGTTTCTAGAAACTTTCCCCACGATTCTTGGAGCCAGTGCATTTTCTTGCATGTTTGTCTTGGGATGAGTTAGGACTTGAGAAGAGTTATGAAAAAGAAAAAAGAGAGAGCTATCCACCTATGATATGATTCAAATAATTGTTTTATTGATTTTCAAAAACATCACTGGGGCAGTTGAAAGATGACACAGTGAACCAAGTTACCATAGACTACTAGTCTAAGTGACATTTCTCTTTTAAGTTATATAATTTGCTTATTGTCTTTGGTGTCTTATGTTGTCACTGCCCTATATCATTTGTCTTTCTGTTATTAATTTTCAGTATTATCTGGGGTTAAGCCTAAACCTCATCACCTGGATTAGTCAAAAGTAAGATAAAGTGGAGTTTCTGAACTAACCTTAGTTCTAAGCTATAGCTACTGCAAAGATGGAGGAACTGCAGAGATGTTAGGTTTTTCTTCTTGCCACAACTTTTGGAGGCAGCTATGCATCTAGGAAAAGGCATCCTTTATATGTGCTCATCCTTCCACTGAACTAAAGATGTCCCTGGTCTCACAGCATCAGCGGAGAGAGCTGGAAATGACCCTGAATCTTTTGGATTGGAAAAGAGTGGTTTCCAGGATGAGACTCCAGGCTCTATTCAATATTTATTTCCCACTAAAAGATTTCCTCCTCAGCTTCAACTGCTCAGGATTTTATTGGTTAACTACTCCATGAACACTGTGAGTGGCAACACAAAAGTAGCTGAGTCAACTTTTCAGATTTTCTGCCACTGTCATCTGACCGAAAAGAGTTGTGACTTCTTGGCTCATCCCTCCTTATATCACTGTGTTTCTGCACACCCTCTTCTTGGGTGCCTTATACTGTCAGGCCATCTATGGCCCCTTGAGAGGTTGATAATAGCTATTGATTGCTTTATCTACTTATTGTACTTTCTTATTCTCTGTTAGGTTATTTTCTGTTAGGTCACTCTTTTTTTGGGCAATAGTTTCATTTTTTTCCTTGTTATCTTGGTGGAGCTCCCTCCCCGCCCCATATGCAGTGATGGTCATGTGACCAAACAGGACCAATCAGAGGTTTATTTGAAATTCATAAAAGAGGCGTGGAAGGGAAGCCCTCTTTGTGTATGGGCCTGAGGCTAGGAATCCCCTAAGCCATCTTCTTTATTATGCAGAGCGAGCCTGTCTGTGAGATTAAACAAAGAGAAACAAATAGGGATGGGTGATGAGTGATGGAGGGAAAGAGAATGACTCTTGGTGTCATGGAGTCCCTCTCTCCTGAGGACAGGTTCCTGGAGATCATTTTTCACTCATGTGAATTGCCTCAGTATCCCTCCCAGATAAGTGAGGCAATACATTTCTTTTTTAATTCTCCTCTTAAACTAGTTTGAGTCAGGTGCTTCTCTCTCGTGATCTAAAGAGTTTTTGCTAACAATAGTCATCTGTTACTGAGCTGCCCATCATTGCCTATCCCTCCTGTGAAGAGTTCACTTTTTAAATAATTCTATCTTACTCTTTTTTTGCTTTTCCATAATTGACCCTGTCTCTTCTTATGCCCTTTTTTAGCCTATTTTCAAAGGGGCAACTAAGATAATCTGCACTAATGTCTACGCGAACTGATCTTTCCCAATAACATGTTTAAATACTACTAAAGGTATACTTGTATATTGAATGTAATGTTGAGAGCTACAGATGCTGTGACAAACCAGTGGAAGAGACACACTCTATATCTTATACAAAGGGAACTTTGGGCTCTGTTTCACACAGAGATACCCAGACACTCTTATTATGAAACCTCTCCACTTTTCACAGTGAGTTGGAGGATCTTTATTTTCCTACCAGCTAGTATAGATTTCCTTCAAGGGTGAGATGTGTCACTGTTGGGAAGATGCTTGGTTAAAGCCACTTCCTAAAAGCAGATGAGCTTCCAGGAGTTTAATAAAGGAGAACTATTCTTCAGATAACAGAAGGAGAGTGTGCCTAATGCTCCAGGGAAGAAGAGGTAGGATGAATGGGTAGTGAGGGTGTTAAGGAATGGCCTATGAAATAGTAGAAGATGACCAGTTCATGATCTGGCCTCACCTGTTGTTTCTGGAGTCACTAAATTCTTGGGTGTGAATGACGTTTGTGTGGAAACTGCTAAAGGACTAGACATTCTGTAACCTGGCAGCACATGTGGGTGGATGGTGGTGGAGAAAATAAATTCAGGGAATCTGCAGAAATCTTACTTAATACTTGTATATGCTAGCAGATTTAGGATTTAGGACAATATACCAAATAACTATTTGGCAGCAAAGGAAAATATAGTATTTACATGACCAATAACCTCTAATGACATCTAGAAATTTAAATCAGGAGAAGGCATTTGATTCTTCCCTAAGTGACATACTGTCAGGAAATTTTAAAGAGGGAAGATAACATACTATATTTCATACAGCTTTTTTTGGAGGGCTCTGTGTGGTTTTTAGCTCTTTAGTTTTTGTCACCTAAAGGAAAACTAAGAAAAGGCTAAGACAGAGGCACACAAAGAGACAATGTCTTTATCCCAGCAAATCTGCTGCCAGCTAAGGGAGAGAAAGATCAGGGTCTGGTTTATCTTCATGGTTCTGTTGAATCTGGAATCTTTACTCCTCAAATTCCACAGAGTTGCATGATGAACACACAAAATTCTGAGAATGGAGTTAAGTGAATGAGAACAAAGGATTGAGGATTTGTCTTTGGAACATAAGAAGAAAATAGGATCAAGACAAAATGATTTAGAATCATAAGAATTTAGTAAGAAGAAATGAATAAAAAATCAAATATTTGTCTCCACTTTTAAATCCTGGTCAGCAGACTTAGTATAGTTTAGTCATACTTGATGAAGTTAGCTATTTTTATATACAGTTCTGTTTTTGTTTTATTTATGCTAAAATTTCCAACTTGAGAAAACTACATCCATGGCAGAGGCCTGTTTCTACAGGAGCTTAACCAAATCCTGACTGTTTTCCTGGTGTCAACAGACTTTCAGCATTATAGCTCAAGAAGAAATAACCTCTCTTAACAACCGAAACACATGGCAATGATGGCGTGCTATACTCCTACCTCAAGACAACTTTGGTCTTTTCCTGTTATTCTAAAACTTTTTTTTCCCCTTAAACTCAGGTGGATAGCAGTGTGGGAAGCTGGAGTCCAGAAGAATCATAGTGACTTTGATTTCTAGCTGTGAAAGAACATACCCAGTAGCCATCCTTCCAGCATCATGATATTTATAGGGACAGAAGCTACAGAGATCACGGAAGCAGAAACTGGTGAGCATCCATGCTGACAGCTGGATATTTAGTGCCAATGTGTTCTGGGAAGGCTGGCCTCTGGCATCCTCTGCTGTGGCCAGCAGAAATGAATAGGAGCTGCTCTGAAGAACAATTACTTCTCAGATTTAACTGTTAAGTAAATGTGGGAGTTTTATAGAGTAAAATATCAAAGGTAAAAGAATGGAGTAGAAAAGACATAGATGAGCTTTGGAATCTGACAGCCCTGAGCTTAAACGTAGGCTTCACCATTTACCGGCAGACATAAAAATATATCTTGTCACAAAGGAGACACAAAATTCTCAATGAACAAAATCCCTAAAAATTTACTCTTCTGTTAATTTTTAGAATCTTGTAGCTCTTCCTGTGTACCCGATCCATTGTAATATTTTTACCCTCTGAACCATTTTTGCATTTACCATATACACAAACCGTTGGGCTATTAGTATGTATTAGTCAGGGTTCTCAAAGAGAAACAGAACAAATAGAATATATTGTAGGAAGACTTATTGTAAGGAATTGGCGCATACAATTATGGAGGCTGAGAAGTGCCACAATCTGCAGTCTGCAAGCTGAAGACTCGGGAAGGCCAGTGTGGTGTTTCAGTTTGAGTTTAAAGGCCTGAAAACCAGGAGAAACAAGGGCAAGAGAAGATTGATGTCTCAGCTCAAACAGTCAGGTGGGAAAAGCTGAAAGTTTCCTTTCTCTTCCTTTTTATCCTATTCAGGCCCTCAACAGATTAGGTGATGCCCACTCACACGGGGGACGGAAAACCACTTTACTTAGTCTACTGACTCAGATGGTAATTTAATGTGGAAACACCCTCACAGACATACTCAGAAATAATGTTTAGCTAAATTCGGACATTTCACGATCCAGTCAAATTAAACATAAACTAATCATCACTCAGTAGATGCTGATACAACTGTCATATGTATAAAAATACTGTCATATGTATAAAAAAACTGTCATATGTATAAAAATATTTTTATACATATGTATAAAAAAACTGTCATATGTATAAGAAATACTAAAAATTATATTTAGTGTTTTTTCTTTTCTTGTGATTAAAAAATAAACTCTATAAAGTCAGGAAGAGAGGACTATGTCTTACATCTCTTTATATCCTTTTCAGCAAAGAGAAGTCCTTCACCATGGGGACTCTGGACCACTGCTGGACAGTTAAAATCCCAGGACCTCAACACTAAATATTACTGGTACCACCTGTCAATCATGTTAACTACCAAAAATGCCTGTACAGATTTCCAAAGGTCCCTATGTGGGTGATACCACCTTTGACTGAAAATGACTAGTGTCTAATAGGTGATAAATGTATGTTCAGTAAACATAAATTATTTACTCAGTGTATATGATTGTTCCATTAGTGTTAGGAGAGAATTTTCAGTCAAAAACTTATTACATTTTCAACAACAACAAAATCTCAAGAAATCAGTTCAATTTGATATTTGTTCAATTCTTGTTAACCTACTAATCTTTGCATATGAAAGATCTTTATGTTTGTGTTACAGATTGCATTCCCTGAGATGCATATCTGAGGATGATGATGTGCAGGAAGTGAATTAAGGAATACTTTGGGGGAATACCTACTGTAGAAGGGAAATGCAGGGAATAGGTTTAAGCTGAGTGAGAAGTTGGGCTGTAACACAGTTTCAAGAGAGACCTGAGCCAGCCCAATGGGGATCTCTGAAACTGAGATGGCCCTTCAGATTTGTCCCCAGCTGAACTGAGAGAGCCAGACTTTAATATCCTCTCTAAGTTGGCCATTGAGTGTAAACTGGAAAAGTGAAGCATGACCTGGAATGAGGCAAGGAGGCTGCTCTCTTCAGCAGAAGACAGGTACCAAAGATTGCTGAGAGTTGAAGGCTCTTTTCAGGCAACACTTCCAGCAGCTGGTGGAATAAGTTTTTCAGTCCCGAAAGGGGCATCTTGGTGGTGCATTTTCACAGCATGTACTTCTGTACATATCAGTTTACTTGTACACAGACACCTCTAATCACAGTTTTTTTTAGAAAAGTTACAAGTTAATTACTCTTTCACATAAAATAAGTCTGGAAAGAGATAGCTCTAATATCAGGGTTTTGTTACTAAGAAAAAATGAGAGAATGGATATTGGAGGGAAACCATGTCTATGATGCCTTATTGTATCGTTATCAACCCTTTGTATACATATTTATAATGTTCATGCAATGTTAGCTTTAAAGACCTCTCTCAGAATTTCCCACACATGCAGAAAATCCCAGCGATTGATTAAAAAATATTTTTAAAGTTGTTAGTAAATCAGGTTTTTCTACCTCTGCTTAAATATTATTATTTTTTCATTTTACTATTTGCAAATAAACTTGATTGTAATTAATTCCTTAATTATACTTTTTCTTTGCTGCTTTCTAATCTTAGTAAAGGTTATAACCACATCTACTTTGCTCATGCCGGTATCTCCAACACCTGCTTCAAGGTCCAAGATATAATAGAAATTCAGTTAATGTTACTCAGAAGAACGAATAAAGAGCGACATACATCTATATCAGGCATTTTCTTCTGTTATTTAATAACATAAATAGTTAACATTTATCAACTGTTTTGTATGAGTTGGGTGTTCCACAGGCACCCTCTCCTTTAATCCTCACAATAATTCTATTGTTATTTTATATTGAGAAAATGAAAGCTTAGAGATTAGTAACCTTCCCCTTATCACTCAGCTCAATATTTTTTTTTGCTTTTTCTTGTTTTTTGCACCATCTAGATAGAATCTTCAGGACAATGTTGAATAATTCACTATTATGTAAAACACTACCTGTAGGTTCCATTCCTACTTTGATGACAATTTTTGTCATGAATGAGTGTGAATTTACCAAATGTTTAATTTACATATATGGGGATAAACATTTAGGTTTTTTTTCTTGAGGTTTGTTTGATTGTTTTTTAGTCTATTATTATAAATTACTTGTATTCCTGGAATAAACCACATTTAGTCATAGAATATTATCAACTTTTTGGTATTATTGGATTTAATATGCTAAAATTTGGTTAAGGACCTTTGCATCTTCTTTATGAGGAAGAAATTTTGGTCTGTAGTGTTTTTTTTTTTTTCTTGTAATGTTTTTATCTTGTTTTGGTATTAGAGAATTTACTGGCATCAAAGAATAAGATTTTTTTCCTCTTTTGGAAGAGTTTGTGTAGAAATGGTATAACAGTGCTCTTACATATTTGGTAGAATTCACAAGCAAAACCATCTGGACCTGCAAATTTCTTTGTAGAAAAGTGTTTTTTTTTTTTTGAGACATTTTAAAGAACAATTTTAGGTTAATAGTACAATTGAGAAGAAAGTACAGAGATTCCCCATATTCTTTGTTCCCCCACACAGGCATAACCTTCCCATCATCAACATCCTCCACCAAGAATGATGCATTTGTTGTAATCGATGAATCTTCGCTGAGACATTGTAATTACCCAAAGTTCATAGTAAACCTTAGGTTTATCCCGGTATTATACATTCTATGGGTTTGGACAAATGTATGACATGTATCTATTATAGTCTCACAAAGAGTATTTTCACTGCCTTAAAAATGCACTATACTCTACCTATTCATCTGCCCTCATAACTCCTGACAACCACTAATTGATCTTTATTGTCACCACAGTTTTGTCCTTTCTATGGTTGGAATCATATATAGTATCTAGCTTTTTCAGATTGGTCTATTTCACAGTAACATGCATTTATGATTTCTTCATATCTTTTCATAGCTTGATAGTTCAATTGTTTTTAGTGTTGAATAATATCTCATTGTCTGGATGTACCATAGTTTATTATTCGTTCACCTACTGAAGAACATTGCACCTGCTTCTAAGCTTTGACCATTATAAATAAAGCTGCTAAAAATATTCATGTACAGTTTATCTTTTTGTGTGTGTATGTGTGTATGTGAACATAGTTTTTAACTCATTTAGGTAAATTACCAAGAAGTGTGACTGCAGAAATGGGTGATAAAAGTATCTTTAGTTTGTAAGAAACCACCAAACTGTCTTCCAAAGTGACTACGCCATTTTATATTTCCACAAGCAATGAGTAAGAGTTCTTGTACTCTACATCCTTGTCAGTATTTAATACTGTCAGTATTCTAGAGTTTGCATGTAGTGGTATCTCATTGTTTTAATTTGCATTTCTGTGATGGCTTATGACATAGGACACCTTTTCTTCTGCTTTTTTTGTCATCTCTATATATACCTTTTTTGATAAAAAATGCAGAAAAGTTTTTAGTTGTAAATACATTTCTTTAATATTAGGCTATTCAGGTCATCTATTTCTTCTTGAGTGAGTTTTAGTAGTTTGAATCTTCCAAGAAATTTGTCCATTTTTATCAAAGCTCTAAGCTCTATAAAGCTCTGTCATTATATTCTCTCTCATTTTCTTGATGTTAATAATTTACCTCTTCTCTTTTATTTCTGGCTAGGCTTGAAGTTTATTTATTTTGTTAAACTTTCCAAAGAGTGACTTTTTTGTCTCATTGATTTTCTCCACTGTTCTTCCGTTTTCTCTTTCATTGATTTTAGTCTTATGTTTTTAAATTTTTCTTTCTTTTCATTTTCTGAGGAATTAAAAAGAGAAAATTTAGAAAGGGTAAGTAAATGAGTAAGTATAACTCTTTTTTCTCATTTTTAAATTTATTTAAAAGAGATTGTTTAAAACAACAAAATAATAATATATAGCTTATAACATATGTAGAGGTAAATTGTATGTAACTATTATAAATAACAATGTATCTTATGATTGTATAATGATAATAAATAGTTTCTAATTTATGTAGATGATATATTTACTATGTTATAATTTGCATAATAATGTATATTATAAATGTTATAATTACAGCATATAATTTGTGACATATAGAAGTCAATTGTGTAATAATCTATATTGGTGATATGCAAATGCCTGAAATTTGAGAAACAATGCAATAATCAAAATAATTTGAAATATTTAATTAACTTCTTCCTTAAAATTTTTTCCATGCTTGGAATCTATGAATGTGAACTCTTCTGTTTCTCATCCAACATGACTCCTATTTCCTCAACCCTTTAAAACCAGGCATTTTCAAGGTTCTTACCCAGCCCTTTGCTCTACTTCCTCTACCTTCTCTTCTGTTGACTTCCACATTTTAAATGAATACCCTTTCTCTGATCTGTGCTTCAGGAAGATTAATTTGGGAGAGTTTTCAAGAAGTACCAAAGTTTATGGCTCCCCTATGATCAGTTTGAACTATACTGACAACAGAATAATCCTCTGAGAATATACCTTTAAACAATTCTTTAATGACATTCTTCAACTTTTCATTATCTACATGATATAGGCTCAATTTCCTGACCATAGCATAGAAAACTATACATATTATTTAACCACAAAACTTACTCATATACAATGTAGGGAAAAGGTCATTAATTTATTAATTCAATTCAACAAATAGGTTTTGAGGACTTTTATTCTCCAGGCTTTGTCCTAAGTACTGGGGACACTTTAATTAACTCAACAGACCTAATGTCTTGCCCTCAGAGCTTATATTCTAGCAGAGGGTGGGGATAGA
>PVKZ01002199.1:0-253740 GCA_004027375.1 Macroglossus sobrinus
TTTTGAAACTCGAAACATTTTCGAGCAATAAGGCTTCTACAGTAGCAGCGCTTGTCTAAACTGTGTATTTTGGTTTCATATTTAATGCTAACTTTCTGTCGCTCAGTCTTTACTTGTATTTATTTTCGATCTCTAGATTTAGATTCCAGCCTTTCAGGGCTACAGTCTTCCTTGTGGTGTTTGTATTTTCTAAACTTAATATAAAATGTGTTTTGGGAACCTGAGCGAGAGGCTGATGACAGCCCCCTGTGCTGTTAATGATTAGGAAGAAGGCCTTTTCAATACCAATTTTGAGTTTAGGATACGTTGCACTCTGTTGAACTGTTGGGTCAAAACCTTTGCCATAAGCTTTGAGGATATTCTCTCGAATTTGGCAGATGATCCCTTAATTATCTTTATTATTAATTTCCTGATTTTTTTGTTGTCAAAGGGCCAAACACTGAAACATGTGCAGTGGTCGATCAGCTCTTAGATCCGATATTTGAGGGGAGAAGGAATGAGATATACTACAGACTACAAATAGAGTCCTTGTGTTTTCAACATCTTGGTAAATCCTATATGTCCTTTAAAAACACAGCGTGGCAGACAGCACGGCTTGGTTTTCCTTTCTGGTTGTGTGCAGCTTTCTAGTTCTGTGTACGATGGTGGAAACGGTCCAGAATCGTGGGGAAGAGGCTGCGAGCAGGCGGTGTCGACGTGCGGGCTGTGTTTCTGCGCATCTCCCACCCAGCACCGTCTCCTGTTTCTGTGGTGCCAGATCTTCGTTGACTCAGATTACTTTGGGTGCTGCTTTGGTGACGGTTAAATCTTCATTCTTGATGTCTTAGAGGAAGGGAGGGAGTTGCTTTGAAAGAGTGCATTCCCGATTCTAATAATGCAGATATTATGATCTTTGTATCGTCACAACAGGCTGCCGCATCGGCATTTTCTGGAAGCAGCAGAGCCTGCAAACTTATATTCTTAGGGAAACCTCCCCTTTGTGGTTTGGGGTTGGTGGGGGCCCCGGCTGAGCTATGTAACGGAATTCTTTCCTCCTGCAGTATTTTGGAATGTGATGAAATCCTGACGTGTCCTTCAGATTACATACTTCTACACACATTTGAGCATTAAAAAAAAAAAAAAATGAACTTTGCCTGGGTCACTCCCTGGTTACCTTAAACTTCCCAGTCAGTTTGGAATCGGAGGGAGCAGCAGTGAGTGTTGTGTCCTCTTTGCCCCGCTGCAGCTCTGTGTCCTTTTCACATGTATCATTTATTGAGGCCGTGGAGGTCGGGAAAAGGATGCCTGCATTTAGGGCACCAGCAGGGCAAAACAGAGCAGAACAATGCAGTCCCGCCTTTGCATTGTCTTCCTCGAGGTCTGTCTTTGCTGAATTCCTGCAGAACCCAGAGTTTGGGCGTTTGTGCCTGTTGGGCCACACGAAGATTGGTCATATCTCCTTTTAGTTTACCTGTTCTTTCTAGAGGGAAATTTACTTGTTTTCTCAAGAAGTGGCCGTTTTTTTGAGCTTTTATCAGACTCCATGTAGCAGGCATGAATTTCAGATACGCTTTAGATTTGAAAGTTAGGCACAGGGCTTATAAGAAGAACTAGGCATTTTTATACAGCCGTTCATTGTAAATAAATTAGAAAGATAGTATCAGATTTTGCTCCCTACTTCTTTCTCAAAATCCCCAGGATGTAATAATCATTATATACTTAAAATTTTCTTTAAATCAAAATTGGTGATTTCCTTTCCATTATATTTAGAATTACGTAGATTTGGGGATATTGTGTTTGGAGTTGGAGTTGGGGGCGGCCTGGAAATCATTATTTTTAAAAAATTGTTTTCAATTTGAGCTTTTGGATTTCTTCATTTGGATTAGGTTAGTTTTATTTTCTGGCACTGTTTTGAAAATCTGCTCTCCTAGAAACAGCCGTACCCTCTTGCCCAATCTCCAAACATTTTCTGCACACTCAAACACTTAACAACATCGATTATGTTAAAGCCAATCTTTTAATTTCCAAGTAGTAGAGAAATATCGTGCAGGAAGGTGGAGATTACAGATCTCTGGGAAATTTCTTAGGGGTGAAGTGGCCGGTTCTTCCTCTCTGAGACCTGGTGGAGGATTAGGACAGTCAGAGAGCCCCGTGGCGCTGCCACACCCCCCACTGCCCTCCAGGATGCTGTGGCATGCTCCTGGAGGGAGGCAGGCAGGGAGGAAACCTTGGGAACTCACTGGTCAGGGGCGAGAGGGAGCCTGGACCCGGCGGGCCAGGACTTCAGCTTGCAAGCACTTTCGAGGGTAGCTGCAGAGAGCGGCGAGAGCACAATAGGATGCTTTCTTTTTATTGGAAAATAAATGAGAATGAGTGGAAATAAATTACGTTTAATGAACTTAACTGGAAGTAATTGTTGAAGAGCCTGTGAAAGCACAGCTTTGCTGGGCTGGGCCTCGGCCGCGGCTTCACAAAGCCAAGCAGCTGGAGCACATCTTTATTTTCCAGGTTCCAGTGTTCCCCTTCATGTGCCCACTCCCCCACCCCTCCCTGCCTCCTTTCGGGGGATTAAGAAAAGGTCATTAAGGAGAGCTGAATTTGGCCCCCTAGACCCTTAATGCCTGACAGTCTTGTTTGGTGTGTTACCAGTTGGGTTGTTATATTATAGGAAAAAAAAAAAAGTGTGTGTGGGGGTGTGCAAGGACTCAGGCTGGTTTGAATTAGTTCTATGTATATTCATGTGTATGTGAGAATCTGAATGAAAATTGACTGCACATTTATTCTCTCCCTTCCTGCCCTGTTCAATCATTTGCTTGCAAGAAGAATTTTAATGCCTGCGTGAGTGCACGAGAAACTGTGAGTCGGCAGAATTTTGTAGATGACAGGGAGAAACTTCTCTCTTCCTCTTCTTGCTGTCTAAATGGATGTGATTGGGGGAGTTGGGGTGGGGAGTCAGCGTTGATAGTTTACAAAACAAGTAAGCAGCACCCAGAGTGCCAGGCGTCCACAGCTGCAGACGCTGTGACTTTTGCAGCCGTGCGGCTCCCCGATTCCGCCGTCGCCCAGCCAGGGGGCTTCAGCTGTGTGATGAAGTTGCAGGGGTGGCTGCCTGTTCTTTTCTGCATCTCCCAGGCAGATTTTCCTTTAACTGCCTCATTTCTCCAAGCAAAACTCAAACCCTGTGAAGCCTTCTCTTTTTTATTTATTATTTTCAACAGGCAGTGCTATGGTATCAATCGAAGTCTTGTCCAGGGGGGCAGTGCGCCGTTCGCTGGGGGCAAGGCCTTAGGAAGGAGCAGCGTGCGACCACGAGACGACCCTGGGCCCTGCCCTCCATGGGTCCTCACTGGCTGGGCTTCTCAGAGCTCTGAGGACATAGGATGACATGATTAAAGAAACTCATTTAGCAAGGTGGAAGTCCAACTGCCACCCTTTCCTCTGTGTGTATAGGAAGTTTGCAGGATACCACAGCAAGATGTTCACCTGATAAGTAGGGGAAGGACTGTGTGTGCAGGCCTGGACCCAGGTTGCCCTGTGTCTCCTTGAGGTGGTTGGAGCAGCTGAAGTGGTTGCTGATTGTTGGGGTGATGTGTTGTTGGGACAGGAGGCTTAGCTTCTCTGACTGTTCCAACACCCTTTGGCACGTAGTCTGAAAAAATCAGGGCTGCTTGAGTCACCAAGGGGTTGTCGATGAGTAAGAAATGGCCCCCTGTTCATCCCTAGCCCCTCCTCCTCGCCAGCGCTCCGTGGCTCCAGTGACGTGCGGCATCTATTAACGTTTTGCTGGTTGCCATTGGCCTTGGTGCAGCCACAGTAAGCGGCATCTGGAAAAACGCGTTGGAGATGAGCTATAAACCCATTTTTTTTTCTGTAAACTGGGAGGGAAGTGTCCCTTCCTGATGCTGGTTTCAGACGCTGGGAGGGCTGGTAACCTAAGACCACCGAAGACCTACATCCACCCCGGGGAGGGGAGAAGGCTGACAAATGCTCCTCTGTGCTGCTTTTGTTTTATTGTGCTGGGCTCGTAAAGGCACTTTCTGGCCCCATTTTTCTTTTGCAGAAAGGGAGAGCAATAGGGGAGTATTGAAGAGGAGGGCCGGCGGAGGGGCCAGGGCTAGCAATGGCTCTATTTGTTTTCAATGTCTGTTGATTAATAGGTTGCGAGGTGAATGGCAGGCTTTCATTCCCTTTGGGTTCCCCACAGTTACAGAAGGTTGAGGGGTTGGGGTTAGAGGAGGGCTAGCAGGGGGATCTAGAAACGCCTGAATCAATCTTTCACTTGCCAGGTTCCAAATCATGAGCCGTGTTCAGGCGGGTGTGGGCCGCTCAGCGACGAGGGTGGCATGGCCAAGTTGCAGAACTCTATGCTTAAGGGTTCTTGAGAGGTCAAAGGTCAGCCACACATACATTCCACCCCACTCCATTCCACCCCACTGTAGTTGGATGGATACTTTGGGTGGAAAGGCTTTGTGCTTTTTGAGGACTGTTAAAGGACCCTTTCTTTATAATTTAACTATTCAGTACTCAAAACCCATAGAGCTTAATGAACAGAACCGGGGAAGGCATAGTTTGGGGTTACAGCCATTTCTCCAGATAGAAAGTGTAAAAGCCCTGATGATTTTAAAGTTTGATGAGGATTTGGTTCCTTTTAAATAGATATTATTTACTTGACTTTACTTTGGTTTTTTCAGCTGACTTCTTTCTGATTTCTGGTCGGCTGGAATGGACCACACATGATGTGTCTCTGTCACTAGAATCCTGCTCGGCCCTGACACTGCTCGAGTCTGCATTGGAGAAGCAGAAGCATCTTATTAGCTCCCACAGGCAGCCCATGCTATAAAAACCCCCTTGTAAAAACACTTGGTGCCCTATAGTGGGCGTGCCTTGGCTGAAGCAGGGAGCCTAGAGCCACTCCTAATTTGGAGTGTTTTGGGGGTGTAGGGGACCCTGTTTACTGAAACTGGTCTAGGTTCCAGAGACTGGTACATGGGTGCTTGGGGGCAGTTCCCTTTGGGAGTCCGGAAGCATCTGTATCCAGTTGAGAAGGTCGGCACAGGCTGAGCTCGGGGGGTGCAGCTCCCTGCATCAGCAGGACAGCGACCCCATCCCAGAGCTTTCTGCAGGCACAGTAGCCATGTGGAGTCTGGCAGGTCAGGGCACAAGGCCTTGGAAATACCACCTTCCCAAGGCCTGTGACTCAGGACAGATTTCCTCACCGGCTGTGTGGAACCGATAACACACGCTACTGCTTCATAGGTTTGCTGAGAAGACTTAGTAGATAATAAGTGTGTGTCACACCCAACACAGAGGCAGGTGCAGAGTCCACTGAATGGTGGCAGTGGTGAGATGTGCTGGTGTTGACTGGGGAGCTGTAGGAACAGCAGTTGGTCCCTGCTTCTGTCCCCTGTCCTCCCCTCAGATCATCTAGACAGGGGTTCGAGGTGGCTCCATGGGCGAGCTTCAGGTGCCGATGGTGTGGTGGGTGTATCTGGGCAACTGTGACGTAACTCCCTGAATTTGTGTGGAATACTTCATCATGAAGGTTTGCCGTTTTCGTGGCTCAGAGATTCCTGGTGTTCGTCGTATTCTTAAAGGGTTAAATATCAGTAAATTAGGCTCTCCATACACAGCTACCCAAACAGCCACAGCACAACCTTGACCGTTACTTATCTGTCTCTGGAGGTAATGATTTTGTACCCCAGGTGGTTTTGAAGCCGTACTTAATATTTAGATAGAGGAGTTCCCTAAAAGTACCTGGTTTTATATCGCACTTGTTTGCCTTGAACACTGGACTCTGCCTGTAAAAGGATAACGGGGTAGGAGATAAGGCCAGCACTCCCAGTACAGACTTTTGCTTTAATTTAGACTTTCTGGATCATTTATGTCTAGAAGGTTGTCTGTGCCCCACCCCTAAGAAAGCTGCTGCTCACACCTGAGTTTTCTTAGGGTGGCTCAGTGTTGAACCTGATCCTTAAAGGCCTGTTTAAAGAAGTGGGAGCTCTTAGAAGAGAAGGGGTAGAAGCTGCAGGGGCATTTCCTGTGTGCGTGGTTTTGCCTTCCATTTATATGGGGCCATCACCCTGATCCTGGACCTTGATCATTCTGCACTATTTTTATTTAATGTTCAACTCTTTGTTTATTAGCATTATAAAGTGATCTTTTCTGAGGAGATAGTGAAATATATTTACGAGTTGACTATTGTGATTTTAAGAAGAGCGTGCCTGAGGAAGAGTGCCCACAAAACATCCATATGTTCTTGCCCCTTGATGAACATCCTTAGCTTTGCAATAAGGATTGTTGAAGTCTGCGGCTGCATTTTCTCCCCTGTGAATTTGATGAGAAGAGACAGGAAGGAAAGTGAGTCTCATCCTCATTGTGTACTTGTCATTAGTATTCACTGACAGTATTTTTCAGAAACTTCCTTTGCCTTGCATGTGCAGTTATATATCAGGCACCGTGTTAAGCACTTCGTAATTCTGATCTCTTTAATTTTCACAACAGTCCTGTGGAGGTAGACACAGGTCATCAGGGTTCACAGAGACCGAAATGGAGGCCTGAGAGAAGTTGCACAGTGAGATTGGTGAAGTAGAATTTAAAATTCGACCCTTCTTGAATTTCAGATTCGTTCTTGGTCACCGTGTACATGCAGTGGACTCTGCAACCATCTTTAAGGCTCCATGATAATAGAGCGTTAGACTCGATGGTTTCTGAAGGCGCACCCCGCTTTGCTCTGTGATTCTGTGTCGACTCCATTTACATAGCACTGCTGTTTACTGAAAATGAGTCTGTGAGACGGGCTCTAGCCTTCTCTTCTGGTAATGCTTGCAGTTGAGATTTGATGCAGTTTATGAGATTGTGCTCACCACTTCCACAGGCTGGGCATGACAGGGGACGCGAGTTCTAGAAGACACAGCCCATGTTCTTAAGGAACTTAGCTACAGTAGCACCAAGGAAGATGTGTACATGACCTCAGCAATGGGCATAGTGTGACATAGGGAAAAAGGACTGGGGTCTGAGCCTGGAAAGGTGTGGGCGTTTCCAGAAGAACACCTTCCCGTTAGAAAAGCAGTGCAGGTACAGGCAGGTCAGACAGAGCAGCAGTTGGACCCTGGTTTCTGCACATACCGCTGCATTCCTCCTGCCTTGCTTGGGAGCCAGTCAGTCAGCTTTGGAGATGTGTGGTTGTAGTGTTCCATGGGGATCTATCTGCCTGGTATGAAATCATGATTAGAAAGGAGAACCATGTCCATTTTCCCTTCTAAAGCTAGGCGGAAGTTAAAACTCTACGTCCCCTTCACTCTACCCCCATGCTGTGGAGTGCTGACCAAACAGAAAAAAACTGATTGGCTAGGCTCAGGTGTGCAGAATAATGTGAGGATGGTGGCAGCCAGGACGGGTGCCCAGCTTCTGTTGGAGTTACCTCCTTACATGGAATGACAAGAAAGGGAGAATTAATTTAAATTCTACATAACACCCAGGAAACTCCACTGTTATCCAAATGTGGCCTTTGTCCTTTGCCAGACAAGTTGAGAAAGAAGTTTCCCCCATCATTTCCTGTTAGTCTTGCTCAGGACGCAGCCCTGGGATCTGCGCTTGTGTACTGCAGACAAAACCACGCCATCAGGCAGCTCCTCCCTAACAACAGCAACAGTAATAAGCCACCATTCCCATGCTTACCTTGTGCCAGGGTTCGTGCTAAGCCTTTTCTGCAGTCTCTTAAGGACTAGGACTTGACTGATGATTAGGACTCAAGTCTCTTGCAACCTTTGTGCTTGTATGTGCCTGCGAGGCTCTCTGGTCAAGGGGTTGTGGCTGAACGGAAGAACGCCACCTGTGGCACTCCGTTGGCAGACCCTAATGCCTAGGCCCTGAGCCCCCACATGTGCTGGATCGGCTCCCGCCTGAGAGCTTTCCTAGGATTGGGGATCTGCATTTGTGATAAGTATCCTGAGAGATGCTCGATTCAGCCAGGGTTGAGAACTGCAAATTTGATTGCCCACTCTCAGCCTTTTTGTTCTCATTGTGGATTGATTGATACACTTGCTTCCTTCCATTGCATATGGCAGTCCCATTCCCTGGTAATCCTGCAACCTCTGAGTGGCAGGCTTCCCTCCTCTGGGGCATCCACACTTCTTCCCACTGATCCCACCAGTTTTTTGCACTTACTTTAAACTGTCTGTGACTGGTCTCCTTTCATTTTAGTGGGTATGTATCTTTCCAGTCAAATAGAAAACTTCTAGAAGACAGCGAATTACCTTCCTTTCCTCCATTCCATCTGACTCTTTCTGTCCCTTTCTCTCTCTCCCTCACCCTCTTTTCCCTCTTCACCCTAGCACACAGTGGGAGCTTATTTGTTGGTTACTTTTCAAACTGTCTTAATCAGAATTGTTCTCCTAAAAGGCTCCTCAGTGCCTGTCCGTGAGATGCTGGCACTAGCCCCTGGGCAGTAACCCTTCACTAGGCTGGCCTCTGCCTGCCAGACCTTCATGGCTGCTGCAAAGGATGAGTTACTGGGTTCCAAAGCTCCTTCTGCTTTAGTGCTTTTAACCCTAGTGTTCTGATTGCAAAATGATAGCTCACCATACAAGCCTATAAGCAGCTAGCTGTCCTTTTTTCTTAAAAATATCCAGTTGTTTAGGAATCATTAAACCGGGCTATTAAAAGTGTTGACTTCTTTCTCTGTAGGTAGTTTTTTTCTGGAACATCCAAGAAGGCCATAGTTTTCTTTTCAGACATACCCATGAAAAAGTTAGAAGTACATTTTAAAGAGTAACTGTCGTAAGAAACACTCTTTCCATGCCCTACCCCTTTCTCACCTATTTAAAATTTTAAAAAAAGATAAGAACCAACTGCTTGGTGGTCCCTGAACTCAAGAGGCGCTAGTAGGCAGCGCTAGAACCTCACTTCCTTCCTTCTAATGCAATGCCTTTTCCTTGATGTTAATGCAAGTTGTGCCTTCCTAAAAGTAATAAAAGGAAATGAAGACACGTTCTGAAATGAAACTTGACTCTAATCCATTCATCATCTAATACTAGCCTCTTTATCTTCCCTGGTACCTAATCTGGTTAAATGTCCCTGTTGTAGGATTTTAGTGAAAATCCTCTATTGGGAATAGGGTTTTTTGCAATTGGATTACTCTCAGTAAATGGCCCAGTAGTTCGCGTGTTTCAGCTTAATTTTTTCTTTGTGATCTTGCTGGGCTAAGTTATAGCATAGCATAGCAGAGAGGGGGTGGGGTGGGCTGAGAGCGGGGTGGGGGAAGCAGAGGAGAATAATTTTGGAGGGTCTGGTCATGGCAACTAGAAAAATCATAAAAATGCTTTTCTTTTTTCCCTGCTTCCCTCTACCTATCCACCCTTCCCAAACACAAAAATGTCTGTACTTTGATTTCTAGGCCTGCCCATTTCTGAAATGTATATATACGTTTATTAGCCCAATTCATCATCATCCAGTTAATTTGCTAGAGTTCCCTGATGACTTCTTAATGAATCAGGCTGCTGTAATCTGCATAAAATATGCAGGTGCTTGCTTGAGAGCTTTCTGGTTAAAGTTCACACTACCAGCCAGGCCAGGAGTGGGCTTTTTCATCCATGGCTCTGTAAAGGATTGACATGTCTGCTGGTTCTAAGGGGCAGGACCCCGGGGTGGTGGCTAAGGAGGCAACGGGGTAGGAGACCCACCCCCACGTGCAGGATCACAGTAGGCCTGGGAGATTCAAGTTCCCACTTCCGATTTACCTGCTGATGGGAAAAGTGCAAACTGTGGGCTCTGTGATGGGTAGTGGTGGAGAAGGTATTTTAAAAGCCAGGCTTGGTGGGGTCGTAAAAACTGAAGCGTACTTCCCCAGAACGCTGTCTCACAGCTTATCTGTTACCCTCGATGTATGGATGGGGGCCAGGGCTGCCGGCAGAATTGAGTGCATCTTAACGAAGTCCAGGGAGGAGGGTGTGGTCAGGGGGACCCCCAGGTCCTGTGTGGCCGGGGACTTGGCTTGATGCTGTCTTTCTCTGTTGCTCTCCTTCCCGCAGTCGAACAAAGTGCCGGTTGTGCAGCACCCTCACCATGTCCACCCTCTCACGCCTCTCATCACGTACAGCAATGAACACTTCACCCCGGGAAACCCACCTCCACACTTACCAGCTGACGTAGACCCCAAAACAGGTAGGCCGCGTGCCCGGGGCCCCAGGAGGGCCTGCTGGGGGAGGGGTGGGAGTTTGGGCTCGGCTGGGGGGCAGTGGTGAGAGGCCCCTGTAGAAGAAGAGGAAGCCCTCTGGGGAGGCCGGAGCCTGGCGAGGGGCTGGTTTCCTGTCTCCTGGGAGGAAGTCCATTTGTAGCGCTGCAGTTCTCTAGGGCCCCCTAGAAGGGAGGCTGTCTTGGGAACCTTGCTGTGAATCACTCAGTGTTTCTCAGGAGTAGCTTACGGTTGGTTGCAAGAGCCACAGACTTGGAGGTAGTGGGCGTTTTGGACACATCTCGTGGGTTCTTCTCAGCTCCTTGGGAGCACAAGACCCCAAGCACCATGACTCCCTGAAGCGCTGGTTCCACTGGTGACTGACAGATTCCAGTCACTTGATGATGACTTAATTGGCACAGCCTCAAGAGACCACATCGCTAAGTTTCACATTCTCACGGCCAATTTATTTGAGTTCTTCTCTCTACAATATCCTGGGTATGATCAGGCCCATTATACAGATGTGAAACCCAAACGCCTGGGGTTTGTTTTGTATCATACGACAACCAATAGGCTCTCAAGCAGTAGTTGCTGTGTTTTCCTTCGGCTTTGTCCCCTCCTTTCCATCCTGTGTGCTCACTGACTGCATGTTCTCCAGAGGGGACAGAGAACCTACAGCAAGGTTTAAAACAGGCAGAGAGCCATGCGGTTCAAGGTCGAGTGGTCTTGGGAGAACAGCTAGGGCCGGGGCATCTTACAGGCTGGTGGTGCACTGGCTGGAGTTTCTCATCCCAGCTAGTAAATTAGAAGGATGGATTTTAAATGGCTATTGCACGTCACTTTGTCAGAGGGGATTGTTTGGTGTTGGGCTAAGGTAGACCGCCTGTTCAGGCGGCTTTTGCTGCCCCTGAATGAAGCCACACATTAGCTAGCTTTTACCAGCCTCTGAGCCCCCTTTGTGCTCATGGCGGGGGGAACTGAGCCTGGCGCTCGGATGGCTGGACGAGGCTGCCAGCCGGCCCCAGGCTGCACAAGTGAATGGCAGCGTCAACGTCTCATTTAAATAATGGTAGTACAGGGAATAGCTTTTAAATGGTTATCGTAAAACATATGATTAACGTCTGCGGACTGTTTACTTTTCCTCCGTGAACATTCTTTCAAGTGTGCGAATGGCTTGGTGTAGGGTCCAAGCCCAGCTAAATCTGTTTGGTTTTTGTAATAGAGAGAAAGCAATGTCTACATGAAAATGTCACCCAGGGAGACTTAATTTACAGATTAAAAGCTTCCTGAATGAATTAAAAAAAAATAGTTTTCATCCACGAACACATAGCTCGTGCCCTTCAATACTGTTTTAATTCTGTGGTATTGTTCCTTTGGCCTCCCCTGTGAGCTGTGCAGATCAGCTAGCTCCTCGACATCAGAATTGCTCCCCACGCTCTTCCTTTCTAAGGATTGATTGCTGGATGTGCTCCCATGGAATGAACGAATGAATGAATGAATGCTCCTGTGGCAAGGGCCTTCGGGATTCATTCCTGTGTGGCCCTGACACACACACACACACACACACACACACACACACACACACCCCAGTGACACAGCAGCACCCAGTCAGCAGGTGGGGTTAACTCACACACTGGTGACTGTCACTTAGAGAATTAGTTTCTAGAATTGAGTTTACCAGGTCTCCAACATCTCCTGTCAGTTCAGTTCAGATTCTCCCTTGGATAAGACGCCATGTCATTTAGTGAGTTTGATCATCTTCTGGGCTGCAGTGGAGAATTCTGAAGAAGGCAAGGGGAACCTTTCCAAAAGCCGTAACTCAAAAAGTGTATCAGAAATCAGAGTACCTCGTCTTTATGAGAGTTAGAGTCAGTCATTAAAGAGACCGAAGAAACAAGTTGTGAGGGCAAAAGGAATTATCACTTGATCACTTACTGTGTGCCAAGCCCGTTAGATTTTTTTTTTTAATTCAGTAACCACACCAATCACATGAGGCAGAAATAGTCCAGTTGGCATTTTGTGAATGTGTCGGTGCTTCCCCAGTGTATTGATCCGTCTAGAATGAGATAAACCAATTTTCGAACTGGAGCGGAGGGATGATGAGTTGAAACTTCCCAACAGCTCTCAGGTTCATCATCACAAAAGGAACCTCATGCTGAGATTACAGGAGAGATGTCTGCCTCCGTCCTTTCCCTGTTCCCTTCTCTTGACAGTTTCTCTTTCCTCTCTCTCTCCTTTGCACCTAAAATGCGCTTCTTCCCTCAGGAATCCCACGGCCTCCACACCCTCCAGACATATCTCCGTACTACCCGCTGTCGCCCGGCACCGTGGGACAAATACCCCATCCGCTAGGATGGTTAGTACCACAGTAAGGAGTTCCATTTTTTTAATTTCCTTTTTGTTTCTCACATGAGCATGCTTATTATTTATTCTGTGCGTGTGTGTGTGTGTGTGTGTGTGTGTGTGTGTGTGTGTGTGTTTAGAACACAAGGCGGTAAGGGAGGGCAATGGAAGTTTGTAGGGGAAGGGTCTTGTCAAGATGCCCCATGGGGGAGTGGGCAAGCCACCGGCCATTCAGTGGATTACGTAGGAGAAAGAACATTGATACCTAGCATCTGAACCCATGGTCCCCAAAGGCTCTGGGTTTCTCTCTGTGAAGGGAGGTGCCCTTAAGATACTCTGGGAATCGCGGAAGGCGCTGAGGGTTTCTGTCCCATGAAACCGACCACAGCTCTCCTGCTGGCGGCGGCCCAGACATGAGTGCTGTCGCTGGATTGAGGTGGCAGTGGAGTGACCATGGGCACAACCCAGCTTTGAAGTCCAGGGGTGGGAGTGGGAGTTGTTCTTTACCAGCCCCACCACCCCACTGCGGTTGCGACTCCCAGCAGTGGAACGTTTTGTCTGTTGAGAAGCTCCATGTTATTCGACCAGCATCTCTCTGAGATACTACATATTAAGTGCTTGACCTGATTATGGGATTGGGATGGGGCAGCTAGACCCTCACTCCAACATGTGGGGCCTTTCTGTCGGCCCTAGTTCCCAGCAGCACCCAAATCATCCAGCTGCCTTCTTTAATTTGCCTTCCAATCACCATGCCTTGGCTTTTACAGTACCACCCATTAATCTTCCCTAGACAACTTAAAAAAGTGTGTAGAAAGGCCTTTAGTACCTAACCATACCATGTGTGTGTGTACACGTGCATGTGTGTAATATGTTTTGCGATTGTGTGTTTTTTGTGTATATTTTTCTGCATGTTTATATATGATCTCTACTGTTTAAAAAATACAGGACAATTTGTTGAATCTCAACAGGAATAAATCTTGGTAAAACATTCAAGCTTTGGTCTTGGAAAGATGGCCTTTCTTAATCTTACAGAAGAAATAATTTTGGAATGATTTCCCACCCCTCATTCTACCCTTATTTCTCCAGTTTAACCACTTCTACACTGTTTTTGTTAGTTGGTTTGTTTTTAGAAACAGCTGTGTGATGTAGTAGCTGTACTAAATACCAACCCTGAGTATAGTTTCCGATTTTTTCCCCCTGAATTTTGTTTGGGAAGGTAGACATGGACTGTAGACACGAGCTTGAGTCCCATTTCCTCAAATCGTTCTCAGTCATCATTTGCCCCATTCAGCTGATGGGAAGATGTTTGAAGGCTACATAAAAAGACTCAGACTACCCTCTGTCAGAAAAAGTTGTGTGTCTTTCATGAGGATGCTATTTTGCATGTTGCTGTATTTTTTAATTATTGTAATGAGGTGTGATTGTCTATTGGTTACCCACAATTCTTCTTGGGGACTCTCCCCCCCGGTAACTCTTGTCAACACTTGTTAATTTGACAAAAGGCTACAAATTAAGCTCTGTTAATTTAATGTTTTCTCACCGAGATCTAAATACCGAAAGAGGCCCAAAGCGCAACTGAAGTCCTTTGATTCACTGTACTTTATTTTGGTATAAATTTACATTCATTATTGTTTTCCTTTGGATGTGTAGCCCTCAATTAGTGTGATGGCTCCATTAAAGCAAGCGAGACTTCGCCTTTAATTATTACAACAAAACACCTAGTTTCAGCTTGGGGAGAGGGTCTCTATTGACATAAGCAGAGGTTATAAAATTTAATTAGCCATTCCTATCAGATTTATGGCATTCAAATTGTTCTGTGTTTCTTCCCTTTGATCCTTCCTGTACAATCCCCAAGATTTTTGTTCTGATCAAATGAGAATAAAGCTTACTGTGCAGAGTGAACTTCTCCTTTTTCTTTTTCTTTTCCCAGCCCCCATCCCTGTTTGCGCTCTCTCACTCTGTGCCCTCCTCTTTGTAGGCAAGGTCAGCCGGTGTACCCAATCACGACAGGAGGATTCCGTCACCCCTACCCCACAGCTCTGACGGTCAACGCTTCAATGTCCAGGTGAGTTCCAGGCACAGGGCCTTCCACCAAGGCCATGGTTGACTTCCAGAAAGTTCTCTGTGTTGCTACCAGGCCATCCAGGGTGTGCTGATACATGTGAATCTGATGGTATTAAGACCCATAGAACATTATGCTTTCTTTTTAAGAAAATGCTGAAAAATTATCCTGAACTTCCCAGGTAGGTGATGGTGAAATTTCAAGGTCAAATTTTTTGAGTCAGTCAATTGAACAGTATCTTTTGTGAGAGTTTAAGAAGGCAAGAAGAAGTAGTTAGAACATTCAGAGCTTGTTACAGTGTTGCTTCTCTGTTGCCCTGTACCGGTTAAGGAAGGAAAGGGTGGAGGTAGTTTTATTATCATACAAAGAAGAGTTTGAAGAAAGGTCATTGGTCTTTTCAAAGCTCAGACTCTTCAGTGTCAGTAAGAAAGGACACCCCTCTAAAATGTCACCATTCAGTAGAAATATAAGGTGAGTCACACATGGAATTTTACATTTTTTAGCAGCCAGATTTAACAAAATTAAAAAAAACTGGTGAAATTGTTTTTAATATTTATTCAACCCAACAGAGTCAAAATATTATCCTTCTGACATGCTATCTCTGTCAAGCAACTAGGAATGAGATTTTTACCTTCCTTTTTACACTTAAGTTTTTGAAATTTTATGTGCATTTCATACTCACAGCACATCTCAGTTTAGACTGACCACATTTCGAGTGGTGGCTAACTACCACACTGGCCTGTACAACTCTGAAACTTTGATTTAAAAAAAAAAATCATGTGCGTGTAAACATCCATATGTCTTTAAGCATACAAGCACATATGCAGCATGCACACATACAATTAACATGTGTGTACCTGGGTCTTTCTAATCCCCATGCTCTCCTTTTCCTCTCTCTAATTAATTCTGGCTAATTTTTCAGTGACTGCTAGTTTATTTACAAACTGGTTGGCAGCGGTATGTTTAAGTAGTCACTAATTGCACCTAATGATAGTTTTATTTTCTGTTCATCTGATTTTCAGTCAAGTTAATTAAATCGGTGGAGGTTTAGACTTTCCTGATGGACTGCAACAACTAATCCATTTTGATGATGGCACATGATTCAATTAGCATGCATCACATGGCAAGGATGCTGACCCCCCAATCTCTGTAGCCACCATGGGAACCAAAGACCAGAGGAAGGGTTGGAAAGACAGGCCAAGATGCTGCCTTTCCTGCTTATAAAACAGTGATTTTGGTGGGGGAAGGAGTAAAGAATCACATTCATTAAAAAGAACTATAACATATCTAACACCTGTAATTATGTCATGGATAGCCTGCAGGTATCAAGATCCATTTCCCACATGTGATAAGTCATCTCAGTTCCCAAATCCACACCAGCTTTGGTTAGGCAAGAGAGTGCTGTGTGTTCTCCATGGAGAAGAGGAAGGATGTGTTCATTAAATAATGTCATCGCAGCCTCACCAAGCATGGGAACAAATGGGGAGTCTCCCAGGAGGAGAGCTGCTTCTGAGCAGCTTAGAATCCACAGCTCATCCGCCCTCCATCCCAGCATTTATATAATGCACCTGATTGCTTTTCACGTTTGTTTATGTGGCGCATTCCAGAGGTTAAAAGCGGTGAAGTAATCACAGGATAGGGATTGGGGTTAAGCTTATTGATTGAATTATCATTAGAAGGTTAGTGGATGGTTTATAGGTGGGTAGAGAGGGGTGGAGGAAAGGAAGAGAAGGGTGGGTGGAAAGGTTAGGGGCTCCAGGTGCAGCGGGGGGAAGCGGCGATTCCCCAGGTAGGCCTTATGAAAGGTAGCTAGTTAAAAAGCATATACAGCAAATTAAATACATTATTGTGGTAATGGGACGACAGAAGTATAGGTCTATTATACTTATGGCAGTTACAGGAAATGTAGGCAGCTTGCCCTGTTCCAGAACACCCTTTGATATTCATTCTATTCAGCAGTGGGGCCAGGACTTCTCAGAATTAAGTGATGGGTCATTATACTTTAAACACCATGGAGAAGCCTAGATTGGCAATTAAACAGCTCTTGCTGACACTCACTTGTGCCACCCTGTGACCCCCTTTAGATTGAGATGTTGGAGCTCCGGGCCCTCAGCCTGCTAAATTGGCGCAAGGCTCTTCTCCTGACGAGAGCGGGCTCTGAAATCTGCCGGCTTCAAAGGGAGAGAGATCATGTATAAACCATAATGTGGGTGCACCGTGGCTCACAAAAAATAAGGCAGGAAGAGATGAAATGTTACAAGTGCAAGGAGGAAAATGAGAGAATAATGACAAACCTAATGCAACTCAAAGCCAGATTGTTGCACAGGAAAATGCATCCTACTGCTTGTGCATAAAATCAAGGCCGGCAGATGACATCCAGTTAACAGAAACGTGTCAACAGTGAAGTAAAGTGAGAGTGAGTAAGAGAGAAGCCCCTGAGACAGCCAGAAACAAAAATTAGTTGTCCTTAACAAGTTAAGGTTCATCATTATATTCTGGCTTGGAGCCATAAAAGCAGACGGGGGTATATAATGAGCTGCTTAGAATTTTTAGGGTGTTTATTGCATTTCGTGAAACAGTTGTCTGCGGAAAGGAATTTCTTAAGGAAGGTGTGCATAGCCCCCCCACACACACACACACACAACACACACACACAGTCTTTCTCTGCTGTACATTTTCCCAATACACAGGTATGTGAACTTGGAAATGTTCGTTCTTCACGGCTGCACTGGAAAATTTCTCCCACCCCACGATGCACTCAGACTGTGTCGTCTCCCTGTGGTATTTGGTATACACACATTCACATATACACTCACACACACAGGGTTTTTTTATCTCGGTTTCTCCCTCTCTCCCCTGCTTCTCCTACCCCTCCTTTCTCTCCCCGTCCATCCGTCCGTCCGTCCGTCCATCCATCCGTCCATCTCCCTCTCATGTCAGTACACATAGTCTCATTCCACAGGAATGGAACATATGTATTTGAGGAATGTCAGGCCTTTAAAATTCACAGTAAAAGCTGCCACTCCACCCACCCCTTCCCCAAGGGCTTCCAAGAACACATATTCTTGTTTCCTCAGAGGTCTTCCAGCAGTCGAAGGATCGGAGTGTAACTTGGGGGCCCAGGTGCCTCCCATGGGCTTGCTTTCCATTTCTTTAGGGTTTAGGGGATAGAGGTCATTTAGGGTTTTTTTTTCTTTTATTCTCATATTCATTCATATTCTCTCTCAGAGTTTTTATTTTTTTTTTATTTTTAGTCCTAAAATGGCTTGCTTGATTTTTATTAAATCATATCATTGTTACCAACTTTTGATACTTTCACATTTGTAAAGGCAAAGGCGAGAGAAATTACATCAGGATGGAATTTCACGTGTCCACTGTGATTTCTGGGCCTCTGTCAAAACTCTCTGGGTCTCTGTTTTTGTTGTATGTGCTTTTGCTTGAAGTCACAGAAACTGTTGATGACTTTGAGTTGAGGACATTTTAGTCATTCCTTTAAGAAGGGTGGTTCTTCTAATTCAGTACAAATCATGGTGACTCCAGGCAGATCAGAAAATGTGAAAGCTGTTTGTCTAAGCCATTTGTCAGTTTACAGATGGACCAAGAGTGTTTTGAAATTATTTTGGTGCATCCTGGCTGGTTTGCGTGTTGGGAAATGCCAATTCAGGGTCTAAACAGTGTTTCAAAGGACTTTCCTAAAAATACACAGGTTAATGGAGACAGCACAAACTTTATTTATCTTTATTTACATTCTTGATAATCATCTAGAAGGCCTTTTAATGCGTAGGCAGTAAATTAAGTCAAAGTAATTTAGGAATTCTAGAATTTTAAAGCAGCAAAGGGCACATAAATCAGAATTCAAAGCTTTACGTGTGTGTGTAAAATAGTACTTTTTTTTGCATCTTGTTTAAAATATCTATAACCTCTGATGAGAACCACATAGGAGGTACTTAGATTTTCCGCATCTTTTTACCTTACTCTCTCCCATTCCTGTCAAAACGATGGGGCACAGCAGCCAAAGAAGAATAAAAATTTTATTGCACTGTACCAACAGATTGAGGCCTAATGAGGCATGTGCAGCATTGTTAAAAACGTGTGTATACTTCAGCCACATTAATATTTTACCTGGTTGTCAATATACAACAAAAGATTTCACCTTTCATTCTAGAGCTGATTAGGACTTAGGAAATTGTCTTCTTAGATGCCAAAATAATGCCTCAAAAAACAAGTAGACGTGTGATTTCCAGCAGGTAGTCCAAGCCTACTTTTCCACCCAAGTACATCAGTTAAATTTGTCTTTTGCTAAAGATGTTAAAAATCGTAATGTCTCATGCCAGTAACAATAATGAAGGGGAAGATTGGCTTTAATGACATTATGAGAATCATTATGTTTAATTTATCGCTAATTAATGCTGACAGGTTTCATATGCCTTGAGTTGCTTTCATGTGAATGTTACGTGCTGTTTTTTTTTTTTAATTGTGTGTACACATCCCTCTCCATTCATTCATTTTGATTCTGACGATTTACACAGCTTTCTGTCTTCTAGGTTCCCTCCCCATATGGTCCCACCACATCACACTCTCCATACGACTGGCATCCCCCACCCGGCCATAGTCACACCAACAGTCAAACAGGAATCCTCCCAGAGTGACGTCGGCTCACTCCACAGCTCGTAAGTGTTGCTTTTGTGGTCGCTTTCCCCTTTGCCCTCGTGTTTGGCTCATCATGGCTGGCACGGTGGCTGCTGGGTTTGGTGGCTCTGCCTCGGGTTCTCTGCGCTGCCTGTGGCTCTGGCAAATCCCCCATGTGTGTGGACTCTGGATCTTGCAGACAGGCTTTCACAGAGCGTGCCTGCTGTGGGGTAGACGAGCACTCCTGTTTCGTGTACTTGGATGGACTGGGCTTTACGGCCCTGACTCTGTCCCTAACCCCATCATCAAGCCGCTCTATCCTATAAGCATGAGACTGGCCGAGGTAGAAAGGGCCACAGGTGCTTTGCCCTCTGGCCTGGGAAAATTGTGTGTTTGTGAAACTTGAAGTGATTACAAAATCGCCTCTCCCCTTCTAGTCCCTCCCCTGGCCGTTTTCGTTCCATTTTCCAGGGTGGAAAAGACCAAAAAGTGGAAGCTTGCTTTTTATTCCGACTGCTGGGTTTGGGTGTTGAGAAACCAAGGAGAATGGGCTCCTTGCTGTGGAGGAAGTTGGCCCTCACGATGGTTTATTGGGTTGGGTCTGTCTGTTTTTTGTCTACATCCAGAAAGCATCAGGACTCCAAAAAGGAAGAAGAAAAGAAGAAGCCCCACATAAAGAAACCTCTTAACGCGTTCATGTTGTATATGAAGGAAATGAGAGCAAAGGTCGTCGCGGAGTGCACGTTGAAAGAAAGCGCGGCCATCAACCAGATCCTGGGGCGAAGGGTAGGTGGCTCTCTCCCTGGGAGAAGAGGGTGAGAATGGACTAGGATGCAGCAGGTGCGGTGACAAAACGTCCCCAACCTCGTTTGCTTGGAGAGGCCTTTCGTTTGTTAGCTACGTTGTGACCCCTTCAGTGGCTTTCGTGGAGCCAGGACCAGAGACCGAGTATAGAACAGCCAAAGCCATCGTCTTCTGCATCCCCAGAGAGACAACAAATGATAAAATGGTGTAGACAATAATTCATGTTTTGTCTGAGTGCTCCCGTTAGTGCCAGGACCCTTCAGACTGCCAGTATCTGCAGGTTATATCATTTCTGATGGACTCATCCAAAAAAGAAGCATTATTTATCCCCTGGCTGCAGTGTAGTTTGTGATGCTTTTGCGTGTCTTTTCCCTCCCCCTCCCTTTCTTGTTCCCTCCAGTGGCACGCACTGTCTAGAGAAGAGCAAGCAAAATACTACGAGCTGGCCCGGAAGGAGCGACAGCTTCACATGCAGCTGTACCCTGGCTGGTCTGCACGGGATAACTACGTAGGTGGACCATTTTTCTCAGGACTGTAGACATATGCTTGTTGTCCATATGGACAAAGGGAATGCTAACTGCCACCTTGGATTAGGACTCAGGACCATTTGGTCTGCTTGTTCTTGGGACTATTAGCATCTTGTCCGAGCACCAGGCGGGAGGGTCTGGTCTTGGCCTCTAGCGTGGCTCCATCAGCATAGTTCTTCGGGAGGAAGCTGCCTTTACAGCTCAGGACCCATGAAGTTAATTTAGGGCTGTCCATATCTTCTTGCCCGTGTCTTTGAAGACACAGGGCTCTAGGATGTGCCCAGTGGGGCTTATGTGCTTCTCAACAGTGGTCTGTGGGGTGGCCTTACAGAGAAGTGGGTAGGGCTGGAAGGAGGAATCTAATTCCTCACAGGTCTTCTAGCAGGGCCTTCACCACCCTTAAAAGGAGCAAATGAAACAGCTGTCTTATGCTGTGGTACAATAGAATTTGGAAGCCTAGTTCATCCTGAGAAGGGGCATGATGGGAATATCCCTTAAAGTAGCCAGTAGAAGTCATGTTTTGGTAGGGACTCGGCAAAGGTAGGACGAGAGAGTGTGTTATGTGCTGTGTGTGTTCCTGGGCTCTGTTGGTTTCCAGATTTACCTAATTTCATTTCCTGGGTTTTAGAAAACGCTTCAGGATTGTTGTTTTTACTAATGGCAGTGGTTGTGACATCCATAATTCTCCCCCTCCCATAAACTGGGTCTCCTGGAGACCTCTGTCACCCCTATCATTCTTTCTCATTCTCCAGTTTGCTCAATAGCTCAAGTCCTGAGTTCTCTCTCCTTTCTAGAAGGATGAAATGTTTCTTATTTGCCTGATACCTAATTACATAGCTTTGGTTTTGTGAAGTGATTTTACCATCTGCTTTGGTGGGGGAAACAGACTTGACTTAATGCCAGCAACAGGCTTCTCCTGTTTCTCGTTGGTATCGTGGGATCACAGGTGATGTTTTCACCAGTCAGTGCTCCCTGCCCTGACTCTCCATGGATGTCATCCGTGGTGAGGAAGCGTTCTGTATAGGAGGGTTGAGATCCATTCAGTTATTGCTGATCTTAAACTTAACTATACACCGTGTTATGGGGGCTCAGAGTTAAACCATACATATTTTCTCTCTTGGAACTTGCCAGCCATCAGGAAGTCACAGTCATCTTCAGGAACGTGTGGGTCCTGAGTGAAGTCTCCCTTCTGCTCGCTCTGATGAGCTGCTTTAGGTTTCCTCCCTTCTTAGTACATGAGGCTGCTAGTCTCCTCTTTGCCGTGTAGGTGAGGGAGAGTGGACAGCCAAGACCATGGAGCTTAGCTCCCACGTCGTCATCACCACCAGCCCTCCAGCCCCCCTCCTCCCTGCCCACCCACCCATCTCCCTCTAGGTCCCCTCGCTCTTAGCTGCCAGCACCAGACTCTCTTCCTCCTGGGAGCTGAAACCGGAATTAGCATTAGTATTTTTCAATGGCATGGTGGCTCTGCTCAGAGCCCTTGTCACTCACCCATGGTCACGCACAGGGTCGTAACCGCTCGGGATCTTTCCGTTTGTCCCCAGCATGTGTGCAGCGGGGAAGCCTTTCTTCTGGAGCTGAAAGGAGGAGGATGAGAAAGTTCCTGCTCTCCCACAGGCTGGCTGCTTGCCGCCCCCGACCCCGAGGTGGCGCTTTCCCGCCGCAGGCAGGCCCTGCCGCCTCCCTGCCAGTCTCTCATTCCAGGACAGCTGTTCTCCTGGTTTTGGGTCAGAAGTTCTTAGAGTTCCTCCCTAGCTTCTGCCTGCTACAGACCTGATTCTTTGGGTAATCAGAGAGGAATCTGGCTACTCTCTAGATGTTGTATCCCCTGTAGGCATTTGGGGTCATGGCGTTTGGGGTCATAGCAGGGCCTTCGTGTGCAGCTGTGCAGGGCATGCACTGCACAACTCTAGGGAGGTGTCTATAATATGGTCCGTGAGCATGGTACCCCCTGGAGTTGTGCAGGGGGGAGTCTCCACAAAGGTACGAGGTTAACTCTGCGATAGCTTCCAAAGGGTGCTGTGGTTATTTACTTGGAGTCAGTTAGGATGTTTTCCGAGTCTTTTTTTTTGTCTTGTTCTTGAGATTCTAGCACATCCATGAGGCACTTGGAATGGGGTTTGTATAATAAGGGAACCTCTGATAAGACTTGAGAGAAAATTTAGAGGTAGATCTGGATTTGGGTCTATAGGAGCTTTATCTCTTACACAAGGGGTACTGTCAGATTCCTGTCATGACAGCTCATTACTCATGGGTATGGACACCTTTCCTTCCTTCCTTCCTTCCTTCCTTCCTCCCTCCCTCCCTTCTTTCCTTCCTCCTCCCTCCCTCCCTCCCTCCCTTCCTCTCTTCCTTCTTTCTCTTCATTCATCCGTCTATCCATCTATCCATCCATCCATCCATCCATCCATCCATCCATCCATCCATCCATCCATCCATGCCTGCCCCAGGAAACAGTCTTTGGAGCAAGAATCAATAGTTAAATTTTTATGGATTTGATAATGGTGAAAACTTGTAGGTATTTTTTTTTTTTAACTGACTTGACATAGAAGTTTCTCTGTAAATTACTTTGGTCATTGTAAAGTCCAAGAGGTTCTTCTGGAAAAAGTCTTTTTGAGCTAACCTCAAGCCTCTTTCACTTTCCACTTTTCCAGCCAAGTGGTGACAAATCTTTAACAGTCACATTTGGGTTATTGGATTTGGCACATCCTGGAGCACAAGAGGAAACATTTTGGTCCCATAGTGACATCTAATCCCTGGCATTGTATTAGAACATGATTTTCTTTCTAGCTCTACGATGGGTCAAGAAGCTAAATCCTAGGCCATTTGCTCATCTTGAGTTTTTTCCCCCTTACCACCATACTTTGGGCCTTTTCTTTGTTTTGTTAAATTTAAAGAGATAACGGGGATGTCTGCCTCCCTTGAGATGCACCTCTCCCTCTTCATTAAGTAGCGTTTATTAAATTCCTTCATGTCTTCTTCTGATTAAAACACAGCCCCTGCCCTTTAGAAGCCCTTAGTCTAAATGATCATTCCCTCAGTCACGAACATCTCAGATATCTATCCTAAACTGACAGGTTCCTGTGAGTAGTGGGCTTTTCCTCTGCCTTTTAGAATATTTTGCAGGAGACTGGAAATGGGTGAACGCTATATTAAAGATGATGAGAAGCCCTTGACTATGTGGGTGTTGGCACTATTGTGCCCAGCTGAGTCTTTATCTCAAGCTTCTTAATAAAGTAGACACTCTACCCGTTCCAAGGTGGCCAGATGGCACTTTGCTCCTTACATGAGGGGCAAAGACATGAAGATGGGCTGCTGAGGTTCATGAGAAGGAAGTGAACTTCCTTCCTTCCTTCCTTCCTTCCTTCCTTCCTTCCTTCCTTCCTTCCATCCTTCCATCCTTCCATCCTTCCATCGTTCCTTCCTTTCTTCCTTCCTGTCATTGTACATCTAGGGACATAAAATGTTTCAAATGGACATGCTGAACTAAAGGCCAAGACAAATTCCCCAAGTGGAACAGGCCCCAAGATCTGAGAGAAAAGAAGGGCTTTCTCTGAAACAGTTGACCATTAGCCCTCGAATGGAGCTCAAACTGTGCAGTCTCCACCTGAGTCTCTCCTCACAAGGCTTTATGGGTTCTCCGGTTTTCTGCGTATCACTGCTCTTTTCACTTCTGAAGTTGATGACAACACACCGTGACAACCTTTAGGCAAAGGTGATATTGAGATATTCTGAAACAAACAGAAGCGTGAGACCACGCCTCCTGTTTGTGACATTTCCCATGGACCAGGCAGCTACCTCATATGGGTAGGACGGGCAGGCACTGTGAGACGATGGAGAAGGAGTTTAGATCTGGAACGAGGCAGTCGGCTCTGCAGACTTCCCCCCGTGCCCCTTCTACATCCACAGCCATGGGAAGACTGTCCAGCTGTCAAGGAGGCTCTGGTGGAGAATGTGAATGACTCCATGCAGTTCACCCATAATCTGTTACAAACCTTCCTCAGAGGGCAGGGCATTACCCACTCAGGCAGCACAGCTAACCGCATGAGGGCTCTTGGAATCGAGACCACCTGAGTTCCCATCCTGGTCTCACCATTTGTTAGCTCTGTGATCTCGGAAAGGTTATGTGACCTCTCTGTGCCTCGATTTCCTTGTCTGTAAAATTGGAATGGTGATAATACCTGTTGTATAGGATTATTGTGAGGATAAATGCATCCATGTGCATGGCACACTTAGAATCATGCCCGGCGCATAGTATGTGCTCAGTAAATATTGGCTGTAATCACTAGGATTATGATAATTGTTATCTATTAGATGGGACTATAGAGAACCTTTCCTCTTTTATCGATGTCCACTCAGCAGTTTTAAAAGAAGCACAGATGATTTCTGGCTCTATTTTGCCTTTTCTTATTCCCCCTGCTGTCTTTTAAAAGCAAGGCCCATGTTTCAGCTCTTAAAAAAAAAAATCCTACTTAAGCATTTAATTTTTGATTCAAAACAAGTACCTTTTGGCCTTCATGAGAGATTTGCGTGGGGCGAGGAGGTTTTGAGTCCACATAGCCGTCTCAACATCGATTCATCCTGTGGCCGTGGACCCTTGGGCCACTTCCACCCCGTGTCTGCTCGCCTCCTGCATCTTCCTCATCCAGCTCTTCTCTTCACCTTTGTGGAATCAGATGCTCTGGGTCGGTTCAAGGATGGACATGGGTGTGTGGGAAAGAGGTCTTTCCTTCACCTCTCATTGATTCCTTCTTTCCCCTGCTGGTTGGTTGTCCCTCCAGCTGAAGCCCAGTTCATTTGGACATTTGGATTACAGGGGTTTAGGGGCTGGAAAACACTCAAGGAGCGGGTATGACCGAAGGGAGCAGGGTGCTCCCCTCCTCCTCTCACCTTCTCATTTCCGGGTGAGCCCAGACACCCTCCTCCCATTTGTTTCATTGAAATAATTCCCTGTGTTTTATTTGTTCCTCTAGGGGAAGAAGAAGAAGAGGAAAAGGGACAAGCAGCCAGGGGAGACCAACGGTAAGTTAGAATAATGAGGGTGCAGGAAGGAGCCATACTCTTTTGAGGACCACTGTTTGATATTAGGCTTCTATCTGGGGGAGGCAGGAGAAACTCAAGGCCAGGACATTGTGGGGGAACCCATCTTAGCCAGCCTTTTTGTTTATGCATTTTAATTAATTGCTTCATGATTGCCCTTTTAAAGCTAGTAACATTCATTGTTGCATGAAAAGCACATTGTAATTCTAGTGGAATGTGTTTTTAAATAACTGTAGAGCCTGTAACTGGAGAGCCGGAGGCATGCCTATGCGGGATTTATAAACAGTTTGCTTATTCTGTATGTGTCTGAGTAGGGATGAGGAGGGTAGGGGAGTAGGAGCGGGTGTATGTGAGTGTTTGGCATTAACTGGGCTGTTCCTGAATGTTCTGATGCATGCCTTTACAGTGGTAAATTGCACCCAACTTAAATTAAGGAGGTTTGTCATTCTCTAGAAGAAATTAGAAATACTGCATAGGCAATCTCAGAGGTCCCTTGGAGAAGGCCAGGCTTTTACAAACAACAACAAAAACATTTTGAAGGCTTTGTATAATTTGTTCTTTTTTTTCAGAACACAGCGAATGTTTCCTAAATCCTTGCCTTTCACTTCCTCCGATTACAGGTGCTAATGTCATTTTGAGTCGTTAAAATAGTTGCTAAACTGTTTTTTAATTTTTCTTGCCATTATAGTTTGATTAACATTAATCACGTATGACATTTGAACATTCTTTAATATGACCATCTACACGGTTTCGTATGTTTCGGTAGATTTTTTTTCAGTTGCTTTTGTTGTTTTTTTTTTTTTTTAATTTAATTTAAGTTTTGCTTTGTTTATTTATTTACTTCCATAACAGTTGTTTAAGCAGTGATGACAGTGATTTAGAGTTGAACTAACTGTGCAAATTGAATATGCAGTATTTCTTTAAAAGAGACTGGTAAAAAAAAAAAAAATGGAAGGAATTCAGTAATAAACCTCCTTAATCTAATGGCATTTTTTTCATTGCTCCCACTAAGTTTTCTCACGCAAGCATGCATCCGCAGTATGATTATTTTTTTCCTTCGCTTTTTTTTATTTTAGTTTTTTTTCTTCCTTTGCTTTTCTGCTCATAATTTGCAAATCCACTAGCATTTTACTGACTGTACCTGCTTAAATGCTGCTATGAGCTTCTAACTAACTCTTAACAGCTCATTCACACAGCCTGTTTACTTTTATCTGTTCCTCTCTTAATATTAATGAAAATAGATTTAAAAAGGAAGATGAACATTCCAAAAGCTGCAATATCCCAGTACCCACAACCCTTTTCTTTCTTTATTTCTTTCTGTTTTGTTTCGTTTTGTTTTGTTTTTATTTGTAGTTTTTTTCTTTTTTAAACTGTTATACTCTGAGAAGAAAAAAGCATGTTACAAACTTAATTCCCTCCTTTGCTTTATTTTCTTCTTTAAGAAAAACAAATTGAAAGAAAAAAAAAAAGGAAAGCAGAACCAAAAGAGAAAAAATATTATTTACAAACTAGTTCTTCAGTATCTAACTTCCCTTTATCAGCTCAAACCGAATCTGAGAGACAGTCCTTAACGAAGGGATACTGCAGCTTTATTTGCAACAGCTAATTTCACAAGTTGAATAAGAATGTGATTTTTTTTACCTTTTTTTTTTTTTTAATTAAAGAAAGTTAAAAATCAAAAGTCAATATTTTGTAATTAGTAACCAGGTCATTGATTTATTCCCTTTTTTATTTTTATTTTTTTCTTATTTGTATCTTTCTCTTTTTTCTTCTCTCCCTCCCTCCCTTCCTTCCTCCCTCCCTCTCTCTCTCTCTTTCTCTCTCTCTCTCTCTGTCTCTCTCTCTCTCTTTTTCTCCCTCCCTTCTCTCTCTCTTTCCTCCCTCTTCCCCACGTCCTCCTCCTCTGCTCGCTTCTCTCTTGAACTCATTCAGACCTGAGCGCTCCTAAGAAATGCCGAGCGCGCTTTGGCCTTGATCAACAGAATAACTGGTGCGGCCCTTGCAGGTGTGTATAGATTTCCCAGATTCGCTGTGCTGGTTTGCAGCTGGTCTATTTGATCCTTTCCCCTTCTCTGGCCTGTCGCTTTTAGCTCTGTGTGTGGATCTTAGGAGACACGAGGGCGCGGGACACTGCTCTGTGAGGGTTGTGCTTGTCCCCCCGCTGCTGCTAGCCAAAATGCCACTGTAAAACAGCATCGTTTGTGCCTCCTTGGGTCAGCGACAGCAAACCCCAGCGCGCCCCTCCCGGGGATGTTACCTGCCATCCCCCTTCCTCGTGACAGCCCAGGGTGGGGCTCAGTGACATCCTTCGTAACCCTGGCCTAGGTAGCCGCAAACAGCGTCACCTCTCCCCCTCCTCTTCTCTCTCTATTTTTATTTATTTTTCCTTGTTTTTTGGTTTCTGGTTGTTGTTTTGTGTGTGTGTGTTTTATCATTTTATTTTATTTTTTTCTTTTGACTCATAGAAGTCCTTTCCTTTCATGCCCTTGTTGAGGGAAGACAATCAAATAGAACCGAGGTGATCTAGAAGACAAGTCAGCTGTAGCTGAGATTTCACATCCAACTGAGCACGACCCACCATTGTGTTGTATTTTTTTGTGTTTACCTTATGCTAACAGATGCAAATACTCCAAAGAAGTGTCGGGCACTGTTCGGGCTTGACCGACAGACTTTATGGTGCAAACCATGCAGGTATACTACCACTGCGAGGCCTTTGGGAAAATCAAAGCATTCTGTCCTTCTGGTACCTTAGTGTGTCAATATATTTTGACCCCGTTCCCATCTACTCCCGCACTGACATCAATGACTAATGATTCTCATTCTTCAAAGATTTCCTTGCTAATTTTATGCTGAGTCCTTTCCCCACTTTCTCTTTCTCCCCCCGCCCCGCTCTTACAAATAATGTAACCCTGGTGGTAGGGCCGAGACCACAACCCTAACAGACCAGAACGGGCACTTACTCTTTTACTTTGAAAGCCAACGTCCTAGAACTGGCCCAGCCCCATGAATACTTCCGTGGCCTATATGCTGAGTGCAGAGACCACCATTTCCAAAGGTTTTGAATGAGCTAAAATTGGCAGCAGTAGCATTCCCGTGCAACTCGGAGTCCAGACTTGGAGAAGTGCTCTGGGGCAGGCTTTTTTTTGTTGTTTTTTTGTTTTTTGTTTTTTTTTAAATTTTGTTTGTTTGTTTGCTTTGTGTTTAAAACCACATCTCTGTACAGAGGAGCTTGGTTAGCTGACATTGTTTTACAGTGCGGAAAAGAAGCGTGGCATTGAACGGCATGCACCAGCTAAAGGGCTGCAAGCAGTGAGTCGTGCAGTCGCATGCTGCGGGGCTGCTAGCCTGCAGAGTGAAAAGTACATGCATCTGCATTTAGAGAGAGAGTGAGAGAGAGACCGTTGGTTCTAAGATGTATCAGAAGAGTCCCAACTTAACACCCGGGTTCCACCTGCAGGCTTCCATCCAACCTGTAATTTCAGGGAAGGCGTAGGTACTTCCTTCTTGGTGGAGGGATACCAACTAGTTCCTGTCTCATGTCCTTTCCTTTAATGAGCACCTTTGGTTAAATTTGTTGTTTCTTTGTTCTGATACAAGCAGTCTTTGAATTTGGAATATTATGATGGTAGGTATCTCAACACCCAAACACGCTTTTCTGTTTGTAGTGCCTCCCTTGTCACGTGTCCCTCTCTTCCATGCCTTTGCCATGTGTTCCGTGTTTAGACGTTAGATCAGATGTCCATCCCATTATGTGCATGCCCACGACTCTCTGTGTCTCTTCCCCCTGCTCTGATGCCTTACAAGAGACTGAAGTGCCTCGCGTTGACCACACCTTTAGGGGAGAGAGGGCCTGAGAGTCTGGATTGAGAGGGACTCCCCAGACGACCCTCTGCCCATTATGCGAGGATGGGGGCCTCGTGTAAACACCCAGCAGGAGAGGGATTCTCAGTCATTCTTCCAGGTGGCAGTGTTCATGGAGGTGACAGATGTCCTTCCCACACAGTCCCGGGGTCTTCTTTGTGCAATAGAAAAGGGTTTTATGATGAAGTTAATGAAAGATGTTAGGTATTTAATTAGAGCTAGCCCAGAAGACAGGAACTCTGCTTGGCCTATCTATCTAGGCCGTGAATTCATGTCAGAATTTTATTTGTGCCGAGTAGGAAGATAAGTAGCTGGGGAATCCTGCTCTAAGACGCCCTGCCTTGGCCAAGGATGAGCTAGTCACAGGGTCTCTTCCGAGGGTTTCTCACCATCTGTAGGAATGTGTAGCTGACACCATTGTGCGTACCTCGCAATATGGTTTGTTGCCTGGTTTGTGTATTTTATTTATTCATAGGAGGTGAGTGGTGGTTTTATGAATCCCTTTTTTGTTTTGGAAGCAGTTACTGCGAGTTAGACTTGGCATTTTTTTTTTGGTGAAAGTTACCATTAGTTACGCCAACTGGATGGAGGTCCCCTTCCCAGACACAGCCCACACCTTGCTAAAGCCAGGGCATGATATCTCCCTTAAAGACTAGAATTTTCAGGACATTTTTACCAAAAGCAAAAACAGCCATGTATGTAGCTGCTACATACACCTGATTTCATAAAGCGCAGCGTTGAGAGCCCCGCTGTCAGCGTGACGGCACTGCTGTCGTGGATGCTGAGAGGTCCCTCCTCGGTGTTCCTCCTCACCTCAGCATTAGAAGCTTCCTGGTGGCCATTTTTTCAACCGTTGGGGGATGTTTTACTCTAAACGCTTTTTAGCAGGTGCATTTCTGTTCTTCTGAGGGTGTAACTCCAAAATAGGGTCAGGAAGAACGAGTCTCCTTTCAGGACAAACCCATAGGAAGCTGACAGTGGGTTTGGAAGAGGCCACCACTCCTGAACTAGAGATGGAACCTAGGGTGGGGGAGGGCAAGAAATGGGGAGTTTTGTCCCTTTTCTCTTCGACTTCTTCTCTTGGCCAGGATCTGGCTTGATGCTAAATCAGTAGGATAAAATGAACTTTAAAGTTGCAAAACGAGCCATTTTCTGGACCGTCAGAAATGTGTGTGTGTGTTCCGACTGCCTTTTGCTCAGCCTCCTGTTAGAAGGAGCGTTGCTTTCTCATTCATAGTCTCCATGTCCCGTGTTCATGATGCCTCTGCTCATCCCCACGACATGGAAACTTCCGTGTCACAAGGAGGGCGGGAGGGGTGAGGGGAGCCCCAGAAAGGCTCCTAGCCAATCAGGGCTCCTCGCTCACTACACAAGGCTTCTAATTTTATTTGACATTTAAGGACATTTTTAACAAGATTCTGTTTTGAGCCCACCAAGTTGCTTTTCCCATCTTTTCACTCTGCCCTAATATAGCATGGAATGCTGCTGATGTCATTCCCTTGTTTCCTGTTGGTTTTTTTTCCCCTTTCTCTCTCTCCTCTCTCTCATTTCTCCCCGTTGCTTTCTCTTGTTTTGCTTATGCCTCCCCACCCGCTCCCTTCTCCCATTTTCAAAATGCATGGACATTTAGTTTTATTTTAGCATGTTTTGATCTGCAGGCTAAGGTGGTTTAAAACTCTGAGAGGCTTGTTTACCCTGGGTTTCTGTGATGGGAGCAGAACCCACAGTCAAATAATCGATCCCACAGGAGAGAAAGGAACCATGTCAATGTGAAGGTGAGGGGGGCTGCCCTTACTCTGCTCCCCTAGAGTTCCTTCCAATTCAGAGGGGACGGATAGACCCTGAGGCCACCACTAGCCCAATGGGTCTCAGCCTCTGGGAGGCAGGGAAGACCAAGCATGCCTCCCCCATCCTTCCCCTTCCCTCCCCACTCCTGCCATCTTGCTGAATCCATACCCCACACACTCAGGGGCATGATCAGACAGCTCTGGGGCACAGACCCAAGGAGGAACTAATTACACCCCCTTCCTTTCAAAGGCCAGTGACATCTGACAGTGGTTGCCTTCAAATAGGCAGCGTCTTAGTTGTTCTCTAGTGATGAAAAGCCAGCCGGTGCTTACACACTTGTTTTTAGATGGAGTATTATCAGCCACGGTTCTGACTGTGTTCTCCTTAGATCAGCATTATTTTTATAACAGATGGAGTTGGTCCCCAGCGTCACCTTTCCTACCAAATATTATCCCGCTGGACTGGGATTCAGAGTAGGAGAAGCTTTGAGGTCACATGCTCAGTTTCTTGAATTGATTTCCCCAACCTTTGATGACAGACAAGAGAGGCTCTGAAATTCTCATTCCTACTTCTTACATAAGCAGGAAATGGAGAGGGGAGGTTCCGGTTTTGGTACAGGGCAGAATTAGTGTTTGTGGTGTTAACACTAGTCAGGATAACCCAAACCCAGGGAGGTCCATGCTGCAATCCCGTCACTTCTTCTTTGTCGTCACTCCCTTGTGACATGCTGTGCCCTCCATTCACTGGCCTCGCCATACTGACAAGGGCAGGATGCCCCGCCATGCCATCCTCACCGTCTTTCCTTTCCAGCCTTCTCACTCTGGGATGGGGGAGGGGAAGACCCCAAATCTTTTTTTAAAAAAAAAAAGAAAAAAGAAAAATCAAGTCTGAATCATAATTTAATCCACAACCTGCAGGCCATACAACCAGTTATTCTTGTTCCTTTGGATCATTTTCTGTTTTTCTTATTCTTCCCCCTTCCCCACCTTTGTTATCCTCTTCTACCTGTTTTTGGTGGTTTTTTCTTTTTTTGTTTTTTCTTTTTTTTTGTTTTCGTTTTTGTTTTGTTTTTAAGTTTATTTTGTTTTATTTTTGTTTCCCTTCTCCTCTCACCTGATTCTGACCTCTTGATTTGGTGTGGTTCTTAACAGACAAGCCCGAAAGCTCTCTGGGCACCAGCAGCCTGGTGGTGACGGTGGTGGGTGGTGTTGGTGATGGTGGTGGTGTGTTGAAACCTCTAAGCCTCTTGCTAGCACTGTCTTCAGCTCTGTGGGCTCAATAGTCAGCATTTTGAGTTTTATATTCATAGGAGGTGCCTGGGGAAGGAGGGCTCTGTCTTTCTCTTTCACACACACACATGCACACACACACACCATTGGGGGTGGGGGTGGGATGGGGATGGGAATGGAGGGGTATGATGGGAAAGTAAGGGGATGTCTAAGCCGGAGAGAAATAACCAAAGAGAAATAACCAGTTTTTTATTTCATCTCAATTTGTATGCAGCCACTTTCTGGCAGAGAGATGCCACCGCCTACAGGTGGCATCCTTTAGTCTGCTCACTTACCTTTGGGCAGGGGCGGGGTCTAGGGTATTCAGTGGGGCAGGGGAAGCAGGTACGGAGGGAGTGCTGTACTCTTGACTACTTTGTTCGCCAGAGCAGTCTTAGGTTGGGCAGCAGTTAAGTGAGCATGGCGCCCCAGTGTAATTTTAATAGTCCTCTGCCCAGTGGGCGTGCCGTCTCCAGGGGGGTGGGGGCGGTGGTGGCATCTGTTAGGTGGCTTCATCTCGACTCTGAGCATTAGATAACTCTCTCCCTTGGCACCTTTGCCCTTTATTCACAGAAACTCTCTCCCCTGTTTCTAGGAGAAAAAAAAAGTGCGTTCGCTACATACAAGGTGAAGGCAGCTGCCTCAGCCCACCCTCTTCAGATGGAAGCTTACTAGACTCGCCTCCTCCTTCCCCCAGCCTGCTAGGCTCCCCTCCCCAAGACGCCAAGTCACAGACTGAGCAGACCCAGCCTCTCTCGCTGTCCCTGAAGCCCGACCCCCTGGCCCACCTCTCCATGATGCCTCCGCCACCTGCCCTCCTGCTTGCCGAGGCCGCCCATGGCAAGGCCCCCGCCCTCTGTCCCAACGGGGCCCTGGACCTGCCTCCTGCCGCTCTGCAGCCGCCCATCATGCCCTCCTCATCTATTGCACAGCCGTCAACCTCTTCCTTACATTCCCACAACTCTCTGGCCGGGACCCAGCCCCAGCCGCTGTCCCTCGTAACCAAGTCTTTAGAATAGCTTTAGCTTCGTTAGCCCCCGTTGGTTTGTGCAGTGTTTCATTTTGCTTTTCTTTATTTCCTCTCCCTTTGAACAGTTTTGTTTCCTACTCTTTTAAGTTTGTGCCATGTGGCTACATTAGTTAATGTTTATCAAGTTCATTGGTCAATATTTGACCCATTCTTATTTCAATTTCTCCTTTTAAATATGTAGATGAGAGAAGAACCTCATGATTCTACCAAAATTTTTATCAACAGCTGTTTAAAGTCTTTGTAGCGTTTAAAAAATATATATATATACATAACTGTTAAGTAGTTCGGATAGCTTAGTTTTAAAAGACTGATTAAAAAACAAAAAGAAAAAAAAAAGAAGCAATTTTGAAGCAGCCCTCCAGAAGGAGTTGGTTCTGTATTATTTGTATTAAATACGAGCTTGCGAACCAATCATTTTACATCTGGTTTTGAAACCATAAGGGCACGATGAATGCAGTGCCATTACTTTTTTTTCTTCTGTGTGAAACAACTTTTATTGTGATGTTACTTGTTATTGTTTAAATGTACAGAAACAAAGGGTTAAAATGTGTTAATATACCTTGTTCCATGGTGTTGTTCTTTTGGGGGGAGGGGATGCTACTCAACAATTAATGGAATCACAACGCTGTTGGGCCAGTAGTATTTATTGCTTTAGAGATTGCTTGTCGAACCTGTACATCATCCCTTTTAAAATATGTTTTCCTTTTTCTTGAAACTGTATAAAATTTTTTTCCCCTTAGCATCAGCATCTTATATATAACAACTCATTTGTACAAGGTTTTTAAGTTTATATATAAAATGTGTATATATATATTTTTTGTTTCCCTTTTTGACTTTTTTCTCCCCCCTGTATGAAACCCAGATGCCGCCAAATGGACATGAATAGTTGCATTAAAGGATCAGTAGCATTAACAAAAGTTGCTTTAAAAGCCATTATGTAAAACAAGACTTGAAAATTAGTGAGGGAATTTTAGCGACGCTGTACGGGCCGCAGTGGGAACCATCCTGTTTCCCCTTTGAATGCACAGTCGACTGTCCTACACCCTTTAAGATGTGGACTGACTGTGTGCAAAACTTTATGTGCCAAAATTCTCAGTGACTTTAGCTTTCTCCCTCTTTTTGATGCTGTAATTTTTGTTCATCATGTTTTGCTGTGATGTTACATAGGTAGATTTGTATGTAGTTTTAATGTCACCTATAACAAGATGTGTTTGGTAGCAGATTGTCCAGAAAGCATTTTAAATGAAGAGGTATAAACCCTTAAGGGCCAAAATTCTGTATATTAGATTACTCTTAAAGGAAAAACCAGCTGCCGCTTTTATGTACACGTACGACATACAAGTAGGTAGCAGACTTTAAAAATAAAAAAAACCTAGGCATGTTGATGTTGCAAAATGCTGTATAAAGCTGAAACCTGTTCATTCAGTGCCATTGTAGTTGACATGAAGCGATTGTAAAACTGTCTCCGATTTTTCTCTGGTTTATTAAGATGCTAACTATAACATTTTTTGTGAATACTTTGAATGTTTCCTAACAGTTGTGATGTTACTGTTCCGTTTTATGCTCTTATTCCAATTTCATTTTTAATGGTTTGGAAGCCATTTTTGTAATGAATAAATGTTCATGCTGTACAGTATCTGTAGCATGCCGTGCTGGATTAATAAAAGCAACTTAGTGTGTGCACATGAAGGCTGGTCACTCGTTTCTGTGATTTGGATTTTCTCTCTGGGGAAACTGGGTCTGGTCTGTGTGCTTTGACCAAGAGAAACGGAGACCCGAGCTAGAACTTGAGACCGCATGGCTGGTATGGATGGTAGGCGGCACTTAGATACTAAAAACTGGTCTTGATCTCTTTTGAGGGGTAGTTGTCCCCCAACCCATTCATAATGCATATTTGGCATATTTTGTGTACCTGTTTATTTCTGAAAGCAAAGCACAGTGGCAGAGCAAATGTCACTCTTCTGGCTAACTGTATAACGGCCGCTCCGATATAGTTTAGTCATCCCCTCTCTCAGTATAGAGCCCATTTAATTCTGGTTAAGGAGAGTTTGTTCACCAGGAGTAGATTTCGGAAACCACATCATTCACGTTTAAAGACCATTGATGCGAAAGTATCCTAACTTTTTTCTAAGAGTTGCAGGCCGGCTGAGGTGCCAGGGTGTCAGATTGGAACCCTTTCCATGGCAGTGAGCAGTTGTTGAGCAAGAAGCTGTTTAGAAAATTGGATCAAGACAATTCGCTTAGAGGTTTGCATGGAGGAGCCTCGCCATCTGCAGGACCTATGTTCTTTGGCTGTGCCCTGGCCATGGTACAAGGTCATCACCATCACCAACCAGGGGCCACGATAAAGATTTTCCTAAGGTTTTTGTGGCATTCATTTCTCAGGCCAACTAGGATGGTCGGATGTAGACGGTGGGTGTTCACTTATCCAGGACAACCAGACCTTCAGAGGGCGTGCTTTCCGATGGGCGTGGAAGCTGCTCACGGTGCCATCATTGTTACTTACGATTGCACGGTGTTGTCATCAGTACCTGGAGTCCCTCAGAAGCTCTGCTTTGTGGTAGCTAGTTCTCGTTCTGTAAAGTTTCAGTATTTTATGCTTTTAGCTTTATGTTCCCAGGGGGGAGTGATTCTGGTTGTCCTTCCCCATTTTTTGCACACTGGCCCCAGAGGGACCTTTGACATCACAAATGAGAACAACATCTATTTGTGGCAGTGCAGAGTGCCAAGCTGCTCATGTGCATTTTCTCATTTCATCCTAAAACTGCCACCCGAGGCGGATGTTTTTCTCCCCCTCCACTCTCTGCTTTACATTCTGAAACTGGGTTTAAAAACTTGGGGTTAGTGTCTTCTCCAAAGCTACACAGCAGATAGGGTGGTGGAGCTGGGATTTAAATTCAGGTCTGACTCCAAACCTGTGTTCTTACCATGAAGTTGTGCCTCCTTGCATAATAAAGGTGGTCCTTCTCCGGAGTGATCAGACAGTTCTTTGAAAGGTTTCCTTGTTTGCTCTACCTCCTTCTCTGCCCTCCCCCACTCCACATACTCATATAACCCCTTCAGCCAGACGACAGATCAGCTACCTCAGCGTTTCTGCTTTTCCACTCTCAGAGGAGCAGTTTCCCTCTGCCTGGAAGGTTCTGCTCTGCTCCTGCAGCCTCACTACCTGCTTCCTACCTGGGGAACTTCCACTCATTCTTCGGGGCTCGTGCAGACATCAGCATAGACAAGGGTAGGGGGTGCCTTCTCTGTGTGCTCTTCCAGCTTCCGGTTTTCCCCTCCCCTTAACACCCTCACTCACCATTGTGTCAATGGTATGACCTAGTTAGGCCACTAATAGCACCACTCAGTTTAGGCCAGATAATTCTTAGTGGATGGGGGACGGTCCTGTGCATTGTAGGACATTAGTGTCCTTGGCCACTCCTTACTAGGTGCCACTAATGCCACTCTCCCCACCCCACACACGCCCTGCCGGTTGTGACAACCAGACATTGCCAAATGTCCCCTGGGGTGCAGAATCACTCGTGGTTCAGAACCATTACTCTAGGGAGCCCTCCGTGAGGACAGGATTGTGACTCTTGTGTTCTCTGCTGTATACTATGGTCCTGATTCAGTGTCTGGTGCATAGAGGGTGTGCCATCTTGATGTACTGAAGGAAGGAGTAAACAAAGTTGGTCAACTCAACACCTGTATCGAGGGAAGCAGGAAAATGGAAACTTTCCATGCTATTTCCAGATTTTGTGTTCTCAGAACTTCCAGGGTGTCAGTTACTTCCTTAATCCTTTCAGTCATGCTGGAATATAACTCAGTGCCCGTGTTACAGAAGCAAAAAAAAAAAAAAAAAAAAAAAAAAAAAAAAAAGGCCAGGTAGGAGTAGGGGCAGTCCCTCTGCCATCAGCCAGCCTGAGTGCAGATCTCTCAAATTCAAAAGATAGGTCACCTAGCCACATGCTTACTACCCGACAACATTTGAGCTAGACTTTGGGGATCTTATTTTCATCCTAACATGGACCTTTTCCCCCACGAGCTGTCTCATTCTCAACAGTCTAGGTTCCGGTCTCTTCCATGTCAGGCCAAATCCTTGTCCTTCAACACTCTTGTGTACATCAGTTTGGTTTCTGAAGCCTTCAGCGTTTTCAAAATGAACATCTTCCCACTACATCCTTGAGAAATGGATCTGTGGGGTTTTTGTTACTAAGAAACCCTAAGATAACATCTAGGAGCCCATGGCTAGTGAGTGATGCCAGTAGTACTTGTTTTGACATACTTATGAGGGCTAGAATGCAGAGTGCCCAGAAGAGTAAGTCATAAAAGTGTTTATTATCATAAGAGCATAAAGCCAGTTACAACTTTGTTTTTCTTATTTTTTTCGGATTCTGCTAGTCCAGCTCTTCAAATCCAGGTTCGAGAATCCCAGAAATCTAGACACATCCTCTTTGCAGAGTTGAGTGATGCTGTTCCTGGGATGCTGTGACTCACCCACGGTCATCTTACCTGAAACTTCATGGCCCTATGAAATGTCTTCCACCTTTTGGGGATCTGCAGCTCTGGCTAGGGTGCTTTTGTGATACAGAAATGTGTTTTTAATTAAAGTCTTTTGGAAAGGAACTATGGGATAATGTATAAGTGTTACGAACGGTGCCTCAAGGCAAGGGGCCAGAACCCGGAGGTGAAAATTACTAATAATCAGATTTGATTTTCTAAAGGAGTCTCATCAGGGGTCGGCTTCTTCATCTCCCATTTTAGATCAGGGCCAGCATTCCCGGGCATGTGGCGATGGCAGAGGCCTGCAAACCTGGCATAAGTCTGAGGGACGGGCAGCATTGGCGAAGTCTGGCTTTGGAGCTTGTTTTTTTTAAAGCTGGCACTTTGTGAGTTCACTTGATGGAAGCTGTGAGTAAGCTCAGTGATTGATTGATTCATTCAACAACCATTTCTTGAACACCCATTTGCACCTGGTACTGGGCTAAGCACTGGCACATAGGTCTGGGTGAAGTCAGCTTAGTCTCTATTTTTCCCTTCAAGCTCAGTCCTGCACCATCTTATATATGACCACATCTTTAAGGAAAGGGGCCACCATCATTTCTGCGTCCTGAACAAGCTGCTCACCTGGAAAGTGGCTTTATACAAGAATTATGACAAGGGGATGTGCTAAAAAGCTCTACCTGTGTTTCTCATTTAAACCTCAGGGGGAGAGAAATTGCTCTTATGTTCATTCTATAAATACAAAAAGTGAAACCGAGAGAGGTTAAGTGGCTTTCGCAGGGCACATATGTGGGAAGCAGGAAGCTTAAGACTGAACCTAAGCAGCCCAGTTCGGGAGCCTGCATAGCTAAATACTATGCCATACTGCTCCTTGGGGAGACAGACCATCTGAGCAGCGGGACAGGGCGGAGTGGGGAGCCACTTGGATCCATGGCTTTTGCTATGAGAGCATGAGGGGTTCTCCATCTGTGTGCAGTATTTTCCTCTTTCTAGTTTCTGTGAAAGTAATAACAATAAAACCAGCTGATAATTACATGGATTGAGCTATTTTAGACTCGGTGCTAGAAGCTGTAGAATCCTAGAATTGGAAGAAAATTAGAAATATATGTATTATAATATTATACATACATATTATATATGTTTCTCAGATCTATTGGTTTGCCCCTTCTGGTATATCAGCTTAAATGAGTTCTCCTGTGTTACTCAAAGTAGGCTAGACTATGCTGCTGCAAACCAACCCTAAAATATCGATAGCTTAACAAAGTTTACTTCTCAGATATCACAGGGAAATCTTCCAGACCCATGGATGAAGGAGATAATGGACGACCACCAGGACATTTTATAGACGCGAAGTGATAACATCACTTCTGCTCATATTCCATTGAGTAGAACTCAAGGTACTAGGCCAGCCTAACTCCAGAGGAGGCTGAGACATGTTGAGAAGCACACAGATACGGATGAGCACAACTAACCTAACCCACATCTTTCTTTTGGTCCTTATTCTTCTTTATTGGAACACCCCTTTATTATGTTCATAACACATTCTTACATATATCACACACACAAATTTGAAGTTATGTGCTTATTTATTGGTTTTTCTGTGTATTTCCAATCTTCCCTTCTCTCTAGACTAGGGGTTGTCAAACTATAGCCTACAGGCCTGACCAGTCCTGTGACCTGTTTTTGTAAGACTGTGAGTTAGGAATAATTTTACATGTTTAATTCATTGCCAAGGAAAAAGAGGAAGGAGAACAAAAAAGAAAAGGAGATTATTTGCAGCAGAGACCACTTGTGGCCCATAAAGCCTAAAATATTTACTATCTGGCTTTTTATAGAAAAAAATCTGCCAGCCCCTGCTTTAGAAGATAAGCTGCTGGAGGGTGGAGATAGTGTTTCTTTGCTTTCTACTCTAGCCACAGAATTTAGAACAGAGTCTGGTAAATGCTCAATAAATACTATTGACAAATGGATGAAACTTTTTGAAAAGGTGTCTTTTGAGGAGCAAAAGTTTTTTATTCTATTCAAGGCTAATTTATCAATCATTTATGCTCAGTGCATTTAAATCCCTCTTAAATATTTTATCACTTTAAATTTATAAACATATTCTCCCTTTTTTTCTTCTAGAAGTTTTATTGTTTTACCTTTCACATTTAGGACTTACAGTCCAGTTGGAATTGATTTTGGTGTATGCTATGAGGCAGATATCAAAGTTTCTTTTTGTTTTTTCTATATGGATATCTTAGTGACCTAGTATAATTCAAATGACAGTATGGTTATGGATCTGTTTCTCGACACTCTATTTCATTGATCTTTTTCTACCTTGGTGCCAGTACCACACTGTTTTAGTTATTGTAGCTTTGTAATAAGTCTCACTGTTTGGCATATAAGTCCTTCAAATTTGTTTTCCATAAGATTATTGTGACTTTCTGAGCCCTTTGCATCTCCATATAAATTTTAGAATTACCTTGTCAATTTCCATATACATATACACAAACAGAATCTGCTAGACTTTTTACTATGATTGTGATCAATCTTTAGTGCAATCTGGAGAGTATTTACATCTTAACAATATTGAGTCTTCTTATCCATGAACATGGTCTGTCCCTCCATTTATTTATGTATTTCTTAATTTCTCTCAGCAATGTGAGTTTGTGAGGGCTTCCATAACAAAATGGCTTCAACAGCAGAAATTAGTTTTCTCACAGTTCTGGAGGCTAGAAGTCTAAAATCAAGATGCTGGCAGTTTGGATTTCTTCTGAGACCTCTCTCCTTAGCTTGCAGATGGCTGCCTTCCTGCCATGTCCTCTAATGGTCTTTTCTCTGTGTGTGTCTACATCCAAAACTTTTCGCAGAAGGATACCAGACATATAGAATGCGGGCTCACCCATAGGACCTCTTTTTACCTTAATCACCTCTTTAAAGGTCCTGTCTCCAAATACTGTCACATTCTGAGCTGCAGGGAGTTAAGGCTTCAACATATGAATTTGGGGAGGGAGTGGTAATGCAATTCAGCTCATAACAAATATTTGATAGTTTTATGTATAGAAGTTTTGCATGGCTTTCATTAAATTTATTCCTAAGTGTTTGATGTTTTTTGAAATTATCATAAGTGGTATTTTAAAACTTTATGTTCTAATTGATTGTTACTGGTATGTAGGATAATACTTGATTGTTGTATATTACCCAACACATATAAATTCTAATATATTAGGTATAGCTTCTTTTGGATGTTTCTACCCACACAATTATAGTATCTACAAATACAATTTTATTTCTTTCCACCAATTTTTATACTCCCTCTCCTTTTTTATTTTTATTGTTTAATTGTGCTGGCAAGAGCCTCCAATAGAACATGGAATGAATGGGAGTGGAGATCCATACTTTCTTGTCTTTTTTCTTAACTCAGGGGAAAACATTTGCTATTTCATCATTAAGTATAGTGTAAGCTGTAAGTTTTCATAGATATATGGTATTAAATTTTAAAAAATTATATTGTAGTCTTAGTTTGTTGAAGGTGTTTATCACAAATATTTAAAGAGTGAAATGACAAGTTACAGTTAAGAATTAATATTTGAAATACACTTATCTGACAAAGGACTGATATCCAGAATTGTAAAAAAATTCCTAGAAGTCAATAGAAAAGATAGCTTAATCAATTGACAATGGACCAAAGGAAAAAACAAAACTCCAACCAAAAAACAAAAACACACAAAAAAAATGAGAATAGAGAATTCACAAATAAAGGATGTCTCAATAGTATATGTTTAATTTTAATAGATGGTTATAGCACCTTCTTTCATAATAATGGCCAGAAGCAGGACCTCTGGGTTTTTCTCATGAATGATAGACGCTTCATTCCACTGAAATGCTAAAGGAGATATGGGCTGGGTGAGGGAGGATAAAAGGCCTCTCAGTTGTGTGTATCACATGGATCAGGTAATAAGGGACTTTAGCCATGATTACCACATGGTCTATAGAGCAGGGCCTGGGGAGCAAGTCGCCATAGTTAAAAGGCACTAAATAAGCCTTTTGGAAAAAAAAAAAATTAATGCCTCCTGTTCACTTGACTTATGGAATTATGAAGCAATGCTAACTTCCTCTGTATTCTAAAGGTAGTTTTGGTGACTACTTAAAACAAGCTATGCACTGCCCACCCTCGCCCACATTCTGTTAGCTTTATGAGACCAAGTGTAGAAAGAAACTCACAGTGAAAAATGTGAATGGAATGGAGCCTCTGGAATGACTTCTAAGGATAAGTAATGATAAAACAGAGTAAGTTCCTATTAATAAATTTTCAGATAATACCCCGCTAGAAACCATTCTGGTGTCCATATTTGCTTTTCAGGGTGCAAGGGTTGAGAAGGAGGGTGGAAATGGGAAACTGTGTTACTGAAATTACAGCCTACCCTTGGTGTTAGGGTACAGAGGGGACTCCTTGTTCAGTCCCCATCCCTTCCTAGAGAATCAGAATTCCCAAGAGGGAGATATGGGGACATGTAAGTTTGATCCTTTTGGGCAGGAATTCTAGAAGGGCCCTGTAGGGAAGAGTAGCTGCTCTAAACTACGTCATCTCTTAAGAGCTGGAACTAGAAGAAACTGAAGCCCAGAGAAGGGGCCCTAGCAGTGTCTTGCCTGAAGCCACGCAGCTGGGTGCTGGCAGGGTCTAGGCTAGATGCCACGATTCCTCGCAATCTAGACCCGGGATCTTTCCAGTAACTGCCTGCTGCCTTAAGTTCTCTACGAGTTGGCTTTGATGTGGGGAGTTTTCATCCTGCTGCCAGCTCCGAGACTTGTTCCCAATCTTGGGTTGGTGTCCAGATTTATGAACTCCGATGTGATGGAGGACTGGAGTGTGGAGTTCCCAGAAATACAGCAGCCACCTGTTAGCAGGCGCCTCCGACGTGCCAGGCACCATACTAGGCTCTGGGGCATCTGGCACAGCACGCGTTTTTTTTTGTTGTTGTTGTTCTTCATCCAATACTATGATGGAAGTCTTCCTATTTCTATTATCTTGGGAAGCAGCTAAGTAACATCTTCAGCGTCAGTCAGCCCAAAAGTGGCAGAGCGGGGTTAAAGTTGGGCCAATGACTAGAGAGCCAACTCTCTTCAGTTACTGTGCCAGTAAGAATCTTAAGGAGAAACTGAGTCCTGATATTCCCCCTGAGGCTTGGAAAAAGCTGTTGGAACTAGGCCGGACTGGGACATCTGTCTGCTTGGAAGATGTGGGGCTGCCTCATCAGGAACCTTATGTCCTGTGGTCGCTGTACCCTAGAGTTGGGGTGATATGTTGTAGGGAGTAATAAGTAGCCCTGATGCCAGGGCTCAGAGGGCCTGAATGCTTTTCCTCCCTGGGTACCACCAGTTAAGGTGAGCCATGAGTGAGATCAATCCAGCCCTGTGTGCAGCCCCCAGACGGTGGTTCCTGGAGGCCAGGTAAGAGCAGGGCAGAGGTTGTAATTACTAGGCTTGGTGATGGGGGGGGGGGGGCGGGTGGCTCTGGCTATAGCTCGCTGGCGATGCTGCTAAGTCTCTCGGTGCCTCCAGGCTGTTGGGCATCTGAGGAGAGCTCGGCCTTGGCTTGGGAGCAGACAGCCTGGCCTCTGCAGACAGCCTCTGTTCTCTTCAGGAAGGGGCTGGGCCACCGCATCGCATCCTCTCGCCTGGCCGTCCCCTCCGCCCCCCTTCACCTTATATAATGGCACATTATACAACATCGCAAAGCAGGTGGTATTTTTAAAGACAGCAAGTGAGCATTTTTTTGGCCTAAATTTGGGAATGAAACAGATGGATTTTTAAGACTCTGGGCTTTTCCTATGAATAGTAACCGTTGTTCTCCTCTGCTTTTAAACACCAGTTTCAAGACCACCTCCAGCAACCAATCAGCACTCTATTTAATTATAACAAAATTCTTAGCTCTGTCTGCTGCTGCTCGGACAAGTGGGGGGCACTGGATCAATTTCTGGAGCCAGGCAGACTTGCCAACAACAATTTTCCTTTTCCCAGAGGGCCTCCGAGGCCTGGAGCAGGTTCCAAGTCCTTCCTCTCCTGCCCGCTCAGCGTGGGCTCCCTGTCAGCGAGTTTGAAAAGGGTTATAGAGAGGCAGATAAATGCTGGGCTTGTTGCAGCTTTCCTGACAGCGCCGACCCCCACGCCAGTGAGCTCATGCCCGCCTCATTATGCTTGGTGCCAGATTTTTTCCATTAACAGGTAATTGAGTAGAAACTAAAATAAGCGAAGTTTGTTTCATCCCTTGGATTTTCTTGCTGGGGTTTGAAAGAAAAACACTTTAGCTTCGTTAGTGGAGGAGTGTCCTTGAAAACGTATTTATGTTTTCCAAGTGATTTGTCGCTTCATAGGTGTAATTAGCCTGTTCCCCTGGCCTCTCCCTTCTCGTTTTTATTCTTTAAGGGCCACGATATTAGGAGAATAGGAGCTGGTTTTCTGTGCCGCTGGCGGTCTGACACCCTGTTTTAAGAGTGGATGGTTGAGTATGTTCTGTTCACGGTAGAAAGCTGATTGTTGTCTCTTCTCTGGAGTACACACATACACACACACAGACACACAGACACACACAGACACACACAGAGACCCACACAGACACACAAGAGACACACACAGACACACACACACACAGAGACACACACACACACACAGACACACACAGAGACACACACACACACAGACACACACCCGGAAGCCTGTTGATCACACAGCCTCAGTGTGCAACCCACAAAGCTGGCTCTCAGGTCCTGCCCCAGGCGCCCCCCACCCTCACTGTGCCTTCCATGTTCTCTTAGGCTCCAGGTAGATGGTATCCCTGGCTGAGGGGCAGGAAGCAAACCGAGGTTTTGTCTCATTTTATCTCTTTGCGGTTTTCTTTATAGGTCCTCGGCCAGGTTCTAATTTCACAATTTAATATTCCAGGAACAGATGTGGAGCTAGCCCTGATGTCTCCAGTCCTGCTTTTCACTTCCCTGGGCTTCTGTCTCAGCTGGTCTGTGCTCAGTTTTATAAAGATTCCCCATCGCTGCCCACCCCAAGTTCTTCATTAAGGCAGGAGCTTCCAGTCTGTGTGTGTGTGTGTGTGTGTGTGTGTGTGTGTGTGTGTGTGTGTGTGTGTGTGAAAGAAAGAGAGACACAGAGAGACAGAGAGAGAGAGAAAAATAGATATGGGAGGGGCTGGTCTCCATACTTAGGAGTGTCATTTCAGCTGGAACACCAGAGAATCATGGCCTTAGTTTGGTCGTGAACCCCTTTGGGATTCTGGTGAGTGCTAATGACCATCACCCCAAAGAAAATGTATATGCTTGAAAACAAACAACATGCTGCATATGTTTTCAGCAGTTCCACAAGCCCCACGGCCCCCAGGATAAGGATCACTCCAGCATGCATGCAAGGCCGAGGAATCCATGTTATTAAAGCAAATTTTTTTTCAGAATTGTTCACCTCTCTCCACACACTTGATATAGAATTCTTTCTGAAGGCAAGAAATCTTCAGAAATGTGTGTCTTTTGGATGAACAAACTGAGCTCGTATGCCGGCCTTCATTTGATAGTCGACCAGAAATAATAACCGTAGCCAGCATTTTTATGTCCCTGCCTTGTGGTGGTGCAGGGTGCTCTTCTAGGGATGATGTAGATCAGGCCCCTGCCTCCTGGACCTAATGTTCCAGTGGAGGGTGGGGACAACAAGCTGGTCAACAACAGGGCCACTTGAGATTTGAGTGAAGTGCTACAAGGAAATAAACATGATGACATCCTGGGTAATAACCTCCAAGGGTCAAGGAGGCCTCTCTGGGAGGAGCTGTTTCATCTGAGGCCTGAAAATTGAGGAGGAGTTCTAGATCCGGCTCACAGATAGTGCCTGACGCCATCTCCCTCGGGCCCTCCCGTCACAGTGCTAAGGGCTGTAGCAGGTCTCCTGGGACCCTCACAGCCTCCCCACGCTCTCTTAGCATGCAGCCCACTTTACAGACAGGCACGGTGAGGCCTGGAGCATCCTGCCTGGGCCATGGGAGTCGGGAAACTGGAACTGGAGCCAGGCCTCTCACATCCTCAAGCCTCTGTTCTTCCTACCAACCCCTGCTCTCGCCCCAAATAGCTTTATAGAAATATAATTTAAATACCAGAAAATTCACTCGCTTTAAGCAGACAAGTCAATGACTTTGAGGAAATTTACAGAGTTGTGCAACCGCCTCTGCAATTCACTTTTAGAACATTTTCTTCACTTCAGAAAGATCCTTTTTCATTTGCGCTCACTCCCAATTCCCACGCCCGGCCCCAGGCAACCACTAATCTACTTTCTCTTTCTGTAGATGTGTCCTTTCTTCACATTTCATATACACAAAATCATACATTATATAGTCTTTTGTGCCTAGTTCCTTCCACTTACACAGAGCTTCTCAACCATTCTTTCATTATCTATCATCCATATCTTCCCCAAGGGGAAAAACCAAATTTAATTAAAATTCTCCCTAAAGATAAAAATGAGATATTAAGGAATATGATTTTGTCAGGAACAGTTGAGTTTTGAAGGGCCACAAAGCATTGTATTATTTAAGTTTGTAGTATCCATTGGGAATGCAAGACAGCATAATATTTTCGCGGTCCACCCATGTGGTAGTACGTGTCAGTGGCACTTGCCTTTGGGTTGGTGGATCATATTCCATTACACGGGTCTGCTGCATTTTGTTTCTCTATTCACCAGTCAGAGGAATTTGGGGTTGTTTCCACTTTGGGGCTATCGAAGTCCTTGCCCTTACATACCACGTTGACTCACTCAGCCCATTCCTTTTCGAAGGAAGAGCCTCTGGGCATTTCAACACTGCTTCTGGAGGATGAAGTTGTTCCCAGTGCTTCTGTTTCCCATTTCTGGACTGAAGGTAATAATACTTAGACTTGTCATGAGAATGATCTGAAATAATAATATCTGCTCAGTGCCTAGGAGATGCCTAGTATATGACAGGGGTGCTCCCTAACCCCTCCTCCTTTCCAAGGGGAAAGGTGCCCTTTTGAAATCCACCCTATTTACTTCTTTCCAGGCCCGGCCTCAATCTGTCACCATAGATTATGCAATGTCTGACGTTATTATTTTCTCCTTTTTCTCTGGTGTTATTCAGGTCAAACCCAACATTGTTCCTTAACAGGAATCTCAAGTATTTCTCTCTCCTTGGCACTTGTCTTCTGATCCCAGTGGGCTGACACATTTCCAGAGAGCAATCTATTTCATCTGCTGCTAAGAACCTAAACCTCCTGTAGAGCGTAAGGGGTAAGGTGGTGCATGTCGATGCTACAGTAAAAGGAGCACTGGACTGGGAGTCCAGAGACCATGCTTCAGATGAGCATGAGCTGAGTGGCCCGAGCCAACCCCAGAGGCACCTGAAGTAACGTTTCTTTCTGCAAAAGGCATCCTCATATACACGCTGGCCTTACCAAAACCATGAGGAGCAAATGAGAAACTGGCTTTGAAAGTGCCTCATAGGTGGTGAGGCTCTTGGGAAAAGAAAGACTGTGATATATACCCACTGTTGTATGGGGGCCTGCCCAATGATGCTCCCCTGTTTGAGAGGCAATGGGCAGGGGTAGGGGGTATGTGTGTCCATGTAAAAGGACATCTTCCTGGGAACCAAGTGAGCATAGTGGTTAAGAGGGAAAACTCTGGAGTCAGCCTGCCTGACTCCTGACTCTGGATCCCAGCTGTGTGTGACTTCCTGGCTGAGCAGGTTGGCCAAATGAAGGAGCTTCCCTAAGCCTTGGTTTCATCAGCTGCAGAATGGGACTAAGACACTGCCTGCTCACAGGAGGCTCAGATGAGATGAAAAGTGCTTGGGCCCGTGTTTGACACTGGGGTCTGTTTCATGGACATTAGCTATTGTCATTGCTGCAGTTGCCTTGTATTCTCTGGGGCAGGAGAGAGGAGGCCCTGGCCAAGTGCAGCCTTCTAGGAGAGAGATGGGAGTTGCCTTCATGCTGTGTTTTTAGAGGGCCACCAGACTCAAATTTGCTCAGAGTGCTCCCAAGGCCTAACATCTCCCTTGAGAATCCTTTTGTTTTGTGGCCCTGAAGGGCTTTCAGCCTCCCAGCCCCTTATTCAGATGCAGATGACACTTCAGAGGGCTCAGGGCTTCAGCCTTCTCAATTGAGGCCCAAAGAGAAAGGCCTGTGAGGAAACAGGTGGGCCTGCAGGGAAGTGAGGTCCCCAGAGCCAGGAATTTGTCCTTGTTGGCCCACATTCCTGAGCCCAGCATGAGGTTCTACTCTTTGGTCTTTGGTTATCCTGACTGAGGACAAACATTAGATCAGATTGTTCATAAAGGGTTTTGGAGTTAGAAATGATTTTTTTCCCTTTGATATGATATGGGGGAGGGGGAGAGGGAAAGGGAGACAGAGGGAGAGAGAGAGAGAGAGAGAGAGAGAGAGAGAGAGAGAGAGAGAGAGAGAAGAAATGACTGTGCCTGCATACATGAGTATGAAGTCAAGGAACTCAGAAGCACTCATGCTTTCCTACAGTTTATCTCCAAAGCAACTTGTTATCCCACCCGTTCTCACTCTTGTTGCAGAGAGCAAGTGACTTGGTCCGGTGACCAAAATCCTGGGTCAGACAACACTGCAAACAGTGAATAGGTAAATGTTTAACAACTAGCACTTCAGGGAAAAAGTCCCTGAAGTAGCACTCACTGACTTCTATGTATAAATAGGCCAACTTCAGTCTGTCAATGAGACCTCACTGTATATAGAATCGGGAAGAGATGCTCAGAAGCATACCATTATATTTCCACAATGTCAATAGGAGCCCATGGAGATTCTTCAAACCAGCTGTGAAGCCCTCCTCTTGCTGTCCTCGGAAGAAGTCCATTTAGAGGGCACTTGCATTTCAGGTCCTCAGAGTTCTGAGTGTGAATGGGCAGTAGCCAACTTACGAACGCATCCTTTGCCATGCACCATCTTGTCCGAGGAAGCTGGGCTTGTCCTATGTGTCTGCACTTCTTCAGAAAGAGGATTCAATGACACTCCATTTTTAGCCTGGTCACTACTAGAAAAAATCTAGAAACTTTCAAAAAGAGAGGTTCATGTGAAAAGGAATGTTCTCAGGGGTCCAAAAAAAAAAAAAATCAGAGTGGGGAATTTCACCTTTTTTTCAGGGATATTGAAGACAAGTTCCAGAGGCCTAATCTATTCCCTTGACTTCCTGTCAGGGGAGGAGGGCATTGTGGGTAAACGCCTCCCAGGACAGGAATCGAGGTCAGGGCTGCGGCCCCCGCAGGCTGGAGGCCCCCTTGCTCTAGCGCTCTGTGCTGGGCCAGGCCAGCAGGGAGCCATTCCTTTCAGCTCCTTCTCCCCCACCTCACCCATGACTCCCCGGGGCTTCCTCTTGCTCCAGGGGAGCCCATTGGAGCATTATCCTGGAAAAAAAAAGCCATCCGGGCTGAATGAGCAATGTCTGCTTTCTGAAGGAGCCGCTTTGCTGCCCCAGTGACTCCCTGGCTCCTGGCCCTGGGCCATTGTGGAAGGACAAAGCTGACACACACAACAATCCCACGACAATCTCCTCTCGGCCCTTTCTTCTTTATTATTGTTATTATTACCTTTCAAATACTCCAGCTTCTTGGGCTCGTTATCTCTGGTGAGGCCTTTGGCCAAAGTGTGTGGGGGCCACTTCTCCCTCCTTTGCACCCCTCGCCCTCGTGAGCCCAGCTTCACTGTTGTCTCTTTGACAAAATACATAAAACCGATACTGATCGGTTAACATACATGACATCTTTACACTTTAATCCATTTTCCCTCTCTCGCCGCGGCGGGCCAGCCTCTGTAGACTTGCCCATCCATTGTTCCCCGTCAAAGCCTTCTTGAGTGGGTTTCCCACTGAGTCATTTTGTGCGAGTCAAATCAAGATTATAGGTAGCAGAGAAGAAAAAGCCGAGAAGAGAAGGTTAGCCCCTCATTTTAGACTTTAAGAAAAATCTGCCAGCAGGGGCCAGTCGGAGTGGGTAACACACATGAAAGACCAAGTCCAAGCTGGGTCGCCCGTGTCACGAGAAGAGTTTTTCAGGGAGAGGCACACAAAACACACATTGTCGTGGTCGCACACAGAGACATAAATTTAGGAGCATGTTCGCCCTTCGCCTGAACAGAATTAGCTCTGATAATGAGGAACAATGAGCTGGAATGAAACCTCCTGGCCTGAGGGGGAAGAGCAGTGACACTTGCTCATTCTCCCACAAAAGTGGCTTCTCTCTCCCTTTTCCTCTTACCTCCCTCCCAGTGACAAATGGCCCTCGGCCACTCATTACAGTCCTTGTGCACCTTTGCTCGGTAGAATGGTGGAAAGGCCAGGTGTCTAACAGGAGGGCAGGTGACCGTTGTGGCTCCATTGGCTCTTCCAAACTGGAGAAAAACCCTTTCTAGCATCTGAAGTCCCCTTGGGAAAAGCTCTGTAGAGGGTGCTACTTACATAATGGACAAGAGGTGTCGCTACCAATTCTTATTCTTCAGATGCCAGTGGGAAGTTGAGATGGGGGTGCCTGGGTTCGATCCTGACTCTACTACTTAGTTGTGGGATCCTTAGGTAAATTACTTTACCTCTAAGTGCCTCAATACCCTGTTCTATTAGATGAGATACTACCACCTCAAGACTAGACAGAGGGATTAAATGTCTGTAAATTACATAGCACATTATAAGTACTCAATACATGTTGACTATTATTATTAGCAGTGGCAGAATGACTCAGTCCTCTGAGATTAAAAAAAGCCAGTTGAATTAGATCATGAAGATCTCAAACTATAGGTTTTGTGATTCTCATTCAATCTCCCCACTTCATCTAGAGGTGGGTAACATTATCATCATCTGATGGATAAGGAAATGGGAGTCTGGAAGGAGTAAGTGACATAGCCAAGGTGACATATCCAAGGCGACACAGCAAATAGTCACAGATAAAGGAAGATAACCGGATCCCCAGACTCTGGGGGTGTGGATCTGCACAATTCTCAAGCATAACAGAGTTGGTGACCTGAGTAATAAGGCATGACAGGTTTTTCAGACAATTTAAAAATATTTGTAGCAAGAGGGGTTCAAGGAAAAATGATTTGGAGATTATCCTTCAATTAATTTTTTTTTTAAAGCCAGCTCCCTAGAACCTATCATCTCCTAAATCTCCTGGGGTGTCCAGTCCTGGTCTCCCTGTGAATGAGGCTTGGACTAAAAGGTCTTCAGTATAGAGGTTAAAAAGCTGGATTTGAATCTTAACTCTGCTACTTCCTGGCTAGTTGCCTTTGGGCAAGATACTTGATCTCTTTGAAATATTGAATTTTTTTTCTCATTAAAAAAAATTAGGTTTAATTTGCATATAGTAATATTCACTTCTTTAAGTTTGGCAAACATATCCAGTGGTGGAACCACTGCCATAATGGGGATATACAGAACATTTCCAAAACCCTCCGAAAATTTACCCATGTCCCTTTATGCCAATCCCTTCCACTCATCCCTGGCCCTGGCAACTACAAATGTGTTTTCTGTCCCTGTGGTTTTTTTCTTTATGAGACTTGTCATCCACACGAAGTTGTATAATACACGATCATTTGATTTCAGTTTTCTTTCACTTATCACAAAGCATTTGAGTTTCATCCATGTTTTTCCTGTACTAATAGTGTGTTCCTATATATTGAAGAGTAATATTCTATGGTATTAAAAATCTTTTTTATCCACTACTCAGTTGAGGGACATTTGGATGGCTTTTAGTTTTTAGCGATTGCGAATCAAAGCACTATAAATATTTACATACAGGTTTCATTTCACACGTGGGCTTGCTGGGTCATGGTCACTTTGCAAAGGGCCTGTCCACTTTGCATTCCCACCAGCAATGATTGAGAGTCCCAGTTGCTCTGCATCTTTGCTAGAACTTGACATTATTGGTTTGTAAAATGTTAGCGATTCTAATGGGCGCGTGAATGTTCATTTCTAATCTGTAAAATGGAGACCTTCTTTCCACCTCCCTGCTGTTCTTGTGCATACTAGTTGATGTGGTTTGTGTGAAGCACTTAGCACAGTGCCTGGCAGGTAAGGGCAGGGTGGAGGTTGCTAAATGTGAGTTGCATTCTTTATTATTCTCTCCAAGCCCGATATTCTTGCACGTGATGAATATTGTACCTTATGCTTCTTGAGGCCCCTTTTCTGCATGAGGATACCAATCTGTGTTGGCCCAGATCACTGCAGGGCTCTCTGAAGAGACCACTTTGTGTCTCCTTTAAAATTGGGCTCTGTTTTGTCTCCCTGGCTCTCTGCAAAGGGACGGAGCAACAGCTGCGGGCATCAGGCCAGGCCTGGCCCCGGGAGCTGCGAGGCCAGGAGCGGGCAGTGCAGGCAGCCTTCCTGCCACTGCCTGAGGCCTGGGGGTTTTTCTTGGCCTGCTCCCACCCCTGCTGCTGGCCTTCCTTGCCTGCTTGCCCTGCCAGCACTAAACTCCCGGCTGGAGGCACAGAGTACTACACACTTAGCTCCCTATTAAACATGGATTACAAAAAAAAAAAAAAAAAAACAACACACACACACACACAAAAACAACAACCCACCCAACCAAAAAAAGGGCACACGAATCCATCTCCGAGGGATTTGGCCTTGGAGGTATCGTGGAGGGAAACAAACCAAACAAACACTCCTTTCAAAGCATGGCTGAGCCCTTGACCTAATCACAGTGGTCACCACTGGATGCCAGAGATGGGGACATTCATTCCCTTCCTAACAGCAGCCCCACAGAGCAGCGTCAATGCGCCAGGTATCCCGGATCCAGCAGCAGCCCAGGTTCCCAGGGCTTTGGGCAGTTTGGCAGCAGGCCTAGAGATATGACACAACGGGCAGACAGAGAACCCAAAACTTTGGGAGGCCAGCCCAGGCATTAGTCACCATGTCTAAATAATGCAAAATGGTTGGCTTAAAGATAATGAGTGACAGCCTCAAAGACATCAGGCAGTGGGCCTAAGGAAACCAGGCCGTGAACTCAGAGAAGTTAAGTGTCGGGAACAAGGAATTCAGATGCCACGTCCAACACGTGGTCACATGGCACTGCGTATATAGCACTTTCGTGAAAATTAGAAAAAGCCACCTCCTCTGGGAAAATGTAAATGTAGCCCTGGGAGTGCCCTACGTTGGGGAGCAAAACACCCTTGTGGCTTGGCACTCTTAGGCAGAACACATCATAAACAACCCGCATGGCTGTCCTGAGTCTAAGGTTTTTATGGTCCCCTGACATTGCTCTGAGTTTCTTTCCAAGTGTTTTTTTTTGTGGCCATGGTATGCGTCTTACCTTCGAGTTTCGCTCTGAGCGGGCCCTCCTGGATCAGTGCAGTTCGATGGTTTCGGGGCTAAGAAAGGACTACCAAGAGGAGAGCTTGAGCTCTGAGCTGTAGCGAAGCAAAGCCCAGACTTGGAGAGCCCTCAGCATGTGGAAGGAGAGGCAGAGCCTGAAGTGGTGTCGACACAGGGAAGACTGTCGGCAAGAGATCTCCACCTCCAGCATCTGCATTTGTCCGCAGAGCAACTGGGAAATGAGAAAGGGCAGGGGCCGCGCTGTGAGTTGGCCAGTGGGGTGAGTGTGGCACCACCGAGAAGAGCTGGTCCAGTAGGGTGGATCTGGGAAGTTCCCCCCAACCCTTTTTGTTTGTTAGGGTGGGGCTGGATTGGTGACAGGGAAGTAAAATTATAAAAGAATGGCAATTTTAACTTTCCTTCCTTTGGTTTTTGGGACCTACACTGCCTTGGTTTTCCTCCTCCTTCTCTGGCTGTCCCTTCTCAGTCCCTTTGCTGCTGGCTCCTCTTTTGTAGACCTCCAGAGTTGGATTGCCCAGAGCCCTGTCCTCTCTCTACACTTACTATCTCCAGGTAATCTCATCCATTCCCATATTGTTAAAAGTCACGTAAAGCAAACAATCCCCAGATATGCACGCCTAAACTTGATCTTTCCTCAGTTATGTAGTCAACAGCTAAGTGACACTTCCCTTAGACATCTAATAGGTATTTAAAAGTTAACAGGGTCTAATAAATCTGCTTATCTGTCCTAAGTCTCTCTTCCTTACAGTAAAAGTTACCCCCATCCACAAGTTCCTCAAGTCTCCTTTCCTTCATCCCACGCCCATGTCCAATCCATGAGTGCTTCCTATCAATCCTACTTTCTGAACATGAGAAATACCAAATGATTCTTCCTTCCAGCGTGGATCCATCCACTTCTCTCCATCATCACTCCGACCACCTTAGTTAAAGCCAACATTACCTCTTGCTGGGACTAGCACTGCAGCCTTTTATCTGGTCTCTTCACTTCCACTCTTGTTCCCACCCCGCTCCAGCCATTTCTACACTGTAGTCAGGCTAATCTTTTAAAAACATGAGTTATATCACATCACTCTCAGCTTCAAACTCTCCAATGAACCCCATTCCACTTGACTAAAATAGAACCTCCTTATCATGGGCCTCGAGGCCTTCCACAAGCTGGCCCCTTCCTAATTCACCAGCCTTATCTCGAACATGCTCCCGTTGCATTCCATCACATCGACCTTCTTGTGTTCTAACCTCCCATTTAAGGCCCTTGCATCAGCTCTCCCTGGCCTGGGATACTCTTTCCATTCCCCTCTGAAGGCTGGCTCTTTTATTTTCCCGCCCATCCCTGTCATTTACTCTCAGTCCCATCTCCAGAGAGGACTCCCCCATCTGTACAAAGTCTCCACCAGCTTTATCACTTTAGCTCATTTTAATTTTCCACATAGCACTCATCATTCTCAGATTATTTTTCTCACTATCTGTTATTTCCTGTTCTTTTTTTCCCCCTAGATTTCCAACTCTCTGAGAACAGAGGGTTTATCTTTTTCCCCACTGTATGCTCAGCACTTTGCAGACTACCTATATTTGTTTGATGCATTAATAATTGAATGAAGGAAGGAGTGATGAATGAACACTGGACTTGTACAAAGAGGACCCAGCTCCCATCTTTCTTCTCTGTGTCCTTGAGACTTACTTATTCATTTACTCAGTACACATTTTCTGAGCTCCTGCTGTAAGGGAAGCTGATGGATAAGAAGTCCCTTCCCTAAGAGCTCATAGCCTGAGGAGAGATGGACCATCACAGACACTGAGAGCTAAAGAACCCAGCATAGGGGCCTCTCAACCAACCGGGAGGAAGTGGTGTATCTAAGTTGAGATCCAAAAGGCAAGGAGGTATGGTAAGAATGGTCCAGAGAGAGGGCACAACAGGTTCAAACATCCTGAGATGAGAGAGAAAAAGCATAGTCTGTTTCAGGCATGAAAAGGAATTGTTGATGGCTGGAGCCATACAGTAGAAAGAAGGAAAGAAGAAAGTAAGAAGATAAATGGATAAAAGAAAGAAGAAGGGAATGGTAAAGCAGATAGGGAAAATTCAAACCTTGTCTTCAGGGGCCTTCTGTTTGAAAACAAGGAGGAGGGAAATGGTCCTGATTCTGTCCCTGACCTTCTCTTGTCCCAGTTCTTAGGCCCTGGCTACCTGGATGGTCCCCTTTTGGTTCTCTCCTATGCCTTATGATAGCAACAGAGGACATTCCAGGGTTGTCTCAGTCTACTGTGATCCCCCACCCACCCAGAGAGCCCTTTACCGTTCACTAGGCTCTTTGAACCTTCATTACAATCTTTATTTAAAGAAAACTGAATCCCGGAGCAAGAGGAGTCTGTTCAGAGCTGCAGAGCTGGGACAAAAACTGGATCTTTGGCCCTTACCTGGGGTTCTCCTTGGTGCACTAGAACCTCTTCTTTTCTGAAATGTGTCTTCTTGGGCAGAATCTTTGCTCTGGAGGTTCTAAAAACCTGAACTGGCACCTTCCAAGGGACCTCCTGCCATATTTCCCCTGGTTCAGGAGCTTTCTTTCTACAAGCTATTGGTGCCACTGATGGTTCCAGGCCAAACTGATGGCATCTGTTCTGACTTAAAGGATTTATTTGAGAGTCAAGTGTAGTTGAGCTTCATGCTTCTTGGTAGAGCTGGGCTGGCAATGGACTTGGCCTGTGATCATGTTTGGCTTGTGAGACGATGCCCAGGCTGTTGAGAAGACCCAGAAGAGGGTTCTGTTTACAATGAGAAGTTTCATCAGCCCTGGAATGAGCAGCTGCCCCATTCCCTCCTGAGACCCTGGTAAAGGGTATTATACTAGCAAGCGATGTAAAACAAAGGAAGCCAGGGAGGGGTCCTTCTACTTTGGGCTCTTTCTGAATCATTGTATAAACTTGGGCAAGTTTCTCCATTTCCTTGGGCCTTGTGTGCCATGTGGAGACAATGCTGGCTGCAGCACAGAGCAACTGAGATATCTGTGAAGTGGGAGCAATGCAAACTGCTGGCCAATTAGAGAGTTACAATGGTGGGTTGAGTGGTGTGCGGGGCAGCCTGGGTGTCCTATGGCCCTTGCCTCAGCACCTTGAAGAAACAATGACCCACTGAGAACTGGGTGAGCAAGAACACTGGGCAGCTGTTGCCGTAGTCAACAATAAGAACTCTCACATGAGCCCTTAATATTAATAACAATTTTAATGGCTAACGTTGATATGGCCATGGTGCCTGGTGCTGTGCTCCACAGGTGTCACCTTTTGTAATCCATGAAACCAGCTTAGAGGCCAGAATATTATCCACATGTTCCAGATAAGGAATTGGGGCTCAGAGGATTCAGGGATTTAACCTAGGTCTGGTTCCAAAGCCTATGTTCTTAACCAATATCTAAAAAGACTAGGACACCATCACAAATCGTGCTTTATTGAACATAGGACAAGTGTTTGCCAGCCTTAGGAGCCACCGTTGACAGGATGCAGATTGCCAGGGGAGTGTGATGACAAAAGGAAAATAGGTGAGCAATAGGCACACTTGTTTCAACTCCACAGTGGGAATGGGTCTGTGAACTGGGAGTAGCAGCTGTAACTGTGTGGGGGTTAGAGTCCTCACTTGATTATTTTCTGTTTGCCAGAAACTGGCTTAACCTGATTAAGAGTTTGGGTTTTGGAGTCAGATATCTCTGCATTTGGACCCAGGTTCTACAGCTAAGTGACTTTGGGCAATTTACCTAAACTGTCTGTGCCTTAAGTTCCTCCATTATAAAACGAGGATGGCAATTTCTACTTTATCACTAACTCCTGCTGTTGTATGGGGAGGTCATACTTAACTCAAAATAATGCATCCCTAACTCTGACTGAACAGCCCTCCACCCCGATTGTTGCAACACATACACATATGCCCACACAACTGATGTGAATCTCCCAGACCAAAGCTGAAGCTGATTCTTTCTCTATTTTTCTGGCATAGCTCAGACTGTGCTTTTTGCTTGTTAGGTGATTCCCATGATGCATCTGCATCAGCCTTCCAATCTGGTGGCCATATTTGACTTCGCTCATAGGCTAAGAAAACAGACTATGTGTTTACTTACTGGAAGTAGCCATTTTTTATCTAGGATGAAGATGGTTAAAATGGACACCAGGTTGAAGAGGGACTTTGGGAAAGACCCATAAAGTCTAATTTGAGTGGATAAGGATTCTCCAGGAAGCAACCGTGAGATTAAAGATTGGAAACATGCAACACAAAAGCAGTGATAGAAGTGTTAGTTCAGACAGAAGACTCAGAGGGCTGGGCTGCTGACTTCAAGCAATCTGTAGGAGCAAGGTGAAAAGTGGGAGGGCTCAAGCTGTTACTGGGGCTCTCAGGGATGGAAGGGCCAGAGCAGAGAAAGCTTTTCCTCCGTTAGAGCCATATGATTGTGGGGTGAGTTGTTTTGGCCATAGCTAGGCTGAGGACACTCTGCCTGTAGTTTTCTTTGAAAATGCATTCATTCTTTGGAAACCTTACAGTTGTCATTAACCTGAAAGTGAAAACAGAGGAGGGTGCCTACTGGGGCCCCTGTCTGGAGGCTTTCTGCTCCTGGATAAAGGCTGTGCCTAATGATCTTTTATAGGAATCTATTTGGGTTATCTTCCCCCTTCCTAAAAAATGCAAAATTCTTTGTTTGTTAAAATAGAGATTTGTGCAAGGGGAATAATGAAAGAATTTGCGTTGGCAAACTCAGTAGATTCCTGGGGAAGGCTATTGACTTGAACCCAGGGAAACCAGTGTTGGATTCTAAGCCTTTTAAGGGCAGCTGTCAGTACCTAGTATATAGCATGCAATAGTTCAGTGCCTAGTGCAATGTAGATGGCTAATCCATATTTGCTGAATTAATAGAATTATATTATTCTGTGAACTTTTTATAGATATGTATATATAGTAAAAGGAAAAACTGGGAAGAGCCTTTTCGAAGGACAATTAGACAGCCATACAATGAGAGTAGTTGTTTCCATCCACTCTCATCACCTAGGTATTATTTTAATTATAAAAACTGTACAAATTTGTTAGATAATAGAATGTATCCTGTTTTTAAATCTTTATGTGTATTTTTTTAAATCAAAATTTTCTATTTTATAACTTCCACCCTTTAGTCCAATTCCACACACACAAAATTTCGTATTTCAAGAGAGCTATCATATCCTCTTTTAAAATTATAACCTTTTAAATTATGCTCTTTTTTCCTCCCCTGGCTAAAGAGTCTCATTATTTAAATGTTGATCCTCAGCTACCATGATATTCCAGATCTTTCACCATCCTGATGATCATTTTCTGGATTTGATTCAATATATGCATGTCCTTCTTCAGTTGCGGTTGGCGCTCAGCTGTCAGTGTTGGATTATGCACAGCACAGAGTAGGACAATTACCTCCTTTGTCTTACACCCCTCTTCTTTGGTATGTAGCCTAAGAGTAGATGGACTTTATTTCAGGGAGCTTATTCATTTTAAAATTTAATGTAATTATATTATCTTATAAAAGACTTAATTAATCTAAGTATGTAGAACAATGTGTTAAACTCATCACTCTTCCCTTATTCCCAATTTACCCCCCGCCCTAGAGCATATTTCTTTTCATTTGTATGTATATATAAACACATATCTACACTTTTGTTTTATATAAATTTATTTGTATATAGCCATGTTGTTCTGCTGTTTGTTTTTCATCTAGCAATATTTCTTGGATTTTTTTTACGTTTGCATAGTATTCCTCAGTGTGAATGTGCTATAATTTATCTATTCATCAACTTCTTATTTATTGACATTAATAAAAATATATGACATTTTTTTACTAATACAAATCATGCTAGAGTGAATATTTTAGTATTATATGTAAATATTTCCTTATCCTGGATTTTCAGAATTGTTTTTTTTTGTCAAAAAATATGTTCATTTAAAATTTTTTGATAATTATTGCCAATCACCTTTCAAAAAGATATCGATAACAGACAAAAGTGACCATTTAATTACATTCTTATTGACACAAATACAATCAATATTTAATATTTATAAAACTGATCAGCCAAAATTAATGTATTAATAATGTAATAATATTACTAGTGAAAATGAGTATATTTTTAAAAATATGTCTTGTTTCACCAGTTATATTTCTGTTGTGAATTTCATGTTCATATTGAAGCATTTCCAATGACATTTCTTTTTTTCTTGAATTGTTTTTAAAATCATCTTTTAAAATCTTTTCAATTCTTCCCTCCCTGTTACTTTCTCAGATATATCCTTCCAAATCCCCCATAAACTGCAAAAATGTAAACTCACCATTCTATAAAAGAAGTACAATCATTATCCTGGGATTCCAATTTATTGCTCTTTTTGGTTGTTTATACTTTTTCCTAGATTCCATGTTTTCCTTTTTCTTGGCTTAATCCCTTGTTTTGTTAGACCACAACCTCAAGTAACTTCAAAGAAAGATTATAAGAGGTAAACATTTTAAGTCCTTAAATGTCTAAAAATGTCTTTCTTCTACCCTTCAGTGATAGTTTGGCTGGGTACCAGATTATGTAAATAAAATAATTTCAAAAGCATTTCTTTGTTGTCTCCTCTTATCTAATGTGTTGAGAAATATAATGCCAATCTGACTTATTTTCTCCTAATGTAACTTTTAATATAACCTTCCCCATCCCTTTTTTATTCTTGATGTTCTAAAATTTTCTCTTTGCCAAGGTGTGCATTTGTCACATTCATTTTCCTTATAATCTGAAGACTTCTGTACTTCAACTTTGTGATATCCTCCTGTACTATTTCTTTGATACCTTTTTGCTTAAATTTTCTCTGTTCTTTCTTTCAGGAACTACCATTAGTCTAACCTTGGGAATAGAGTTTTCATTTAAGTTTATTAGGTTGTCTGTCATATTTACAATGAAAAATTTGTTCTTGTGCTTTACTTTATACCAGATTTACTCACTTTTAGCTTCTTGTCTTTCTGTTGACATTTTAACTTCAACATTTATATTTCTAATTTTTAAATCTCTGATTTTTTTCTTTTCTCACATTCTTGTTTTAGGAGTGCAGTGATTTCTTGAAACACTTTAAAAATTCTTTTCTATTTCCAAAATTAACACATTTTTCTGAGAATAATATTTTTGCATTATTTACTTAGTCTTTTTCTTTCCTTTTAAAGACTTTTCTCAAATATTTGACAATATTTAATGTTCCTCTATATTTAAGAAATAATTTAATAAAAGATATTTGCTAGATCTTGGACTATTAATACTTGGCCCAATTTTTGTATTTCCATGTTCTACTCTGTTTTATGAGAGGCTGGAAGCTCAAAACTATATTTCTCAAACTTACCTGCTGGTTGGGTTCTGGTTAGGTTTTGCTAGTGGAAAACACTGGTGGGAGATTAGATTATGGAAGTTATGGAGGAATTATTCTACTATTGGATCCATCAAGAATAGGCAACTTCAGGCAACTGTGTGCTACAGCAGAATTGATATTCAGAAGTAGTAGTGGGTGTGGCTTCTTTTCAGAGCAGCATCAGTGACAAATGTTCTAACAGCATTAACGGCAGTGGCAATGAGGTGACATCCACTCTATGACAGCCTTGGCAGCTCCAGCAGCTCAGGGTAGTGAGTGTAGGCTTGTGGGCATTAGAGAGGAAAGCAGTGTCCTGATCTCTGGAAAACACCTTCCCTCCTCTTTTAGTCCTGAAGTCCTTCTGACAATATTGTAACCATTAAAATCTTTTTTTAAATTAAATCTCTCTACTTGAGCTCTTAAAAGTTATTTCTGTTTCCTGATTGAACATCAACAGACACAGATTTCATTATACAATACCAATAAAATATTTATTTATCTTCTACTTATCATCTGTCTATCATCATTATCTGTCTGTCTGTCTATATCTATCTGCCTATATCTATCTATCTATCTATCTATCTATCTATCTATCTATCTATCTATCTATCTATCATCTATCTAACCATCTATAAATATAAAGAATACTGGGAAGATCCAACAAAGGATAGCAAGTACTTTGTGGTGAAAAATAAGTAATGAAACTATGTCATATTCATGGTTAGAAAGGCTTAATATTGTACAAATGACATTTGTTCCCAGATTGACCTAGATGCTCAGTTCAACTACAATAAAAATCCAAACAGGGATTTGTTCCTTTTTGATTTCTCTTTTTCTTTATGTTTAAGATTCTATGTGTGTTTACCTGCTCTTCTGAAACATGACTTAGGAATGGGATTTTGGAGGTCATTATGATAATGCCTTATCTTGGTGTTGAAATGAAGAAGTTATGCTGTAAACTTGAATTACGTCTTTTACACAAAATTAAAAAGGCCTTAAAAGTAGACCTGAAAAACACTAGTATCCAAATGTAGTCTAGAAATAATGCGTTCTAAAAATTATCTGAAAATACTAACTTTTCCTTATGTTGGGAAAAGGCCCACAAATTAAAATCCCTGAGAGTGAGAGGCAAAGATCAAGATAAACTTCCAAGGAGAAAAGCTCTGTGCTTTGGCCAAAGGCTTTTCTCTTTGGGGATCATCACATACTTTAATACCTCATTTGTAGATGACATTGAATTTACAAACCCAGGAATGTAGCAGGCTTCATGTGGTGTGAATGGCGTGCCTGAGCATAGCTGGAGGGGGCCTAGGACCTGACTGTCTCCCATTCCCTGACCTAGCATCATCTGGGTTTTGCAAGACATAAGAAACAAAGGAAATGAAATGGATGCTATCGCCAAACATTAAAAATTGTGGTCCTGCCTGAACAGCATTATTTCTCTTGGCCCAGTTTCTCAGGACATACTGCTGGGCCTAATTTCTGTGCTCACATATTCTACTGGGACTGCAGACCCTCAAGAGTATGAAAAGAATATAGGCAGTGTTAGGAGCGTGAAAAGCCATTCACCACATTGATGCTTCTCTCTTGTAATACGGTCTTTCCCCCAGGATAGCATCTAATTGCTACTTGAACGAACCTACTGTCTTTACCTCAACAGCCTTGCCCAGTAGGCCATTGCAAACATTTATTATTCTTTGAGTGACAAAGCTCTTCCCATCTGTCTCTTCTGAATTTGTTTTTTTTTTTTTTGAACTTCCACTTCTGCCCCTATTCCTGTCATTGAGGCGATATCAAAAGTAGCAACATGCATTGATATTATTCACTCTGCTGAAGATCTTGTGTATTTCAGTGATAACCTCCTTCAATGTCTTTGAAGTTGGAAAGATGGAAGATTTTTTTTTTAAACTTTCAGTAGATTGTACAATTTTCTCAAGGAATCAGCATGAGAAAAAATATTTGCTAACATCTGACTTCTCTTCAACCAAATCCATCTGCTCTGGAAAAACTGCCTGAGAAACACATTTCCAGAATGTGGAGACAAAATGGTTGTCTTATTTCTTTGACTATTTCTGGATGTGCTCAGAGGGAAGGAAGATGTCAAATGTTTATTTTGATGATTCAAAGGTGGAGCTGAGGTGCAAGGGAGCCATGAAGAGTAATGTATCTATCTGAAAGTAATAGTTATGATTTACATGGAGTAGCCACAATGGGCAATGCCTATAACTATAATATCTCATAACCTCATGGCAACCCCATAGAAGAAGTCTTATCATCATTTTTCATTTACAGGTGAGGACTCTAAGGCATAGATAGATAAAGGTAATAATGATAATGGCAGCTATCATTTATTGAGCATTCACAATGTACCAGGCATCTATCTTACTCTGCTCATGTAGATCTCACCTGGTCCTTACAACAACTGATGTGGTAGTAGTTAATGTTACCCAGGGATGTCTGGCTCTCATACCCTGTGCTTATCATTTTTCTATCTGATTGCATTGAAATTATTGTCTTTTTATATAGGCTTTCTTCACTGCCCAATTCCAATCGACTTCCTAAATCCTTCCCATTGTCTAGTACATTGATGGGCAGAGAAAAACCTTTAATTTCAGAAGGCTTTGTTGTCCATTGTCTTAATTAAGTCAGACAGGTTGGTCGAATATCAAATCCAGGCTTTAAGTTTTAAAAAAAAAAGTCCTGGATGTCAATCACAGTGGCTAGGTCTCCATCTCAGGGAAGGCACATGATCTTTGCTGGCCAATTAGAGTCCTTTTTTTCCTATCTCAGTGATTGGTTCAGGGATGGGCATGTGACCCAAAGCTAATCAAAATCCTCTCAGGACTTCTCTGTAGAGCCAAATGGAGGATGATTCATTTCCCTTGGGCTTTGTAAGTTGGGTGAACATGAATAAGACAGGCAGTTGCCATCTTCCTTGCCACATAGAGGAAGTCTATCTGCTGATTAAAATTAACACAGAGAAAAGTGGAGCTTAAAGATGAGAAAAGAAACAAAGATTTAACAGTATTTTTTTACGGTTTTAGATACAGCTATCTCTAAAGGCAGTTTTATCCCTGGGCTCTCTAGTTATAAGAACAAACAATTATCCATTTTTGCTTAAGCTGGTTTGAATAGCCTTTCTGTGCTGTACTGGTAAGCTGGCTTCCTGGGAAAAAGACAAAAAAAAAAAAACTTGATGCTTTGATTTTTTAGTGCTTGCCAATTATCATGGTGTAAATGCTCCCATTGTGACAGATTTTAAGCTGCTAAGGTTTAACAAGAAGCTTACACATTTCTTAATATTTAACAATTGGCTTTTGTGAGCAGGTACCAGTAGCTCCAGCACAACACTGTTTACAACTAAAGGAGTCTCAACTAATTTACTTTCCCACAGGGGTGTTAAGATGAGAGAAATGGTCATCAGGGCGCTTGACTGGTCTGCTCCTGCTCTTCTACATCCCAGAAAGTTCTCAGATCCCCATAGGTACTCCTGGATGGGGAGAGAGAAATACTCAGTAACATCACCCAGCAGACTTTTAATTCAAGGAATTAAAACTTTTACAATTCTTTCCTCGAAACATACTTTGTGGCTATCTCCCTCATCAGAATCACCTACTGATCTAGAATCCACCCAAGAGTCTTCAGTTATAATGCACTCTCCAGTGTTAAATAGACACTGTACTCTGAGCAGTCTTTTTTCCTTGTTCTGGTGCAAGTACTGTGTGCTCAAGTAGATTTGAAATGTTGCTCAATCCTGCATGTGGCTCTTGAAAGAATATTTTTATAGCATGTCGACCTCTGCCTTATGTGTAGTCCAGGATTCCAGTGAGGAAAAGGGTCATTGGAAATGAGAAGAGAATGTAGACAATTTTTCAAGATTGATTAGTGTTCTTTCTCCTCTCATCCCCTACCCTCAACCTCTATCTCTGCTTCCTTGTGTTTTCTTTGTCTGCTTTTCTGAAACCTCTTTGAAACTGTTTTTACATCTATAAAATGGGGATAGAGAGACTTAGCTGGTAGCATAATGGGGAGGAAACCATTGTATTCAGCACCCAGTACCCTGCAGGTGCTCAATGCATGTTAGTTTCCTCTTATCCTCCCTTTTGTTCTCTCTTGGTTACTGGCTGTCCTCTTGGGTTGCTGTCAAAGACCCATCGAGCCTACAAAACTGGGACAGACATCTTTTAAACCCGTTTCTAATTTCCTAGGGGATGCACTTTCTGTGTTGATATTTGTTGATTCTACAGTTGATTTTTTTATAGTGATGTCATCTTATTGACCCATTTCCTGAGGATGTGTCCTTGGGTTCCACAGATGGTGAGGAAGGGGAATTACTGCTGACAGACCATGAGACTGGTCTGAGAGCCCTTTCCTCCTAGCTGCAGCAGATCCCACTTCCAACCGGGGCTGTGACTCACCCTTTATTAATTGCACTGCAATTATCCTGGGGAGCCTGAGTTTCCTCTTGATGTCTCCTGTCTGGTTTCCTTTTGACCTGCACAACTGTCTAATAAAGATGGCTTTTGCAATCTCTTAGTTAATGTGGTTCATTATTTCCAGTGCTGCCTTCTGCCTTCAGTGGCTGGAGGTTTTTCTGACTTGGAGACTTTTATGAGTTGTGTCTTCAATCAGGGCTTGGTGCTGCTCGCATTGTCTGTGGGAGAAATTTCATTTGCAAATCAGAGGAAGTTCACAGAGCATGTCGCGGTGTTTCTCCACAAGAAAGTGTTTTCATCTTTCATGGATCTCTCCCCAGTCACCTCCACGTGCCTTGGTTGAGGAAGAAAAGTCTCTCTCTCCCAGACCTCAATGAGAGCCACAGAGGCAGAGCGGTAGGCATGAATTTGTTTGCTCCTTAGCCATGCTAATTATCTGCGAAGGCTGAAGAATGAGGCAGTGTCTGTTCTCTGGGCTTCTTGCCTCATGCTGGGTCATGCCACGGAGACCGAAATGTCTGGAGCCCTGAAATCTTCTGATGTCAAATGTCTTTAGGAAATTACAAAAATCAAACTAACTCACTTAAAACTTTCTATCTCCCTCAAACTCAGCACAGCCTTGGATTGCTTCAGGAACTTTCTGTGGATCACACTCATCCTTTATATGCTGAGGCCCGATATAGCCCTGAGCCTGTAGTTTCTTGTTCAGTAACTACTTCACTGAATCAACCAGCTAGTTTTTATTATAAAATGAACATATTTAACTCTCTGCCAAAAATGGGAGGTCATTTAGAAGAAGTTAAAGCTTTTATTATCTTGAGGTTAATTTTCATCATTCAGAATGATAACTTGCCTAGATGTAATGAAAAAGGGAGTTCCCTTAGTGAGTAAAGGTGGCAGTGGTTACCTGTAGACCCAAGCAGGGAGGACCACAGAGGCTGTGACTTGAGAGGAACATGTGGTAATCCCTAAGGAGGCCACAGATTTCTACACATGAGCCAAGAAGGTTGAGAGGAGACAAAGGGAAAAGAGTGAGTGAAGAGGGCCAAGGGAAGCAGGAAGAGAATGGTAGCCATCAAAGTCAATCTCAGAGGATGCTGGGAGATTAGATATGATGCTAAGGAAGCAAGGAACAGATTCCTAAACAATGGAGGCAGAAGTCAGCAAAGAAGGGAGAGATGTAGGATTACTCTCTCATAAGGAACACGGAAAGCTGTGCACTCCTCAGGGGAGTCCTTGAAGATGCTGACTTCAACCACGTAGACTCTGCTATGTGTCAGGGCTCAGGGGAGGTTGCAGGACAACAGTTAGAATGAAAGCCTCTAAGAATATCTGAGTGCCATGCTAAAAGAGTTAAACTCTCAGGTATCCAGGAAATTTCTAAGCTCTAGAACAATCCATTTCCCATCAATGATGACTGGCTAAAGCTTTACTTCTGAAGACATGATCTTGATCTTCAGGGAGCTGACATTAAATTGAACAAATAAGTATAATTAAAAACTATATAATAGTTTATTAATAATAATTATTGAGCATCTGCTACATATTCATCCCTGTATTGGATGCTTTATTCACATTGTCAATAATTTTCATAAAATTTCATTTAGGTGGGTATTTTGTTGGCTGTGGGGGTTAAGGAAGGAAGTGATTATAGATGGATGATCTCAGAGGATTTACTTAAAGGGATGAAACTTGAGCAGAATTTGAAGGATGAAAAGGATTCAGAGAAGGGTGAACACTCTTGGGGGTTTGCTTATGGTAATTCTTAAATAATTCCTTCATATATTGTTTATCCTCAAAAGTGGGGAATGTATCCTACTCTGCCTGAATGTTTGAGCCACTAGCTAATCAGGTAGTCTCCATCAGTCCTTCCTACATACATCAGAGAATTGCATTTCTCTGTCTTGATGAGGGAGAAAAAAATGATGGGAGCAGCAGAAGTATTCCTGTTGGCAAAGCATCAGGGGGCTGGAAGACAAAATCTTTGCAGTTGAGGGTGTATACTCTTCAGAGTCTTGGATTGAGGTCCAAGTTGATGATAACTCTTGGGAAAGCCTCTTATTAGAGATCAGCGTGAAATCACTGGCCACATTTATCTCAATTTGTTGTATCTGACACTTCCTAGCTTAGGAACCAGGAGGTAAAGTTTGAGAAATGGCTTAGGTTTTTAACAATGAGGATGTTCTTTGTTTTGAGGAACAAATATCACAGGGAAATGTTGAATGCAGTCTTCGTATTGAAGGGTCAGCACTGCCAAGTGTCTCTTGAACTTGCTAACAAGAAGAGACCAGAGGTGAGTTGGAGCTGGCTTCTCTTCTTTTCTGAAGAAATGAGTAAATAAAGGTTGTTTGAGCTACTTCTCTTTAAACTGGTTCTCTGAAGAACTATAAAAAGAGAAGATGTGCCGAGATTTCCAGGATGGCTGATGGAGAAGTGTAGACTATCCAGTTACTGACCCTTTTAGTCCTAGAGCCTGTATGTGGCCAATTCAAGTAGAAAGCATGTATGGAGGCCCAGCTGTGTGCCTGGACCAAGAGAGGAGGCAGATGTGACACTGAGTCCTTACTTCCAGGTAGTTTATAGTTGAAAGCGAGGGATAAAAGATATACACAGTAGCTCCAATATGAAGTAGAACAGGCCATGTGCCAATGCAGGAGCCAGTTGAAGAAAATGTTACATTGAATCAGTGGGGGCCAGTGGTTGAATGGGTGAGGCATGCCATCAAGAAAGTCTTTGAGGAAAGAATATTTTAGATGACACGTGAGTAATGGTAGAATTTCTTTTGTTTACTGTTTTATGGCTAATGATTATTTATGGTACTCTTAATTTATAAAAAACAATACATGTTCATTATAGAAAGCAGTAACATATATGAAGAAGAAAATTAATATTCTCAGAATCTGAGCAAACTGAAGTAATGTTTTGGTGTATTCCTTCCAGACTTTTCACTTTGTGTTTATATATGTCTATGTATTCATGCACATACACACGAAATTCAAAAAATTGGGCTTATAGTGAGTAAGTAAATACTTTTGAGGTTGACTCACTTAACAGAATAAGAAATTTACTTATCATTAAATATGCTTCAAAACTAGGGTTTATAAAGTCATTGTATGCTTGTCCAGTAATTTACTTAATCATTTTTGTCCAAATAGACATTCAGTTTGTTTCATTTTCTCACAGTTATAGATAATGTTTTGCTGCATCTTTTTATACATAAATCAAATAGAGATTTTGATATGCAGAAATTAGGGATAAGAGAGGGAATGGTAGTGGGTATTGGTCATTCCAGGAGGAGGAATCAATGTGAGCAAGAGTGTGGACATGGAAAAGCATAGAACTGTGTGTGAAAAGCAAGACATGCTGTTTGGCTGGAGAGCAGGTGTATTTAGGGGAGCAGTGGGCATTAAGGATGAAAAGGTAAGAGGATTGTGACTGACAGACATTAACTGAGAGGTCATGGGGAACCCCTTATGGTTTTTAAACAGGTGAAGGACAGAATCAGAGAAGCGCTTATGTTGGTGAATCTGAAAGTGGTGTAAGGGAGAGGGGAAGAAGCTGGAGGTTGGGAGATGGGTTAGGAACTCCGGCAGGGCAGAAGGAATGAAAAGGAGAGTGTGCTTGAAGGTCATGACTCTGTGACTCAGAAACAAGTTGGGAATATGGTCGGTGAAGACTGAGGTATCAACAGGCCTCTGATTTTGAGGTATATGAACTGGGATAATGGAGAAAGCATAAAGAAACTGAGGCCCGGCAGTGGTGTTAACTTGTCCAAATGTGTGACCTCGTTAGAGAGTAAGCCAGGCCAAAAACCAGATGCTCTGTCTTCCTAGGTCACAGTAGCCGTTACATAGGGAATGCTCGACTTCCGGTGTTCCAAGGGAGATGCGGCAGCTCCTGCAGCCAGTGCCTGACAGCCGGTCAGCCTGCGGTGAACGTCGATCAGCTGTGGCTTTGGCCGTCATTTGCTTGTCGGGACATGGATTGGGTACTGTTTATGAATTAGGCAACAAGGGGAAAAGAAATCACACTTCTTACTTAGTTCTTACTTAGTTCTTACACAAAGTTGAACAAACAGAGTGGCAAAAGAAAAAGAGGCAAAAAAAAAAAAAAAAAGGCATGTTTGTTGATTTGAAGGATGGGCCAAAGAGCTGTCATTCGCATGGGAAGCCCTCTTTGGATCTCCAGCCGGAGCTGGTCCCTCATCCTTTGCAGAATCTCTTCTCAAGGCATTCTGGGTTGCGGGAGCACACGGGGCCATCCTGAAAGGTGGTAAATAATTTGTTCCAAGGGGTGGACATCTCGTTATGCACGTATGCAGTGTCTTTTTATCGCACATTTAAATTGTGATTTCCCTCTCTTGATTAGTTTTGCCATATCAAATAGCTTTCAAAAGACCAGTGTATAATAACAAAAATAAGAAACAAAAAAACTCCCTCACCTGATCTCGCCAACATTTCACTGCAGCTTTGGAAATTGAGAGTTGTGTGTAGGATATTGGCGGCTGACAACCATGGAAATCAAAAATGATTTTTGATCTCAAGGCCTAATATTATTCATATTTTTTTATAGCCTCAAACAATGTCTTCAGATAATTCAGGTAAAGGCAAGCCAGAAACAAAACAACATCATAAAGGCATTATTATATACAGACACTTTCAGCTACGGTACCCGCCTCATAGTGTCTTTGAACCCTGTATGATGAGAGAACTGTTTCACACTCCAGGGAATATTCTTGGAGCTGTTTTTACTTCGACAGAGGATAGTGAAACAAAATTCTTTGGCTCTAAATATGTGTTCAGTGTTGGCTCCGCAGAGCTGGAGCCCTTCTTCTGTGTTTACCATCCATCAGAACTCCATCTGGGAGGCCATGGGAAGAGCTGTGACATTCCCAGGTGTGCTCCCCACCTGCGGTTCAGGGTCCTTAACCTTAAGGCCTGGAGATTTGGGCCCGCCCTTTGAGTGGGTGGGGGTTATGGAGCTGAGAAGGAAAAGGCTTTCATCAAGAAGAATTTGGCAATGAAGCCTTTCCAAGCCCTTGTTCCTCCCAAAATAACACTGGCCAGCCTCATCAAATAAGATAAGGGTTGGGGACTGGGATGTGCTTAGAAAGGACAGAGGAAGTAGAGAGAGGGAGGGGGGACTGTTATCTTGGGAAATCTCTCACTCCTTATTGAAACTATCTGTTCTCTGGTTTGAAAGTGCCAAGTGTCTCAGCCAAGAAATGCAGTTTCCTTTCCTCCCTGCCTCCTGTGTTTCATTGTGAGCGTTCTTTACCTAGAACAGGCTCTTTGGTGTATTAGATTTAAGTTCAAGCCTTGGGCTCTTAAGCTAACCTTCCCAGCTGCCAGGACCTGAGGGGTCGCTCTTATGCTCACCTTCCCCAGCATCAGCAACTGTGGCACTCATCTGGTACCTACCTTTTAGTTCCTGCACTGGTTAGAACTGGCTGGCAGGGGCTGTATACCTCCTGATCTTTAAGTAGATTGGCAGTTGTGGATGTTAATTTTGCTACCTCTTCTCATTTTCCAGCAGCTTCTAATGGTGCCTGGCATGGGACAGACATCTAGTTAATGTTTGCACATCTTTCGATCATTCTTCATTCCCCAAAGAAAGCAAGGACTGAACTGAACTCAGGGGTATGAGTTTGTGTAAATAGAGTAACAGATATAAAATTAATTCTAGGAGTTTCGACACACTCTAGTGATGTGGTCATTTCTAGAAGGCTGAAGACTTAACAGGACATGATTTCTCTCACTGATGTGTGTTTCAAGACCCAGCTCAACGCCACCTCTGCTGAGAAGCCTTCCATCTTGTCCTGAATCCAAAGCGGTAACTCCACTCTGAGTTCCTAAATGTCACGCTATTCAAAAGGCAGCCTCGTATTCTAGATTTGCTCACCAGCCTCCCTTCTGTTAGTAAGCCCCAGGGAGATGAGGGCCGATTCTCGCATGGCATTCACACATTCGTTCCACTATTATTCTTTTTGTATCAGACACAGCTCTATCATGTCATATGCCAGTAATAAAAGTGTGTCCAATAAATTGACCTGATCTGCTTTAAGACTCTGAGAAGCCTGCTGAGGTTTTGTGAAAAGACTAAAATCTATTATTATCTAGAAAGTGTCTACAAGTCCGTGGAAAAGCCAGAGAAAGGGAGGCTCTCTCGTTTTCCACCATTTCTGCCCCGTCCTTGAATTGGCTCCCACGTTCTCCCCGCACCATTGATTGAGCATTTGGCATTTCAACGGCTTTTCCTCCTGGGCAGCGTTTTCCCTAGCCCCGGACTCAGTGTGCGTCGAGCTAGAACAATCACGCACTGAAATCTAATTTCAGTGCTACAGAGGTTAATTTATCCTTTTTCAGGCTATGTACTCATTTAAACCAAAATTACCCAGCTACTAGCCTCCTTGATAGCAATTACATCCCACGAAAGCCTGCGACTGAGCTTCATGTATTGGTAATGGCCTTTCTTTCTATAGTTTTCCTTAGGGATAAAGTTGAATGGGGAAATTAGTCACATTAAGCTGGAAAAATAGTGAACAAAATACATATTTTATATTTTTAAAAAATATCCTCCTGCTACCAATTACGGTCTTTATTAGAAACAGGTATGTTCACATTATGGGGCTTGTCTTTATATTAAACAGAGCAAACCCAAATGAATAGTTACTCAAGAGGATCTTTTTAATAAATACTCAAGTCCATTTTAATATCTAATAATAGTGGCTGCCTCAGTATTCAAATTTTAGCATAACCAGCAGGAAAACTGTTTGATGTTTTAATTATGTCTCTGAAAATGCTGAATGGGTTCTAAAAAGCAATTTGAAAAAAAATAAAAAAAGCTTTTTTTTTTTTTTTTAATTATCAGCATTTTGGTAGAAAAGACATTTTCCATATCCCATTAAAAACCTTTCTGCATTGTAAAAATACTATCTGCTGATAAACTAGGCCAAATAAGCAAAGGATTTGCATCTGTTATGAGTGTTCTCATTTGGGGGAAAATTTAAAAAAAAGAGGACCTCAGAACTGTATTCTAAGGGGTAGGGTGGGGAGAGCTATGGAAATTGAGCATGCTTTGAAAGAAAGAAAAAAAGAAAATCTTTTAATTACATTTAAAATTAGCCAGAACCTCATGCTTGTCCCAATGAGATCCTGCTAGGATTGCAGAGTTTCTGATGAACAGGCTGGCCTGCCACAGCTGATGTAATCACTTCAAAATTCCACCTGGAGGTCTGGACTAGGGAGGAGGCATGGGGACATTCACGGGCTAGATCCTGCTGGCCCCAGGTCATTCTCCTGGGTAGCAATGAGGAAAGCTGTTCCTGAGGGGAGGGAAGCAATGAGAAGGGAAGATATTTCCAAGGAACGGAACCAGATGTACAAGCCTCAGTGATGTGAATGGGGCTGGGCAGCAGGCGGACTCATAAAATTAAAAAAAGGGAAAGCTGGATTTTGGGTTGATTTTTTTTCTCCTCTCAGTAGGTGGAGGCCTGTCCTGGTGTGGGCCTGCCTCTCGAACGACATTGAAGCCTTCTTCCCAATGGCCAGATATGAGGTACCGTGAAGAACTCGGGGAAATAATAATTCTCCATGAGGAAAAACCAGCCCTTTCCCTGAATTAGCTCCCCGGTGAAGGTCTAGGCAGGGCTCTCAACCTGGGCTGCATCCCCAGGGGGTTCGAATTATTATTTTTATAATTATTATTTTTTTTAAAAAATCACTTTGCCCAAGCTGCATTCCAGATCAAACAACCAGCATCTTGGAAGTAAAACCCAGTTATCAATGTTTTTTTAAAAAAAAAAAACAAAAAAACTCCCCAGATGCTCTGCAGCCAAGTTAGAAAACCAGTGGGAACATGATTCAAACTTGAGAATCATGTAGGCAGCTTGTAAAATGCAGATTCTGCTCCAGCAGGTCTGGGGTGTGGCCTGAGAGCCTGTCATTCTGAACAAGCTCGCAGGTGATGCTGCGCTGCTCAACGGACCACACTTTGAGTAGGAAGATTCTGCAGTTTTCTGCCATTTGCACTTCCTCATATTTCTGCTCTTAAGACTGAACAGTATCTATTTTAAATGATTAGGCTCCTAAGTGGTTCCCTTCAGAACAGGCCTTCTAGTCCAGTGGTCTGTATTTATAGTGCATGTGGATTCTGGTCTTAGGAGACATTTTATGCCATTTACCTAGAATGTTATTCAACCAAGTACCCAACAGGCTTGTCACTAGGTATTAAGAAATGCCATCATACTTGTCATCAAGGATCTTAGGTTTGTCCATGGTGTCTTCTTTGAAGTGTTTTGTTGTTGTTGTTGTTGTTGTTATTGTCCTATTATTCAGAACAGCAGGCTGGATCAGTTCCATTTATTTATCAACAAATATTGACAAAGTCCCTATTATGTGCAGGCACCACATTGGGAGTAAGGGAATGACCAGCTGAAAAAGGCTTATCCTTTTATGTAGCATAGAAATGTGGCTGATGGACTCGGCTTCACTTACGGCCTGTTGTGTCATTCTCACTTTGCACAGAGTTTTAAAATACTGACCCCTTTAATATGCCTTAACATTTAGCTTCGAACCTAGAGATGATGGGGAGGAAACAATGATGTCCCTTTGCTATCATATGCCTGACACTGGAAGCTGTGTCAGAATGCCATCTCTGTTAGTTTTTGCAGCAGCTCTGCAAAGCAAGTCATTGTACAGATAAAGAAGTATAGAAGGGTTAAATAATTTGTTCAAAGTCATGTAGCTAGTAAGTATCAGTATTTATACACCATTATATAATTATAACATTCTTATAATTAAACTAAGCTGTCTTCCTGCAGAGAACAGAAAGATCGAAAGATGGTAAATGCTAGAAGGTACTTGAGAAATAACAATTACGGCAATTATTGCCAGCCTTCCTTATTGCTGATAAAAATACTGTCAATTGAGATGTATTCTCCACAAATATTTGTTGAATGAACAAATAAACAATCGAGCAAGTGAAAGAAAACCAAAGGTTAAACTTGAGAAGGTATCACTCTTCCTAGACCCTCAGTCTGATGAGCCTTCTAGATCATAAAAAACTCAAGAGTAAATGACTTATTTTATATAAATAGCAATTATTATTATGTTAGTTATTAATAATGTGCCCAGGACTATACCTTCCATGTGTCCAGCACTGTACCAGTCAATTTATATATATTACTTAATTTTATCTTTATTATAATCTTTGAGGTAAACAAACAAACAAGGAAAACCCTGAAGTTCACAGAGAGTTAACCCACTCAGTGACTCAGCTAGTGACAGAGAGATCTGTTAAGCTTAAGACTTAAGACTTAAGACTTGGATTGTGAAGGCCAAGTTCTTACCACCATACTACACTGCTCAAAGTTCAGCTTCCTTAGTGGCCTTCAAGGGTTTTCTCCTTGAAGGTATTTGGACATTGTAATGAATGCTGTTGGGACCTCCTGCACACACCCCTTGACCTCCCATGAGGTCACCTGCAGACAGTTTCCAAACACCCTAATGGCTTTGTGGATCTTTTGACCTGAGTCCTTTTCTGGCCTCCTGACTGCTTGGCCAGACCACAGGGAAAGCCAGAAGTGCCAGAGAATGAATGCCCCAGAGGAACCCTCACCCAACGAGGGGTGGGAATTGGTGGATAAATACCCCAGCTTCCTTCCCTCTGATAGGCAGTTCAGAAGCAGGCTATAGAGTCCATCAGGGCCTGTTATGAGAATGAGCTCGTCACCCACAGAAGCAGCCTGCTCATTAGCACACTCTTTACTGGGCTCACTTTCTTCTCCCTCATAGTGCTTTCTTGGCTCATCTCTCAAACAAGGTGCTTATACTAAAATATTTTCCTTAGAGTCTACTTTGGTGGAAACTCAAACTAAGAAAGACATTGCCTTTTCAATGCTCAGAAGTTAGGGAGCTCCACTATGGTGACAGGGGCCCAGGAATCAAAACACGATTAGAATTAAATATCTTCCTTAATGGAAGAAAGATTTTCCTTCTTTCTTTGCTTCTCCAGAGGGAAGACTGACGGGTAAATAGTCTACATCCAGGTGATTGCACCCCTTTGGAAAAGTGAATGGATTTTCCAGAGTCACATGGTTTCTGCTGAAGTGGGGATTCCTTAGAGAGTTTTGGCAGAGGGCAAGGCAAGTTTACCTGCACATCTCTGCTCCTGGTGGCAACCAAATGCTGTGGACTTCAGTGCCAAGGTAGGCAGGTCCCTGCTGCAATGCTCTTGAAACCTTGAAGTATGAATCAGGGATGTTCAGAAGGTTCCAAGGGCGAACTTGATTACACCACCTTCCAGAGCTTGCAAAGAAAACACTTTGTGCCACCTGGGGAAGGGAGTGGGGAACAGCAGGGCAGAGCCGAAAGAATAGTTAACAGGGAGTTGATAGATCTAGGTCGAACCATTATTTCTAGCTCTGACCATCATTTTCTAGTCAACTCATAATTATTAAGTGACTACTATGTGCAGGCTGGAGTGATATGCAAAATATTTAGCCATTATTATCTGAGTGCTGTGCCCAACATTACTCCTTTAATTGTTGGATTATGGGGTACTCTGAATGATCCAGGGGAAGAGATAGGTTGGGGTGCATACCATGGGGCACTTTGGAGGTTTGGAGCAGCAGTTAATTACCAACAGATGTTGAAATATTTCAATATTTTGACAACTGTCCAGGTCACACAGGTACAGAATCACTGAAAGTGCCTGGTATCTGGCACTATGTTAGGTGCTGGAAAAAACAAACAATGAAACTGAACAGACTTCATCCTTATTGTCTGGGGACATAAACTGTGTTCAATTCATCACACTAATGAACGTATGGTTATAAACTGGGATAAATGTTATAAAAGAAAGCTTTGCTACGAAAGTATGAAACATAGGAGCCTCACCCAGGGTGAGGTTCAGAGACGTCTTCCCTGAGGAAGGAAGGACTCAAACAAAAACCTGCAAGAGAATTAAATGAGCAGTGGGACAAGAACCTTCCAGAGAGCAAACAGCATTCTTTAAAAAGCCCTGAGTTGGGAGGGAATACAGTATATTTGAGGGATGGAAAGAAGGTCAATGTGGCTTGAACAAGGACAGTGGGGGTGGAAGTGGTCCAAGATGACTTCAGGGACACACTCAGGGGCCAGGCCAGGCAGGTCTTTGTAGACATCAGAATTGAAGGATTTATCTCTAGGGCCACTGAAGGGTTTTAAAAGGGAGCATGACATACTCAGATCTGGTTTTAAAATGATTGCTCTAGCTGAGGTTTTAAGAATGACTGAGGCCAAGGATTAAGGGTTGAGAATAGGGGTCAAGCAAGAGATAATGATAACCTGTTATAGGCTAAAGGCAGAGGAAATGGAGAGGACACAGGAGGTGACAGACCAGAGACAGTTGGATAGGGAGGGGTGGTGAGGGCACATGCAGGGTGTTTCCAGTTCCTTAACTAGATGGATGGTGGGTGGTGCCTTTGCCTGGAACTGAAGCACTGGAGGGGGGTGAGCTCTGTGACCTGAGCAAATCTCATTCTCTCTCAGTGCCTTAGTTTCCTCATTTGTATAAAGATGGTTGGACTATACAATTTCTAAAAACCCATTATCTAATTTCCCATTGCTAACATTCACAAAGACAACCCATTGTGCAGTAAAGGCTATCGTTGTCTTCAAAAAGAATGCCTGAGATGTGGTTTCTAGGTCATGGTTAACTAAAATATTAGAACATAAAAATTTCATCTCAGGTCTCCCTGTCCTGACTCATCTCCAGAGCCAGACATATTAGAGATAGGATTCTTAAGTGATATTCTTTCATTCCCGCCCCCGACCCCCAGGGAACTCCTCCTTCTGTGTGGGGACAAAAAATGGAATTATGAAATTAGTTATGGAATTACATGTCTGGACAGGAGCTAATAATGTAACCTCATAGAGTTGCTTACCCTCTCTGGGTCTCAACATTCTTGTCTGTAAAAAGAGGATGTTGAGTCAGGAGGATCAGGAAGTCCTTTCTTGTGTCTGTGTTTTATATTTCTTTTATCTCATTATCCCGAAATTCTGCTCATTTGAGCTTTCTAGGGAGCTTGTAAACTTCGAGGAAGGGTGGGCCAATATTGTGGTGCAGGCTGGAAAAACTCCCAGGATGCTTTGCTATCAGGTATACCTGAGAGGGGAGGGCTGCCCTGGGCCCTGGCCAGAGATGTTGTTTGTGGGAGGCAGGGAGCTGCATTCCTCAGATTTGTAGGAAACACCTGCTAATTCTTTGAGGATTTGAGAAAGGAGGCTCAACTCTGGCTGAATGTTGGGGGAGGTGGGGAGGCAGAGTCAGATCTAGACTTTCGGGAACCCAGGCATCCTTTTTTCTCATCAGGATGAGGGATCACCACCGCTCCTGATGTAATCTACCCCAAGGTTTTTACCAAAGCCTTAGTTCCCTGGCAGTGTCTCAGAAGAAGGCTCTTGGATGTGCTTTTGCAGTGGCTTGGTGGGGCCTTTCCCCCCTCTTCTTTTTTATGTTTTTTTTTTTTTTTTTTTAGTGTACAAATCCATTAGCATTGCTTTTTCTTGAGCATCCAAGATGCTACTGACTATCACTCAAGTCATTCACATGGCATTTCAGCCTTTCTTTGGAAGACAATTGTATCTTCAGTCAAAGACCTCTTGACAAGAGAAAATGGGAACCTGGGATGGAATAATGCAGCCAAGTACTTGCTGTACACCTGCAGAATGCGACTCTGTGTGCCATTATGTCCCAAATTGTTGTGCTGAAAGATTTCTCTTGTTTACATCTCCTCGTGCCCCAGCATTTAACCTTGGGGCTCCACAGACTCAGTCCCCTCCCCTCATCTTATCACAGCAATTCTTTCCTTTGTGGCAGTCATTTTGTGTAATTACACTGGGGGCAGTCATCACGCACAGGTCCACTTACCTGCATTGCAGGATGAGATTTCTGCCTCTGGTTCCCTCCGCTCTGGGAACTTGCTTTAGGTCATTTACTGACTCTAATCTTCTGGGTTTCTTCAGAGGCTGCATTTCTAAAATAAAAGAAAAAAGAGATATGGCTAAAATTCTAATAAACAAAAAAAGCATTAAAAATGACAATGGGTCATGATCTTATCCCAGAGTGCCCGTGTTGGTAAAAGTGACACAGACATGTTAGAAAAAGTCACAATTGTCAGCAAGGTGATTATGCATTGGGGGGTTTTAGCCCGTGAGGGTGGGTTTAAAATAATTTTTTTTTAATTATAAAGATTTCAAACATATATAGAAAGAAACAGAACATTGCTGGTAGGAATGCAAAATGGTTCAGCTGCTTTGGAAAACAGTCAGGCAATTTCTTAAACAGTTAAACAGAAAGTTATCATATGACCCAGCAATTCCACTCTTCTATCCCGAAGAGGAAAAAAAAAACATGACTACATAAAAACTTGCACATAACTATTCACAGTAGTATTATTCATAACAGCCTCAAAGAGGAAACAGCCTAAATGTCCATCAAGTGATGAGGAACGAATAAATAAAATGTGGTATATCCATACAATAGAATATTATTTAGCCATAAAAAGAAACAAAGGAGTGATATAAACTACAACAGAAATAAGCCTAGAAAACATTATGCTAAGTGAAAGAAGCCAGTCACAAAAACCTCATATTGTAGGACACCATTTAAATAAAAAGTAAATTAGTGGTTCCCAGAAGCTAAGGGTGGGGATGGGGTAGAATTAAGGGATTATAGCTGAGGGGCACAAGGTTTCTTTTTGGGGAATAAACATATTTTAAGATTTATTGTGATGATGATTACACTAATAGTCATTGAGTAGTATACTATAAATGGGTGAATTGTATGGTATATAAGTTATACCTCAGTAAAACTCAATTAAAAAAAAAGATAGAATAATATAGTGAAACATTGGTACTGTCTCCTAATTTCAACAATTATAAGTTTAGGATCAATTTCGTGTCATCCTAATTTTCACCCTTTGCCTTTCAGACATTAATATTTTATCTGTATTTCAGTATGTACCTTTAAAAAATAAGGGGTCTTTAAAAATACACATAACCTCACAATCATTATCACACCTAAAAACTTAACAATAATTTTTGTACAGCTGCTTTGTTTGTTCATTTATTCACCAAACATTTATTGAACATGTGTTGTGTGCCTAGCACCATGCCAGGAACTGAAGACAGAAAAATAAACAAGGCGCTTACATACCAGTAAGAGACTCACGCCTCTTACATGTGTTGAGGGTGGGGGATAGACAAGTAAACAGATAATTGTGAAATTCCTCTCATCCTTTCAGATTTGGCTCAATTATCACCTCCTGTGTGAGGTCCTCTTCCTCCTTCCTGCTCCTCAAGTGGATCTAACCACAGTCTTGGTGGGCTCCTTCTGCCCTGGCTGCTAGTGCTTGTCATACTCAGAAGCATTCTTGCTTCTGTTGACTGTATGAACACGAACTCCACTGAGAAAACATCTGAATTCTGTTCATTTTTGTATTTCATTTCTATAACTTACGAGCTGTACGATTTGAGGCAAGTTACTTAATTTCTCTAACTTCAGTTGCCTTATCTGTAACATGGGGCTAATTCCAGAACCTACTTTCAAGGCCCTCATTGAGGATGAAGCGATAGTGCACACATAGCTTTAGCTACCTTTGTTATTTTCTCTAGGCTTAGTGCATTGCTTAGCACTCAACTAAGCATTTGCTGAATTAATGACTGATAACGAGTGGGATACAATCATTACTTTTAAGTAATTTACAAATTTAGTAAACAAGATGAATGCGAAAAGATAGTTAACAGGACAACGTAGCGTAGCAAAAGGACTTTGGCTTAGGAGATAGGGGACTCAAGGGTGCCAGCTTCAATATTTGTCCTTTAGAACAATGGTTCTTAACTGAGGGTGATTGTGCTTGCTACCATCCCCCAAATGGACATTTGGTGTTGTCTGGAGACATTTTGATTGTCACAGCTAGGGAAGGTGCTACTGGCATCTAGTGGCTGGAGGGATGCTAAACATCCTACAATGCATAGGACAACCCCCTCTCCATCTCCCTCCAGCAAACAAAGAATTATCCAGCCCCAAATGTCAATAGTTCTGAGGTTGGGAAACCATGTTCTTCCTACTCAAAGTATGGTTCATAGACCAGCAGCACTGGCATCACCTGGGAGCATATTAAAAATGCAGAATCCTGGGCCCTAGCCCAGACCTACTAAATCAGAATCTTCATCACCACCACGAGATGTGTATGCTCACTAATTCTGAGATGCAGTGTTCTAGACTGGTGCTTCCCAATCTTGGATGCCTATTAGAATGACCTAGGGGTAGTGGTGGTATTTAATATCCCAATGCCATATGCCAGTTAAATTAGAATCTCTAGGGTGGTACTTGGGCATGTTGAAAGCCCTCCAGGTGATTTCACTATGTAGCCAGGATTGAGAATCACTGATCTAGGTACTCAAAATCTGATGGGTTGGAGGGATGTGTCAGTGGATCACGGCGCAGGGTGATAGCTGGTCCTCGACAAACAGAGACGAAGTGGAGGAAATTAACCATCAATGGGGTCAGTTTGTTGGGAACTGTGGGAGCCTAGAGACCCCCACTAAGACAGATGCGACCTTGGGTAAGTCATTCCCTATCTCCACTTCACATTTTCTAAGTAGCCCACGGTATAGTTTATTGAAGGTTTTGTGAATGAATGAACAAATGAACAAATGAACAAATGAACAAATGAACAAATGACATTGTACTAAATGAAATAAGTGGTATAGAAAATAGATGATCTAGGACAGGTGTCCCCTTACCCCCAGGCCGTGGACTGGTACCGGGTCGTAGCCTGTTAGGAACCAGGCCACAGAGCATGAGGTGTGTGGTAGGCAAGTGAGCAAAGCTTCATCCGTATTTGCAGGCGCTCCCCAGCACTAGCATCACTGCCTCAGCTCCGCTTCAGATTATCAGGCTCTCATATGAGCACCGGTCCCCAATGCCAAAAAGGTAGGGGACCGCTGCTCTAGGAGATATGGAGCAGGGAGTCACTCATCAGTGATGGCTTCGTGGAAAAAATAGGATTTTAGTAGGGCTCTAGGGCAAGCTCTCCAACAGAGGAGGAAAACACATCTGTTTCCTTTTGTTCCTGTTTGGGAAAGGGAGCCTACTAGGGATCAGTGTCTCCAAGGAGATACACCAATCCCAAACATCTCCTGCTCTGGTTTATAATTAACACAGGTCCCTGTTTCAGCACAGCTGTAAATCATTAGCAGTCATTTTTAGAGATCAGCAGGTAGGGGCTTCTTCCTGCTGACAGAGTTGGAAGAAAAAAAGATTCCAGAACGTTCTGCAGCCCCTGCCTCCTGGTATTCTATGTGGAGAGGGAGTCCGATTCCTTGTCTTCCCCCTGCACATTAAAGCTCTTCACTTCTTAAAAACAGATGATGGTTTTAAACGCTGGAATAAAGGGCTGGGAATGGATTTAGCCTCATCAAACACTTCCATATCTGATCCTACCTTCTGAGCTACAGATCGTGAGCAACATGAAAGGCTTCATATGCAGGCTGATTTTCAATGTGTTTTTTTCCCCTCAGAGTTTCGCCTGTCATAGCAGGTCAAGGAGTAGGATAGGCACGTGGTGGGTGGTAGATGGTTAGGAAAGGTGCTTGGTGGTTGATGGTTCCGTTCCTGATATTTGGGGAGCTAGAGACATGGAAAATGTCCCCCCATTAGGCCTACTTGGGAGTTTGTTGCCAGTTTTCCTGGGAAAGCTTGTACTCTGGCAATGAACTGAGTTGAGAGAAGACATTTTCTTTTATTGGAGGCCAGCCACCGAAACTCCTTCTTATAGTTGGGGAATTCTCCACTCTCTGAGTCTTGGAGGGGAGTCGAGGTAGGACAGGGCAGTATTCACTTTCTCAGCCCTCTTGGAAGCTAGGCCTTGAGCACGTGGTGTGGTTTCAGGCAATCAGATTCAGCGGCCTGGAGAATGCTCGTTGGAAACTGTAGGGTGCTGTGGCAAAGGAATAGCCACTCCACCACTTCTTCCCTTTCTTTCCTACCTTCCTTCCTATCTCCCGGGCAGCCACGTGGTGCTCTTCTCTCCAGCTGCATCCCTTGTCTCACAGGGCCCAAGTCTGCCATAGGCTCCTGAGACACTAAGGTCCAAAGATGAAGTTGGCAGGGCCTTGCGCACCCTCTTGCAAAGTTCAACTGTCATCCTACGAGCAATGAGAAGCCACTGTTGGAGGGTTTGTGGGTACGGGTTTGTGATTTTGTGATCGAATCTGAATTTTAAGATCTTCATTAGCTGCAGAATGGATGTGTGGAGCAGGAAAGCCGGGGCGGTCATTTATGTGAGCGGCGGCCCCTCCATTGCCTAAGCACCTGTCTTCCAGGACTTGCTTCCAGACTCTTCCCTCAGACTCCTAGCTCCTTCTGCTGCCCTGGTCCTTCTGCTGCCCTAGGGCATGTGCGTCCCTCAGTGATGGACGCCCTAACCCACAGGCTGGGCCCTGGGGTGGGGGAGATTTGAGCCCTCAGCCAGATACAGGGGGAGATTTTGTGAATAGAGAGCCCACTCTGTCTTGGTGATGCAGAAACAAGCCAGAATAACACCTGGAAAAATAGTATTCTCTTAGCATCCTATGCTCTTCAACTTCAAGGGGACTGGAGTGTCTGAGAACCTAGGTGTCCAGGTGAGGCATGGCTCTCCCATGCCACACCCCGGCAAGCAGTGGTGGAGTATTTGATGACAGGAGCCCCACATTCTCCCCAGACTGCCTATGTCCTTTTAGGGCAATTCACATGGTTTTTGTCCTTTCTTTTCTACTCTTCTGTGCTGATCCCACTGTATAGCCCTAGCCCTCCCATGCTGCATATGTGGGTCCGGGGGTACGTCCTTTTGGTGATGGGGCTGGCTCCAGGATTAACTTCACTCTGGCTCCCTGGGCCCTGGGATAGAGGGAAGCGTGCCTCGGTATTGGGTGAGAAATAGTCCCCATCCTACTTGCCAGGTTGAGGAAAATGTCAAGTTGCTGGGCACTTCTGAGTGGCCCCTCCCAAGAGGCTCAACTTCTTCTCCCAGGAGAAAGGACCAACCAGAGTGAGTCTGAAGCAGAGGGAAGGGTGGCTGGTAATGACCTTGGACTGGAACTCCCTACAGGAAGCAGTCAGCCCATCAAATCACCTTCCTCTTTGGCTCAGGCTTTGATCTCTCCCGAAATCCAGGTCAAAGCCAGGCCTCGGGCATCTTTCCCAGAAAGCTGTGGCCGATGTCCCTTTGTCCGCATCCCCTAGGCCTCTGGACAGCACTGGGTCCTCCTGGGTCCCACACTCCTGCAGCGTGGCGGGGAGCTGCCCGCTGGCACTTGGGCTGAGCAATTAAGAAACTGCATTTTTCTCCTCCTCACTTCCCTAATTGTTATTTTTGTCCCTGCTTTCAAACCATCCTGGGTTTTCATTTCATCTTGCCCCAGCCCGGTGCGCCTGGCAGAAAAAGCCAGCTCGCTCAGTGGGAGACAATTTCCCCAGCGTGTCCAGCGATAATTCCAACACGACTGCTTTGTACATATAATTATAAAACCAGGGGCCAACAAAGTGCACCTATGGAGCAGAGTCTTGACTGTTCTTGGTTCTGTTTTAATTATTAAGCCTTAAAGCAAAAACTAGGTTTCAAAGAAAACTTTCTGTACAGTTCTCAATAGAGGTAAAGGAGGAACATTTAAAGCTGATGAGCTGACACTTGTAGAAGCAAATATATTAAATAAATCATGATTCGTTTTGGGGGCAAAGTCTGACTTGCATCAACTCTGGAAAAAATGGATCTTAATGAGTGACAGTTGGGTGTTTTCTGTCACTTCCTGAGGTAATGGCCGCAAGCTGACATTGCTCAGTGGGTGTCTCATACTTCTGAACAAAAGTTTTTCGGAGTGAGATAGACAAGGTAGAAATCCCAAGGTGACTGGGAGGAATGTCTAATGAGTGGAAAGACATATTTACTGGCAGTCTGTATGTAAGCTGTGACAGTTGACAGGACTTGACTGTAACAAATATAGTTGATGAAGAAAAGGCTGACAGTCCGAGAGAGGGGGCTGAGGTGGGGGGAGAGAGAGTCAAAAGCCCTGCCTCTGCTGAACCCTGTTAATGTAAGTTGGATGCGAAGCTCAGGGTTATGAAAGGCTATGAGGATCTTGCACTGATGTCTAAACACAGAAATGTGTCACGCTTGCAGGAGGTGGTAATAGCATCAGATTTGTTGACCTTTTTGCCCGTAACTTTAGAAGCCAGTGTTTTGGGTAGCATCTAGGGCCAGAAGATGACCCCAGCTCTAGGGACGCGGGTAAGTTCTGTGACTTTGGGGTCCAGTATACTCATGTCTCAGGCATAGGCAAAGCTTGGATTCTTAATTTATGGATACCTCACCTGGGCAGCTACCATGACCAAGAGCCACTAAGCTGTGGCCAGTCCATCTCGGTGGGCCCCGATGAGGCTCAGATGGAGGTGGGAGCGAAATTAAGTAATGCAACATTTTGCAATCTCTCATTCTCGGGTGCCCCTTAACTCATTCATTCCACTGATCCCTCACCCCCTATTCCATGTCTCCTCTGCATCCCACCCCTGCCTTCTCCCCAGCACAAAAGGAGTGATTGGCCTGGAAAAGGCAGAGCTGACTGGCATATTAAATGATGACACTTTGTAACTGACTGGTCAGGGTTTCAACGATCGGCTTTTGCCAATGAGCTCTGCACTTCTTCCCCCAGGCAAATGTCACAGTGAAACTAAACAGGATCTTTTTTTTTTCATCCTACATGCTGTTTTCTATGCCACGTATTATTTTATAGTTGAAAATAGGCTAACTCTTTAAAATGCACAGAGCTTGCTGTACTTTCATCAAGGGCTCATTTTAGAGGCGAGGCTGGATGGGTAGGGGTGAGGGGTAGCAGAGAAAGTGCTGAGTGGTGGTGAGGGTTTGGCCAAAATCTTGATCTTGATTTTGTTTTTTTTTGAATAAATGAATGAAGGTAAAAATTAGAACATTTTAAAGATTGAAAAGAAATGGATGGAAGTGATTAGAGCAAAGGAGACTAATGAGCTATGAACCTCATACATCACGACAGGAAGCTGATTTGTAGAGATCCCCATCTTCCTTACTTTGATTGACCAGAGGGGTATTCTTGACCTCTGTGTTAATTTTATATCTGCTCTGTGATTTGAAAAATGAGATCCATTCCTCAGAATTGAGTAAAGTGTCAGTTCCTTGACTTATATTGCATTAATTAAGTGGACAATCCTTTCCAGTAGTCTTGGCTAGCGTGATCCACTTTCTCCAGGTTGGTTCTTGTTAACTTGATTCACTGCCTTGGAATAGAGCTTGGGTAAGTCTAAGCTGAGTGGAGTTCTTCCCAGGCCACGATATAGTGTCATGGGCACAGTGTCAAGGTTACTCATTGACTTCAGCTCTGTGGGTTAGTACTTCCCATATGGAAGTTCTGAAAATGTCCCTACATTGCTCAGCCAACTGGGGTGGTAGAGAGATAGGGTATTATAACTCATCCAGAAGCTAAGCCTTCTTATCAAATGGGACAGCAACTTTTAGAATGAGATTTGGGGCGTGGTAGGAGGTGGGAGATTGAGAAGAGAGTCTTGTAGCTCAAGAAAGAGGATGCATTTGGTTTGGGATGAGGCAGTTACATTTTGAGGAGATGAAACAGAATTGTTTCTCTCCTCTACCCCAGAGGCACAGGTCTATTATGATATATTTTTACCTTTTCCTAACTTGAGTAAGTTACTTTTTCTCTCTGAGCTTTAGCGTCCTCATCTCTAGAATAGTCATTAGCCTACAGAACAAGGACATTTTATTTTAATCAATTAGTAACATCCTCATGGCTAGCTCATTAGCCTCGCATTCCCATGCCACAAGGCCAGACTCAAAAGAATTTGGAGATAGTGAGTACTCAACAATATTCATCCAAAGACAAGACTGCCTGGTTTGGGCTCCCCACAGCTTACATCCATTCACCAATGTGCTTCCAATGCTGATGACTAGTGCCAGGCAGGCCAGGGAGGCTCCTGACGAGAAGGGCTGGAAGGGAAGGTCTCCAGGAATGAGTATGACCCTACTTTTCTATGGTAGAGAACAGCTCAAGGGCATTCACCTAAGAGGCAGGGGGGCTAAGGGATGGTCAGTGCACCATCTTCAGTCTTATCTGTCCTACAACAAGAAAGAAAACACTTTTCTCAAATCTTCGCTGGCTCAGTGAGTTCTTTCTTCTCTCTAAAAATTGTTTTCCCACCTTCCATGTCTACCACCCACTAGCCCACTGCCGAGTACAGCAGCGCTGGCCAGCTCAGAGAGCCTTGGGTTCTGGCCTCTCCTTGGCTGATAACTAGTTGTACAAGTAAGTTTTGATGTCTTCTTTAGGTGCCAGCTTTCTCATGAGGGAAAGAACAAAATCAGTATTTTTTAAAACTTTCAGTAGTAACTTTTAAGAAGTAACTTTATATCCCCAAACAGAAACCTCCTTCGAACCCTGATACCTATGTCAAATCTATAGTGTATGGACTGACATGGAGGAGGGACTCTCTTGTTCACCTTCTCAACCTCCTTGGCCCCACCTCAGCTTCTCTAAAGTGTCCCTCCAGGGCCTCCCAGCTCACCTGGAGAACATGCTATGTTTGGACCACAGCCAAGGCCTGAGGACCCACCCTCCCAGTGGCACCTGACTTCCCCTCTTCATCAGCCTAAACTCATTCTGAAGAGAGAAGAAGGCCCAGTCTTACTGAGTTTGCACTACAGCAGGAAGAAGGCGTTTTTTTTGTTTTTGTTTCTGTTTGTTTGTGTGTTTGTTTGTTTTTTCTGTAGGCTAAGGAGTCAGTGATGGTCTAGAGCACAGTGGGATTTTTTTTTTTTCTTTCCTTGAAGCTTTATGTTACTGGCTGAGGAAGGAACCGGATTTCTGTTTTAATCCCAGATAAGCACATTCTAGCCATTCTGGCTGCATGAGGTTGTCTCCAATTCCTGACGTGTGGACAAAGGACAGCACCTGCTCAGATTAACCTTTTGCTCTCCAGGCCCTCGTCTTCTCCAGGTGGATGGAGAGCAGCAGCAATCTCGGAGGTCTGTACCTGAGGCCTCTAGCCTTCTGAAGACCCTCCATGCCAGGGAATGGTGCCTCCTGATGTAGTAATCAGAGGTGCTGCCAACAGCACAGTTCATCAAAGGAATGTCCAAAATCGAAGGGATTCTGGACAGAGATGCCCTCCTCTAAACAAACAATCAGAATCCTCTTTAGAGACATTGGTAGCTGTGAATAGGGGAACAAGGCAGCTCTGACATGTGAGGGGTCACGTGGCTCCCTTCACCCACCGACAGTGACTCCAGCATGTGGCTTTACTGTAGCACCGAGAGCCAAAGTGTTCTGAATATTTACCATGAACCCTGCCCTGTGCTGGGTGCTTTATGAGGTTTATCTCACTTAATACAGCTGCCCTATGGTATCCTTGATTTATAGATGAGGAAACCGAGACCTAAAAATTGAAGAAAATTGTCCAAAAGCACTCAAATACAAATGGTCCTGATCTTAACAATTTTTCAACTTTAGCATGGTGGGAAAGCGATAGGCATTTATTAGAAACCGTACTTTGAATTTTGAATTTTGATCTTTTCCTGGGATAGCAATGTGCGTTCGGATGCTCTAGTGAGGCTGGGCAGCAGCAACGAGATGATTTTTCCCAACTGTAGGTTAATGGAATTATTTTGAGCACATTCAGGGCAGGCTAGGCTCAACTATGACATTCAGTAAGTTAGGTGTATTAAATGCATTTTTGACTTACGATATTTTCAGTTTAGGGTGGATTTACTGGGAAGTAACCCCATTGTAAATCAAGAAGTATCTGTAGTGAGGAATGGAGCCAGAATGCCCCCCTGATAATTTGCAACTCCCCGATAAACGCATTTACTACCTTTTCTCAATTACTACATTGTTGACACAATTACAAGGTAAGGAGATGGCCTGCAATGGATTCTTGTCCTGCTCTGGCAACCTGTGCCATGCTGGGAACACCAATTCCTGCCATCTGAGGTTGTTCTAAGGACATGGGAGGCACTAAGTGCAGGGCACGCCAGCTGTCCTATAGTGACAGCACGGGACATTTGGGGTGCGGACTGTGTATCAGGCATATCCCAACTATCCCATATATGTTGTTTCATCTAAAATTCACAATGGTTCTATGAGTTACCCAGTTTATCCCTTTCTTTCCTGATGAAAACAAAATGAAGCACAGAGAGGTTAGGGAATTTACCTGAGATAACACAGCCAGCAGCACAAATAGATACGAAGCCAGGTAGTCTGACTGCAAAACCTGCCTCCCAAACACTATGCTCTATTGCTTTCTCCTCTTACATTATGTAATTAATTCAACACACACACTTATGGAGTATTTATTATGTACTGAGAACAGTGCTGGATACTGAGGCTGCAGTGGTGAGACAAAAATGAGGCGTGGTCTACTCTCTAAGGATTTATATTCCAGAGGGAAAGGCAGAACATAATCAAAAGTGTATAAATATATATGGAATCGCAACCGTAGAAAGAGCAATGGAGAAGAAGAGCATGGTGCTTTAACAGGAAACTTGATCCAGTTGGGGAGGGCAGAGAGGACTTCCTGGAAGAAGCAGTAAGTAATTCAGCTGAGCTTCAAGGGATGAGTAAGAGTGAAGTAAGTAGCAGGCAGAGTCAATGGTGAGAATGGGAGTTTAGGAGCATTCCATGCAGGAGGAACAGCATGTGTGAAGGCTTCTGGCAGGAGGAAGCTTGGGAAGGTACGTGCAATATGGGGGAAGGCAGAACTGGCTACATAATTTGCAGGGCCCAGTGCAAAATTAAAATTAAAAAATTAAAAAATTATTAAGAATTTCTAAAACAGAACAGAAACCTTCTGTATGTGGGGCCCTTTGTGGCTGCAGAGATCACATGCCCATAAAGCCAGCCCTGGCTAGAGAGAGCAGGCTGGGGAGAGACATGATCAGGGCAGATCACGGAGCCCTCAAAGTCAAGTTCAGGATTCTGTCTTTGCTGATCTGTTTCTAGAGGGTCACTCTGGCTGCTGTGTAGAGAAGTGTTCGGAGGAAAGAGAGAGATGGGTGAGCTCTTAGGGAGGGGGTAACGAGCCAGGCAATCTGAGGGTGGGGGTGGGCCCGAAGGCCTCAGGGCTCAGATGGGTGCTCCACCTCCCAGGCCAGGCCTGGTTTTCTCCTCAGAGAAAAAGGGAGAGTGACACCCACCCCTTTGATGACCAGAACGCAGGGGCAGAGATCCCAATCTCGGAGACTTTGCATGTTCATTGGGCATGGGACTTGCACAAAGTCCCTGTGATCACTTCCTACTGACCTCCCAGAGGCTGGCAAATGAGATGACTCCCTCTGAAGTCCAAGGCCAAGGGGGTGGGGGCAGGTTGTGTGTGAGAGTTCTGAAGAGCTTTTAAAATGATAGACCCCAAAGCTGAGGACATTTAGAAATAAACCCCCACGTGCTTGCCTCCCTGTTCAATTTTAACGTGAAATGGCTGCCCCTGTATATATACATACATATATCTCCAAATAAAATAAGACCAACCAGCGCTGTCTCATCCCTGCGCCCCAGAGAACTTTTCTGAATACCTAAATCAATGCTTTTCCCCCTGACCTGGTGTGTTGTATGCAGACAGACATTTTACTGTAACAATTATAATAGCTCAGTTGGAAATTACCGTCTGTCTAGGCAGCTGAATCCATGCCTGGATCCAGCTTCAAACGCAGGTATCAGGGGCAAATTAGCAGCGACATCAAGTTTTGGATTTTATAAAAAGTGCCAGGTTGGTAGAAGAGAAGCGTAATTGTTCCCGCAGCCCAGGGTGAAGGTTAATGTTCCGGGCCCCGGCTGCCCGTGTCCGGGCCCCCACTACACCGTACAGCACATTCTAAAGACCGCCAGGCACACAGAAGCTCATTATATTTTCTGTTTTCATAGAACTCCCCCGGAACACCCATCTTGTATGCGACTGCTGTGAAGGACCAGCCATAGGTCCCAGGATGCCTGAGACCGGTCCTTCCTTTCCCTGTGCTCCCCTCATTTGGAGGAAGGCCCCTCCTCCCACCCAGGGCTCTCTGGGCCTGGATGGCCCAAGGCCCAGGTGTCTTTGGGGCCTCTCAGTTTAGGTTAATTACGCAGACGACAAGGCATTGATGCCTCCTCTCCAGAATGGTTGGCAAACTTGACTAGACTCGAAATGAACCTCTTTGATTCCATCTGCAAAATTAGATCAGATTTGATAAAGTAAAGATGTACCCTTTGAAGTATTCCCTATCAACATAAGTGCTAAGAACACTTGAGTGAAGGAATTTGAGCAGTTTTGAAAGCAGCAGCATAGGCACTTCAATGAGGATTGCAGCTAAGGGCATGCCCAGAAGGCACGGGACTCACTGCATCTATCCTGCAGGCAATAAGCAATTGCTAAAGATTCCAGACTTCTCAAAGTTCAGAGTTCAGCACGGAAAACTTTGTTGAACTCGTGATGGGCTGGGCTGTGTGGTTTGCATTTTGTTTTCAGAGGCTCTCCTAGTCCCAGCTGTCTTTCTGCGTCTGTGCTGCACCTTCACTCGGCAGCAACAAGGCTGTTTCTTTCTCCTCAGCTTCCATGCAGAGGTATGAATTAAACCTGCAGCTGCTTTCCTGGAGTGTGGTCCCTCCAGAGTGACAGGGCAGGACATCAGCAGGTTAAAAGGGTCTGTTTATCCAAATGAAAGGAAAAAGATCTATGTCAAAGCCCAGCTTTGTCACCATCTAGCTGTGTGACCTTGATGGCGTCCTTCATTGTGTCGGAGTCCCAGCTTCTTCTCTCCCACACTCCACGCCAACTACCAGTTACTGAGTCTTTTCTACGTGCTCCAAATACTTACCTCTCAATCGGCACACACAAACCCCAGTACTGGGCCTATTCTGGTGCTGGGGAGGAGATGCTGCATTAATCTCCTGGTCTAGCGGATAGAGACCTGCAGGAGTGCTTTACTAGAAAGTGCCAGGTGTGGCAATAGGTGCAAGCACAAATTGCTATGGGAGCTCTGAGGAGGGAGCAATTTATTCTTCCTTGGGGGAGCCAGGGAAAGGCACAGAGGCAAGAGGAGAGGATCGGATCTGATGAGATAATGAACAAGAAAGCGTTTTGCAATTTGTGGAGGGTTAGACAAGGCAAGCTCTTATTCTGATTTCAGGTAATACAAAACAGCATGCGATCCGACTTTGGACTGGATTGATGCTAACTTGGGAAGCTCTTTAGCTTCAAAAGAACCAAGAGATCCAGTGAGGGTTAGAATCTAATAATCAATGTTAAATGAAGTTTATTGTAAAAAAGGAAAAAAAAAAGAAAGCAGATTAGAAAGACGAGTGGGAGGGACTTCAGACTGAAATGCTGCTGTGTGGGCAGCTTAAATACCAAGGGTGAGGCCCACGGGCTACATCTCTGAGGTCCTCACTTATCCAGAGGTGAGTGCAGGTACAGATATTGGCTCCTCCTGTTGTGAAATACAGGAAGGTCCAATAAGTATACCATTCCCCCCAACCCCCTGCCAAGGATTATGTTGAAGAGCAGCGAGAGTAGGCTTCCTTGCTTTGTTCCTGATTTTGGGGGAAAACATTCAGTCTCTTACCATTAAGTATAACGTTAGCTGTGGGTGTTTATTGTAGTGCTCTTCATCAAGTTGAGAAGTTTTCCTCTATTCCTAGTTTTCTGAGAAATGTTTGTCATGAATGGATGCTGGGTTATGTCAAGTGCTTTTTGTACATCAATTGATATGATCGCATGATTTTTTTTTCTTCTTTAGCCTGTAGATATGGTGTATTACATTGATTGATTTTCGAGTGTTGAACCAGCCTTGCATACCTGAAATAAATCCCACTTTGTCATGGTATATAATTCTTTCTACGTACAGCTGGATTCAATTTGCTAATACTTTGTTGAGGACTTTTATGTCTAAGTTTGTGAGGGATATTTGTAGTTTTCTTTATCTGTGCTGTCTTTATCAGGCTTTGGTATCAGGAGAGTACTAGCCTCTTAAAGTGATTTGTGACATGTTCCCTCTTCTATTTTCTGCAAGAGATTCTGCAAAATTGGTATTCACACACTATTTTTCAAAGCAATTCTGATTTTCTTGAGTTAATCTTCTACACCCGACCCAGAAGTACCTTTGGGTTCATGTGGTAGGGAAAGTTGCTTAGTACGACACCCCAGAACCAGGTGAAACCATAGACCAGGTTCCAGCTCCTTCTAGAGGTTGTTTCAATCTAACCACCTAAACATGCTCACTCCTTCGCTTGCACCACCTTTTAAGGTCATCCGTCCTCATCTATGCCTTGGCTCATGCAGTGCATCTGGGGCACTGTACTGGACATGAAGGCACCATGTGACTTGTGCCACCTAACAAACCAGCTCCCCATCCCCTCCCTCTGTCCCCTCTCCTCCCACCCACTTCATTCTTCTCTCTCTTTCCCTTCACCTCAGGTACAGAGTTATTTAGCACACTCCTCAGCACAGGGCACACTATCACTTTTGGTACACGCACGCACAGCATTCCTTTTATTTCCAGTCTTCACCCTGACCCCCACTTCCTCTTCCATCGCTGGTACTTGTGTTAATGTGTTTGATGTTGTTGTACCAGTTCCCTACTGATGCTGTAACAAATTGCCACAAATGGGGTAGATGAAAACAACACAAGTTTATTACTTTAACCATTCGGGAGGTCAGAAGCCCAAAATGTGTCTCATTGAGCTAAAATTAATATGTCAGCAGGGCTGTATTTCTTCTGGAGGCTCTAGGGAAGAAGCTGTTTTCTTGCCTTTTCCAGCTTCTAGATGTTGCCTGCGTTCTTTGGCTCCCAGCTCCCTCCTATCTTCAAGGCCAGGAATGGCTAGGCTAGTCTTTCTCACTCTTATACTCCCTCTTTCTCTTACAAGGGTCCTTGTCGTTGCATTGGGACCATCTGAATAATCCGGGCTAGCTGCTCATCTCAAGGTCAGCTGATTAGCAACATAAATTCTCTCTTGACATATAACATGACATAGTCACAGGTTCTGGGGATTTGGATGTGGACGTCTTTGGGAGTCATTATGCACACAGAGGTATATGTTAGATACGTGGGCATCGCTGCAAAATATACAATGCTATTTTGAGTGTGCAAGGATGTTTTTATATGAATAGAATTGAGCTATAGATCTCTTTACAATTCCTACTTTTTTACTTCAACACTCTATAAGTTCTCTTTGTGTTGTATATATGGATGCTGCATTACCCCTAATAATAGACAATCCCCATAATCTTGTTATTTCCGAGTGACAGACATCTAGATTGCTTCCAAATCCCCACTGCTACAGACAGTACTGTCATGAACACCCCAGGCCTGTCCCCTTCTGGATCTTGTTGCATTTTCTTACTTAGTTTTCACTAGGTAATATTAGAGTGCTCCCTACAGGGGCTGGCTGCCCTTGTCCACACCTTTACTAGCAGTGCATGGAAGTTCTCATTACCCCATGCACTCTGGGCCTGCTTTGGCTTTGGGCTGCCAGCTCCCACTGACTCCCAGCTGAAAAGCATCCAGAAAGGGGAGGGAAAGCAATATTCACTTAGCACCTACTATGTGACCTAGTAGTTGATTCTCTGGTGGATGCTTTATGTACTTTCCTCTCTTTCATTCTAAGATAACCCTATGTGGTCGATATTATTGAACTCATTTTACAGATGTGAAAACTAAGGCTGAGAGGGAGTTAATTCTTTGCCAAAGGTTTTTTTTTTTTTTTTTTTTTTTTTTTTTTTTTTTTTTTTTTTTTTTTTTTTTTTTTTTTTTTTTTTTTTTTTTTTTTTTTTTTTTTTTTTTTTTTTTTTTTTTTTTTTTTTTTTTTTTTTTTTTTTTTTATGTTTAGTAAATGCTAGATCCAGAATTTGAATCTAAGATGGGCCAAGCGGTTACTTTCATTGTTCTCATGATGCCCTGGGCACATTTGGCTCTTCATTTGTATGATAACTAAGTTTAATTCATTGCCTAGGAGAGTGGTTAAGAGCGAGCAAGAACTTTGAAGCCAGACCTCTGCTCAAATGTTGACTCCATCACTTGTTAGCTACGGGATTTGGGGTAAGGAGCCTAATTACTTTAAGTCTCAGTTTTTCTCATCCATAGATGGGAACAATGTCCTTTGATTATGTTTGCAAACCACTTAGCGGTGTGTGGTACATAGAAGGGATAAATAAATGATAGGTATTACTGCAGCATTACACCTAGGTTTCCTTATTTACCCCAGACCATAACCCCTCACAGGCAAAGGTTGTGCTTCGTGCATCTGTGTAGCAACCATAACTGTGTCCTGATCATCAACAGCTGTTTATTACACTAGTCAGCAACACATCTCATTCTAACTAGGGTTGGAGATGTCTACGACCTTAAGGTGATGGATCTTGGATCTCCAGGATGCTCATCAGGGAAGGGGGAGGAGAAGGTCTTAGAGCTCCATTCGAATCCTCCGTGATCTCTCTGGACCTTGTTTCCATCCTCTTCATAGTAACTGTTGCTTCTGGTCTCCGTCTCTCTCCTGTCCATCCTGTCTTCCAAATCCCTCTGCTGCTCTCCCTGGGGGAACAAAGGTGCTATTCCCTCTATGTCACAGAGGGTTCCCCTTTGGTGGCAGGTGGGGGTACAGTGCCATCAGCCTTGCATTTCCTCCTTTGCAGAAATGGGGCTCTGCACAACTCATAGCTTGTATGTCAATTAGGCGATTCTGCACCTGTGTGATTTCCTTGAGCGCTTAATAAAAATCGGGTGATTAGAGAACCTCAGGTGGCCCTTTCTTAAATAGTCATTAAACAATCATTACAGATGGAAACAGCTACAACCAACCACTACGTGGGAGTGTGTGGCTCCTAACAACATAATCCTTTTTCAAGTCAGAACAAATGTGTAATCAAAGCACAAAGGGAACAGTTTCAAAGTCCTGAGCCTTCTCAGTCAAAACTATAATACATCAACCAGCCTAAACTGGTGTCCAAAATGTTCAATGAGAACTAACACGTGGTGTAGTGCTCTAAGTAATTCACCACTTAAGTCAGTCCCTGCCCCCTCTTTTTAGCTATGTCTTCACAGCCTTTTAAGTGGGCCACTGCTGCCTCTCTTAGCTAAATTGGAGAAGTTGTGATTGTGACAGATCAAACTCGATATTTGAAGTAAGTCCTAAGGAGGCTTTCTTAAGGCTGCTGAGGTTCAAAGCAAGGTCTGACACTTAAAAGCCACGTGACCTTGGGGAAGTTACCTAACTATTCTGAGCCTCAGTTTCTGCAAATGGAGATGATAACAGTGCTTGCCCCATAAAAAGCTTTTATTAAGTATTAATGGAATTACTAACCTCTGTGTGTGTGTGTGTGTGTGTGTGTGTGTGTGTGTGTGTTTTAAATGTGGGTGGTCCTGGAGTGGAAAGTGAGCCATTTAACTGTGACTGCTTCTCTGCTCAAAGATAGCCACTCTCCCTCATACTTCAACGGTTAACTAACTTTAGGGTGCATAAGAAACAAAGGGACTTGTTTAAAATGCAGATCCCTGGACCCTACCAGGAAGGATTCTGATAGGAGTGGGGCCCAGAAACCCATTATTTCCATAAGCACCCAGGTGATTCTAACTTACATGGTTCAAAGGCTACTCTTTAAAAAGAAAGAAATCATTATTACTTAAAATGACACCCACAGGGAGAAGAACTAGGCTATAGCCATTTATATCATGATTTGAACAATTCATTCAGATTGTTTTCCTATCAATGCCTCTAAGCAGCTATTTTGGAGGGAATTTTTCCATTGCATGGGAGGAAAAAGGAGCAAATTTGGTCGTGAGATGCACTTGGACGTGATGAACTCTGTTGCTGCACCTTAGCCAGAGGCCTCGGCAGGCCCCGGGGGGTGCAATGGTGGAGGTGCAAGTGGTGAAACATACCGCGTGGCTAACTCGTGGTGTGTGGCAAAGGCCACCTTTTAACGCCACCAAAAATCCTTTTGGATTCTTTTGCTTGGCTATGGCTGTTTTATATCAATGAGAAAAATCCCTATGTTTGTTTCATGGTGTTTTTTTTTTTTTTTTTCCAGACACACAAGGTGACTTCTTAGACAAAGATATAATTCTGGTGTTTTCTTCTGTGGTCTGTCAGCCGGTGGGCATCACTTCCCTAGCATTAGGGCCGGCATTCCCAGGATCTCTCTGGCTTTGAATGCCAAGGGATTTAGAAGTATAACGTGAGGCCGTTTATGGAAGAGCTCTGCCTTGGCTGCTCTCCAGGAAAGATGCTCCACGGAAGGGAGGTAATGGCGGTGACGGGGCAGAGACAGTCTCGGTCCTGTGGGTTTAGGCACTTATCAGTCCCAGACAGTGGATGTGACGATGGGTCTGTAGTCTCACAAGTAAAGAGTGTGAAGAATATTCCATTTTGCCTGTAAAATTACAGTGCAATGTATATGTGATAAAACCAAGTTCGTGTTTTGAATGAGCTCAGTAGATTCGGGGTATTGATTAGATGAGATATAACATTTGAGAAAGATTTTGTTTGAGAACTGAGAGCAGGGCTGAGAGGATTAGATTAATACTAAGAAAAGGTACTATTTTCTCTATCGTTGTTCCTCTATTTTATAGCTGAAGAAATTGACTTCATTTTTTAAAAAATTTTTATTTACGAATGGAAAAACAATATATTTTTATTGTGGAAAACTTTGGGTATAGCTTTCAAATATATGTTCTAATCAATACACACACAAAAAGGTTTTTATAAAATTGAAATGATACCAGAGAAACTGTTTTGTAGCCTGACTTTTTTACTTACAATAATCTTTTGAAAAAATTTTCTATTTTAATTTCTAATTCCCTATTTTCAGTGGCTCTATTACAATAAATCATTTTTTAAAAAGTGAATTCCTATTATTAGGCATTCAAGTTGTTTTTATTTTTTCCTACTCTGCAGAATTGCTGTGATAAAAATTCACATGCGTAGACCTTTGTACACATTTCTGATTATTTCCTTGGGGTAAAATTCTTAGAATTGCTGAGTCAAAGGTTATATATGTTTAAGGTCTTTGGTATATATTTGTCAAATTGCCATTCAAAACAGTTGTTTCAATTTTCATTTCTACAACATTGCAGGGGGAGGTACCCATCTCTCAGCTTTCTTGTCACCCATACATATATTTTGATTTAATATATTTTGAATTTCTTTAGACAACTCATATAGCCACCTTGACATTCTCCACCCCATCTCCAAACGGTCGTCAGCTATGGTCCGGATGAACTTATGCACTGTGCCCGGTGTGGACACGGCAGTGTACGTGGGAACCGCTAATTTTCCCAACCTCCAGGAACAAGCATTTAGTGTAAGAATCATCCTGCCGCTTCCCGAGGAAGAATTAGAATGAATCCATCAGCTCCTGCTTCCCCTGGACACTAATGAGATTAAGCCATTTATTTCTAACGAGGGTGGGAGGCCCTTTATTTGCAGAGGTTGAATGTTCATATAGACAGTATCAAAAACAAACAAACAAACAAACAAACAAACAAAAAAACCCCTTTCATCTCTAAACACAGGGACAGAAGCTCAGATGGTTTCATATAAGGTCAAGTTGGGTCTGACGAGTTGTCTGGTTTGCTCATCTTCACAGAAGTTCCTTTGTTTCCCAAAGTCCAGACTTTGATATTTGCTTGGAAAAGGGATATTTGTGGCACCTCGTGGTCTCCCAGACTGCTCACATTGAAGCCTGCCCACTCTGAATTTATGACTCTTAGGTGCCATGGTGACCCCAGTGCCAATGGGCTGTGAAAAAGGGGATTAGCACTTAGGACAAGGTTTCTCTGAGTCATCGTGAACCAAAACCTACTATGGCAGCTCATGCCTGCATCCACGTGGGACACAGAGGGCTATGTCACAGCGGCCTCCCTAAGAATGTCTTCCCAGACCTTCCTGATGAAAGCCAAGAACAGAAGATTAAAGCAGAATCACTCCACCTTCCCCCACGAGTCAGGATGCATGAAAGCTGTGAGTTCTCCTACTTGGGTGGGTTTCGGATGCCCTGCTGGTTCAGATTGGTGGCCTGGATGTGCAAATTTGCACCTGCTGGTCAGCAGGGGACAGAGAAGTGACAAGGAGGGGTTGGAGACTCTTTCAAAGTGCAGGAAGCAGGGGAAATGTCTACTTTAAGTCTGAAAGTAGTTACAGGAGAACTCAATTGAGAGCCAAGAGTCCTGAATTTTAGTCCTAGCTCTGTCACTACCGGAATGTGTGGCCTCAGGCAAGTCATGGAACCCTCGGGGCTCTTTGTCCTTAATGGACAGTGGGGGATATTATTGGCCAAGGTAACAGTCTTTACAGCTTTGGTTTTCTAAGCATGTTACAAAACAAAACACAACCAGGGATGAGGGACAATGCAGAGCAGGGTAAAATGAGACCTTAGGGCACTGCTTCCCAACCTTTTCATGTTTTGATGCACAAATGATAAATGTTATTAAATGGAGGAGCTCCTTTGAGCTAGAGATACCACCTGGGGGCTCTGGCTGCCTTGAAGACTCAGGGCATGGCTATCCCAGGCATGTGGAGAGGATGCTCTGCCTGAAAAAATCATGGTACACACCTCTGACAATGTTACAAATAAACAGAAACAGTGCTAAACCACGACATAAGGGTCAGATAATCCAACAGTGTCCTGACTTTGCTCATAGTGGCTTTTTTGATGACTTTGTGGTAAATATCAAATTATTTTCTCAAACTTTGTTTTTAATGTCCCTGCTTGCTGCCGGCGCCTCTTGGTGGGGGTGGGGCGAGGGGTGGCCAGGAAATAAGATTCTTTGGGAAGGGGGAAAACGGGGCTACTATGGAAGAAGGAAGCCCAATGTTTTGATCCAGAGGGCACCCCTAAGTCATCTCCTTGTTTCCAGTTTTGGTGGCAGCTGGGACAGGTCCAGGTCCCGAAGCCATAGGCTTGATTGAAGAAATCAAGCATTCCATTTGGGGTCCTGCCTGTCTCCTAGGCTTTCCTTATTTTTGAATAACAACCTCTTTAATGTGCCTTATTTGTTTTTTCCATCCACCCAAAGAGACGATGAGGTAACCGGGCCAAGATAATTGCCGAACACCTGCAAGACCCAGGCCTGGTGCCATGAGCCCGATGGAGTGAGTGTAAGACTTGTGACCACACGGATCAGCTGGCTGTTCCCCCCTCCCCACCCCCAACCTCCTAAACACCTGCAGAGGCCTGTCACTTGGGACAGGAGGCCCCATCAGGGCTCTTGTAATTGAGATGGGGCAGGGGAGTTTACAATGGCTCCAGAGTGGGAGAGAGGGAGATGGCTCAGATGACAGGAAACCGTCTTCTCCGCTCCGTGGAGCAGATTGAGAAAGGTGGCCTGGGTAATAATGGGGTTAGCTAATCCTGATAGTAATAAGGGTAGGAGAGTCCGTCATCGTAATCACGGCTAATGGATTCCAGATGGAGAAATATAATTGTTCTCATTAGCATGGTTATGTACACACACATATGCATACCCACGCATGCATACACACATACTCAGAGGCCCGTTCCGCCCACGTACCTGACTTTGATAAGTACTGTCAGATAAGAATAGCCCACACTGCAAAGCTAGATGGAGAGCATTGTCAATTATTTCTTCCCCATTTTTCCCCTTCCATCACATCCATGCATACGTAATGGTTTCATTAACCTTGAGACTTCTGCAGATGAGTTGAAAACCCAGGCTTACACGGCCAATTAATTGACAGTACGTTTTGCACAGAGTATGGAAGTACCTTTCTCTTCCCCTTAAATACTGCCTGACTTTTCGGCTGTATTTCATAAGTGTTAATGTAATGTTGCTGAAAGGAAATACGGTCAAAAGCAGGAAACTTCTCCCCCTTCTCTGGGATGCAGCTGTTCGTTTGGTTTGGGTTGTTAATTCAAACCACTCCCAGGTGCCTAGTTCATATTATCTCTTGTTTAGAACAAAATAAAATGAAACTGTCAAAACCTTTTTGCTTCGCTCGGCCCCTGGCTCAATAGCCCCATAAAGGGACTGGTGTAAGGAAGCAGCCACTAAAACTTGCCTGTCCACGGTGAGACGTGCAGGCCCTACAGGTGAGACCCCGACCCGCAGTCAACCTATCTCCCTTCAGAAAGGTCTTGTAGGAGTTCTGCTCCAGACTCCATTCTTGCCTCTGGGCTTCTGCTCTTGGCCTTCCTTGCTATTTCCACTCCATTTCCAAATCTCTTGCAAAGATTCCTCTCTCCTTGAGTGCTCAGGTTTTCCAGTTTGGACATATAGTAAGTCTCAATAAATGTTAGCCATTAATATTTCTACTTCATGAAGCAAGTCAGTAGTTTGGTGCTCAGAACATATTTAATAGAATAAGAACTCTCAGGAGGATTTGCCTATTATTTGCATATATCCCAGAATGCTATTTATAGCCATGCACTTGCTTTTTATAGAATCAATGCCTCCCCAAGGTGGCCATTTATCTTTTCTACCCTTGGCCGCTCTGCACTTGTGCCGTGAGCAATGCTGGGAACCAGAGGCAGGGAGGAGCGGCTGAGCCTGGGGGTCTTGGAGCCCCAGAGTCCTCCCAAGAAGGGTGTGTGGATTTTAGATCTAAGCTGTTAGAATGTTCACTGACTGCTTCCTTTTTATCCAAAGCGATCTCTCATTTCCAACGGCACAGAGAGAATGGCTCCTTTGGGTGACATTTTTCACAGATGGAGCTTTCTAGAGCTAAGATAAGTGGAACCAAGGATGGTGGGTGGTTGTCTTGACCCAGCCCCTGGTCCACTTGAGGCCTCTAATTGTGGGGGTCTGCACATCCCCCAGCATGGCCCTTGGCAAACCTTGGTTGGCTGTTGTTTCATAGGAAGGCTCTAGGCTCAGTCTCCTTATTTGCTGGCTTTCTGGAAAGGCCACCCTAAAAGAATCCTACCTCCACACTCCACAAAGGTCCCAGGTTCTCTCTCTCTGAAGTCCCCAGTTTCCTTTCTGTAAGAAACTGCAAGCAAGGGGATGGTGAGGCTAACCACACTTTAGTAAATGAGGGAGATTTCTAGAAAACAAGATTTCAATACACGGCTGCCCGGAAATGCTAAGTGAGATGTCCTGTTCTTACTGTTGTTGTCGTTCTTAAGTCTCTTTAAAAGGATCTGGGCACCTCAGACTGATGCATATGCTGTTCTCTAAACTGCTCAGAGACAAGGTGCATCCATGCTCAAGAAGGATGCATAGCACCGTATATTAGCACATTTTGTGTTTTAAGCCACTTTCCCTGTAGCTTGGGGCCTGATGAAATTAGGTTCAGCCTAACATCTTGGCCTGAGATCCTGTGGAGAGTTGGAGGGCCTTAAACAAACAACTCCGACCCAAAGCCCTTGGTTTTTGAGAACTGACCCTTCCATCTGTTGACAATCAAATATTGAACCTATTAAGAGTGGCAGGTCCCCAAGCTGGGAGGAAGGAAGGAATTTCCCAGCGTCTCCGGAGACAAAGGACCTTTTGACTACACCTGGGGGTGAAGGGTGACCAGCCTAGGTCAGACTAAGCCGGGGATCAGATGAATGGAAAGCATCTGGTGAGATGGGAAGTGGGCGTTCTCTTAGCTGGATTCTGATTTGTCAAGTGAGGGAGAGCAAGGAGAAGGAAAATATAATAGAGGCTGATTAGCAATAAGGGACTCAGGAATGCAGACGCAGGGCCCTCACCTGGCCTCCCTGTACTCCTGAACCTGTGCTTTTTCGTGGTCTGAGACAGGGTGCCTACTTCCTCCACCAGACCTTCATCAACTTGAAAGAGAGAACTGTATGTATCTCCCTCGTCTTTGAATGGTCTAACATGTAACAAGAATTTATGGAGTAAATAAGTGTAGAGACCCAGAAAGGGGGTTGCTTCAAGGGGGAGCCATAGCTCACTCTTATAGCACCTTTAAATGAATTAGGAATGTTACCTACTGAAGCCAGACACAGGCCTGCAGGCACTTGGCTTGGCAGAGGAAAGTGCTCCTTTTCTTGGCCAAATGTGCTTACTTACATGAGGCACAGTCTGAACAAGGGCACATAACAGTCATCCTTATGATTTAGGAATTGGGGCTGATGTCCCAGGCCCCAGCCTTTGGGATACCCCAACTATACTAGGCTGATGGGAGATGGTCTCATCGTGTGTCAGGAGACATCTAGAAGGTAGTGTCCTACCCCTGGTGTCCGTGCTCCCCACACCTTAAGGTCTTCAGGTGGGTAGTCTTTCTTAACAGCCTTGTCTGGCCTCCTCTTCCAGGGACTTCTCTTTGCCCTACCCACCCTCTAGTTGTTCTCTTAGGAACTCTGGTCCCCATAAAGGCTCTTTTAGATGTCTCTTTTGCTAGGGAGTTCACAGTCCTCTTTTGGTTCACAAAGACCAGGGCTGGAATCCTGGTTCTTCCCTGCACCCATTTTGAGCCGCTGGGAAGATGTTTTAATCTCATTCAACCAAAGTCACCTCAGCCGCACAATGGGGATGTGGTGCATTATGTGAAGTGGAGCATCTATGGGGCTCCACTTTCTGAAGGCTTGGTAAGTCTGTACCAGAGGAGATGGTGGTCCTTGGAACCCACTGCGAGGGGTTCCTGCTTTACTATTTTTGTAGGTTCCACTTCTTAGGGTAGGCCTCTACAGCAAGTCTTCTGGAGTGTGTACTTCTCAAGAACTCCAGCATCAACTATCCTGGAGAGATCCCTCTGAAGAATGGGGGTGGGGGTGCTCCCAAACTTTAGCAGGACTCTGGAACCAGATGTGGCTGTGGGAGTGGCCAGAGCCAGCTGGTTCTGATAAAGTGGAGTCCCATCCCATGGGCCTTGGTCCACCCACCCCAATGATCTCTTTATTATACTAAGAAGGCTAGAGTTTGCTGATTTTATAAAAGGAAGTGAATTGAAATTATAGTGAAGGAGTTGTCTCCACATAAGGAAAACCTTGACCCATAGTCATGCTGAGTCATAGAAAGCATCTAATCTTTCTCCCTTTGTTTTGCAAATGAGAAAACAGGGCCAGAGAGATTCAGAGCCCTTCCATGGCCAAGTACATCTTCTGTTATATCCCAAGGTCACCCTTGACTGTGAGGTTATTTAAACTCTAAACTTGCCCAGCTATGAGATTATGTCATGGGAATTACTGGAAATTTGATAGTAACTCAGGTCTGAGATTCCACAGGACTTGGCATGAAGGATGGCCCTGCCCAGTCTAGCCTCTCCAACATGACCACATTCACCTCCTACTCTTCCTGCTGCACACCATCTCTGGTTTTCACCTACATAGACACCACTTTCATTTTTGTTAACAGGTGCTTGCTCAAGATGGCACACAGTTAGAACCTTGGGAACAAAGGGACCCAGCACTGACTGGAGGCCCACGACATATGATGGTCATTATGCTGGGTTCTTCATCCACATGTGTTCTCATTTAATGCTCACAAGAACCTCAATGTCAGTTGAAACTTTTAAAAGATGGTTATTGAATTAATGATTAAATGAGCAGACGGATGACTAACTGCTAATTATATTTGTTCTTTTTTAGTTATCTACACATGCCAATACCTTCCACGTTGCTCTGAAGGATCTTTGTCCTTTGCCACCTCTCTTCCTGTTTTCTTATCCCTGTGGTGCTCATTCAGAATGACCCATAACTGTGAGGATCTAGTGAGAGAACCACATTCATTTTCCTGTTGACACAAAAGATGTCAAGAATCTAAAGCTCAGAGTACAGGGGGCAGATTTTGTGGCTTTCTCAACTCAAGGCCACAGTTGTAGCATATAAACAATAATCTGTATATTTATATTCTTAGTTTTCTGGAGAGAGAGTGGGGCAGGTCAAAGAAATGTATAGTTTTGTTTCTTCTTCATGGGAGTTATATTCTCGTCAAGTATGCACAATGGAAAGTAATCCTGTAACTACTACAAAGTAGAATAACATGCTGTGTCTGGGTAAGAATTTGATTCTATTTCTATCTTCACCATCTATTTGCTGTTTCAATTTACTCAGCTATAAAATGGGGCCACACCATTGGCTTAGTTGGCATTAAGGTTGTGATTTTTAGAGAATTTGCCCCATTTCAGCTAATCTTATATGGTACACTGGGAATATGTATGTAGAAAAAAGATGAGTTGACAAGCTTTCAGCTCAAGCCTCTGATATCGACTTCGTACCTGAGCTCCCATTTCTTGGTGTGAGTTATCAGGAAGCCCATTAGGCGCCTTGTTCTGATAGGATTCCTGAAGAGGTTTGTCCCAAGAAATGGATCTGCCATCTCTTCACCTGCAAAATGGAAGCACGAACAATCTCTATTATACTTCCTTCTTATATGACTGTAGGAAATAAAATGAGTTAGTAGATAAGAAAGTGCTTTGAGAATGATAAAGTACTACTTAAGCCTTGTTAGCTGTACTAACAATATAATGCCAGTTGCTCATTCTGCTAGTTTCTTTAGTTCGTGACTCATTTGAAAATGAAAGTTTTGTGGTTCTGTTTATCTGTTTTATATTTTGTGATTTATTTCTCAGTTTGGCACAGGTAAATGGTTCAGGGGCATCTAGCTATTTTAAACAAATTTCGTTATTATTTCCCAAAGGCTAGTCTCTGACAGTTTGAAATGCTGGTCCAAGTTCACCTATAGACAAGACTATTTGGTGATGTCATAGGAAAGAGAACCTTTTCATCAAGGTGGGACTAGTGTACAGGAAGGGAAAGGGGAGACAAAGGAGAGGAAGAGGAAAGTGCCAAGTACTGTAGCTTGTCTGCAGGCGAGGGATGAATTAGTCATGACATGCTGCAAAATACCAAATAAACAAAAAAACCCACACCACACAGAAGAGCCTGGCTTCCACATAACGTTTAACCAAACAGTGACGAAATAGCAGACCTCCCTATGATGAGAAACCCAAATATTTCATCTGGTCAGGTCTACAGTGAGTCAAGGAGAAGAGGCACCGTGATGACCAGGCTTGTCTGTGACCACTTGGCTTGTAGCAAACATCAGAGACTCGGACTGCAGTGAGAAAGAATCCAGGGATGAGTGGGGAGCCACACGCACAGCCTCGTGCTCCATGCAGTGTAAACAGCCGGTACATCTGGGCACCTCATGTTCTTGTACCTTTGAGCTGGGAAGAAACAGGGCCTGCTGAAAGATGAGCTAAGCCTAGGGAGTGAGTTGGAAGAAGCAGCAGATGATCAAAATTTTTAGATAGTGTGATGTTTCCTCCCAAAAGGGGAAACAGGGCTGTTTGGGTTGGCTATCTCCGTAGACCTGAGGTTTGCATTTTTTCTAAAGAAGAGTGTTCAGAGTCCACTTGCTCTCTGGCAAGGTGGGTGTTCAGTGACAGTTGTGACAATCATAATTGTAGTTTCATGTAGGGAGTTTATTGCTGTCACAGAAGAGCTGTTTGACCAAAACAAAGTATGATGGTAGTTATTATTTTTGTATGTTAACACACATACTTTCTTTTCCTCACTCTCTCATACCACAAACTGCCACCCATGCCATTGAGTCTGCATCAGTCCTAATAATGCCTCTTCCTGGCCATGTGAGTTAAATAATTAGCATATGGCTCAAGCAGAGCCAATTGGAATCCTTCCCTGAGAGTGATATATGAATGCTGGGAGAAGGAACCTGGCCTTCCTTCTGATGGGATTGCTAAGTGTTGAAACCGGTTTTAGAGTTTCTGTTTGGTGGTTAGCTTTCCTATTTTGTGGAGAAAGCCTGTGCATTGCAGCAAAGAATTAGGTTACCATCCAAAGAGAAACACAGAGCTGAGAGATGGAGAAAGAGCCTGATGATATCATTTGGGCCCCTGTATCCAATCATGATGGAGGCCAGATGCACCCTTATGTTTTCAGTTAAATGAACTGACACATTTGTGTATGCTAATTTGAGATGGATTTTTGTCACCTGAATCTGGGGAGTCTGGAGAAGGACAGTGTGGGGGTCAAAGAAAGAGGTCAAAGGGAAAAAGAAAAAGAAGCAGAAGAGAACAAGCATGATGGACCAGCCCTCGTTAGGGAGATGGGAATCTGCTCTGGTTTTCTGAGCCCCATGACACCTGACCTCGGAGAAAGGACACTGATTGTAGGAAAGCATGGAGAATCAGCCCCATGATTCCTGGAATTCAAATCTCTCCATACATTCAAGTTCCCTCCCATGCTCCTCACTCCTTGGTCGACCAAAAAAGACCACTCAGGAATGTCATTAGTTCTGATGCTGAAGTTAAGCTGAGGAGACAGACATTGATTTCTAACCTCAGCCTTACCAGCAGAATGGCTTTGGGCAGATTACATAAACCCTCTATCCTCAGTTTCTTTGTATCTAAAATAGGACCAAAAATTATATTTACCTCAAAGGACTATTGTGAAGATCCTATTAGCCAATGCACATGAAGAACTGTTCACCATGGCTAGCCCATGGGAAATACCCAGTAATAATATCTATTCCATTTCTGATGAGTGGGAAATGTTTAAATTGATTATAAAACACCCATACTGTGGATTAAACATGAGCAATTTAAAGTGTGAAGGTGATTCAGTAACTTGGAAGAACCATATTAGCACACTGTTAATTTTTTTTAAGTGACATAAATTACAATAAAAAGTTTATTTATTTTTTTACATAGGGAGTTAGAGGATATATACTCAACTGAAAGTAGGAACATAAAGAAATATTTGTACGACCATGTTCATAGCAGCATTATTCACAATAGCTAAAAGGTAGAAGCAACCCAAGTGTCCATCCACAGATGAATGGGCAAACACAGCGCGGTATATGTATGGATTATTATTCAGCCTTAAAAAGGAAGGAAACTCAGACATATGCTACGACAAGGATGAACCTGAAGATATCATGCTAAGTGAAATAAGCCAGTGACAAAAGGACAAATACTGTGTGATTTCACTTATATGAGGTACTTAGAATAATCAAATTCATAGAAACAGAGAGCAGAATGGTGACAGCCAGGAGCTAGGGGAGGAGGGAATGCGGAGCTATCATTCAATGCATAAAGAATTTCAGTTTTGCGAGATTAAAAAGGGTTCTGTGGGTGTATGGTGGTGATAGTAGCAAAACAATATGAATGTACTTAATGCTACCTACTCACTTAAAAATGGTTAAAATAGTAAATTTTATGTTATATGTATTTTACCAAATTTTTTTAAAAGGAAGTTAGTGTCCTGTGTATGGTAAGAATGCATTTTCATTTTAACAAAAGTGTATAAGTTTTATATAGGTGTGTTGAGCAAAAAAAAAGGATGGGTGACTACATACCAAATTGTTTATAGTGCTTCTATGTAAGGGTTAGCAGGACAGAAGGGGTGGTATTGTCTAAATTATTATAATGAACACATATTAGTCTTGCCATCTCAACAAATAATATTAAATTGCAACCATTTGCATTATACTTTTACACTTTCAAAGTGCCTTTGTGGAATATAAAATGATGTAGTCATTTGGAAAATAGTTTGGCAGTTCCTCAAATTGCTAAACGTAGAGTTACCATATAATCCAGCACTTTTACTCCTAGATATATAATGAAAACATATGACCACACAAAAACTTGGACATAAACATTCACAGCAGCATTATTTATAATAGCCCTAAAGTAAAACCTTCCAAATGTCCATTAGCCGATGAATGGATAAACTAGCAATGTATCCATACAATGGAATATTATTCAGTAATAAAAGAGAATGAAGTAGTAATACATGTTACAACACGAATGAAACTTACAAACATTATGTTAAGTGAAAAAAGCCAGACACAAAAAGACACATATTGTAAGATTACATTTTTATGAAATGTCCAGAATAGGTAAATCTATAGAGACAGCATATAGATGAGGACTAAAGGTGACAGTTAAGTGGTATGATCTTTTTTCACTTGCGGTAATGAAAATGCTCTAAAACTGATTCAGGTGATGGATGTATAACTCTGTCAATATTCTAAAACCCTTGAATCATTCAATTTAAATGGCTGAATTGTATGGCATGTGAACTATACTTCAATAAAGCTAATATAGAACAAAATGAACAAAGTCTCTTTGTGAGTGATTATAATGAACTATTCGCACCAAGCTTGGGAGGCAGATACTAAACGAAGGAATATACGTAGAAAGTTAACTTAGATTCCTTTGAGGAGAGGAGTTACCAAAGTCCGGTGAACTTACTTTTTAAAAATAATCTTCGCCGATCAAAAGGACATGAGAGAAAGCAACCCAGATGTTCCTCAGCTAGGAAATAGACCAACGAATTGATCCATCCACACAATGAAATACTACTCAGCAATCAAAAGAAACAAAATACTGATGTACATAACAACCTGGATGAATCTCAAACGCATTGTGCTAAGTAAAAGAAGCCAGACTCCAAAGGCTAGATGCCATATGATTTCACTTACATGACATTCTGGAAAAGGCAAAACCATAGAGACAGAAAACAGATCAGCGTTTTGATTTTCAAAGGCACAGAAGGGAACTTTCTGGAATAATGGAAATGTTCTATATCTTGTTTATGATAATGACTACATAGCAATAAGCGTTTATCAAAAATTGCAGAACGACACTAAAATGGTGAATTTTACTGTATGTAAATTATAACTTAAAAAATGGGATAAAGGCATGAAGAACACATCTGGATGTTCAAGTAAGTGGACAGGCCCTGAGATGAGGTATCTGGCCAAGGAATGGGGACTATGCCCATCCTCTAATCCTCGTGCGATCTTTAGGTCAGCAGCGACTTCCCTGTCCTTTGAAGTTCCAGGCCTCCAAATCCTCCAAACCTTCTAGGTGAGATCTGCTTCTTCCTGTGGCCCCTTTGGCTCCAGCATCTGCACACACACATGTACTTTTACCCCATCTGCTTGCAATGGCCTCTTCCCTGAAATCCATTCACACTGGGTACCAAGGCTTGGCTGATGCCATAAAAGGTGGAGGAGGGATGCTACAAGAAGGCATGAGCCTCTGCCATCTGGCTGGCATCTTTGTCTTCCTCCCCACTCATTTCCTCTCTCATCCCCTCCTGCTGGTCATTCCTGGAGCTTCACATTCTTTCCTCTTTGTTAGAACAGTTGAGCATTTCCCAGCTCCTTGTGCACAGAGAAGGTCTCTGAACTGACCCGGATACTCAGCAGAACAAGGGGCCTTTTTTTTTCATTAAGAAACACGTTGGTATCATACATAGCAACATTTTCTTATGACTCTTGGCATTGGGGACCCAGACATCAGCAAGGTGAGCAGGCCCTGTGCATTCCCTGGTCCTCCCAAAGCACGCAGAAAGGACTCAGCCTTGTTCAGGTCTCCACTTGCTGCGGACGCTGCTTCGACAGACCCTGAGCCATCTGTCCTCCTGAGCGGCCACAACAACAGTCACTTCCAAACACCCTGAAAGGAAGGTCTCAACTAACTTGGGCTCTGTGACCCTGCAGTTTTTCCCCTACCTTCAAGAGCCTGCCTTTAAAATTCATTACAGCAATTTGCACTCAGTATTTTCTCTTGTCCATGCTTTTCTTTCTGCTCGCATACCCCCCTTTCACTTCCTCCATTTGTCATCTCTGTCAGAAGACAGGCCCTGATTGTTCCAGGCCCATAGCTTCAGCCGCAGCGACTGCACCCAGCCCCCCTTACTGGGCTAATTAGAGCCTGGCCTGCAAGAATTCCAAGGGCCTCTCAGGGAAGGGCTGGCCTGCTCCCCAAAGAGGCTGGTCTCTCTGGCCCCCTCTGGGGGTGACACTGCAGCACCCCAAGCGTGGGCCTTCTTCCTGCTCTGGGCCCTTTTCCCTTGTCTCTCGGCAAGCGTGAAACAATTTCCTCTTTTCACAGAGGCTCCATGGCAGGCAGATTAATGAATGTGAACCCAGCACAGAGGCCAGCCTGCCAAAAATGTCCACAGTGCATTCAGTGATCCCCACAGTAGGCTGCAGGCTGGACAAAAGACACCGAGCTGCGCAGTCGAGTTCCCAGCAGCGGCCGAGGCTCTAATCTGACCGGAATTGCACTGTGGAAATGATCTTCCACCTCCTGCTCCTCCTTTGCCCCCATGAAACAGCCCCTGCCCCCTGCAGGCCTCCCACCCCTGAGCAGCCAGCTCTGAGGCTCCTTGATGCTTCTAGAAATAAGTGTCTAGCATGGTACCCATTAAGATTCAGGCACGGGGCTGTGAGGCAAAGGAGCAGAGATTGAGGTCCTCTTGTTGGTGGCAGTGCTGGGCGTTTTCAGGAGGTTGTTTCTTTTCTACCCTTCGGTGAAGTTCTTAACAAACAGGTGTGTGTCGTTCTCAGGCCTCACAATGGGAAATAGATGCTAATGGGGGGCCCGAGGATATTTGCTTTGGAAATACTGAGGGTGACAGGGTCTGTGAAAAAGTTCTCAATGGCTGGAGTCCCATCGTGCCCAGACAGGAATCCAAGGAGCCAGTAGTTCCCTGAATGGCAGCTGCCAGCTCTGGGTTTTCAGACTGTAGCATCGGGAGCAGACAGCAACCCTGCGGGCCACCTCCTTTGGTGGAGTGGAATTGTTGCTCCCATTTATGGGGCAACCTCCACTCCCCTAAAGCTGGTTCATATGCCAAGTTCTCATGTATCAGCTTCCTCACTGGCAGAATTCCCAGCTTGTCAGGATGGGCCTCTTCTGCATACGCATCTGTGACCGAATTGCCCGGCTTAGATGGTCAGCTCCAGGGGACAGATAGCTGAGGCCTGGCATGGTACCATGGCTAGGTGTTTACAAAAAAAAGTGCGATGGATTAAGAGAACCCAGAAGCATTTTTCTCACACAGTCATATATGTACATTTACATCCCCCCAACATATACACATACCTCACAGATATTTCCATTATATCTATGTCATATTGATGTTCCTTAGCGAGCATGTATTTTGACTTTTTAGAACTGTTTCAAGTAGAAAAATGGCCATGCTCACCACCCAGTCAGATAGTCAGTCTTATTAAAAGCTTTTAACTTTGAATTCTTATTTTGTCTGATATCAATACTACCACACCTACTTAATTTTTATTAGAATTGGATTGGGTTATCTTTTATCATTTCTTCCATTTTTAACCCTTCTGTGTCGTTTTGTTTCCAGTTTGAATTGTGGATAGTGTTGAACTGGATTTCAAAAATCTGAAAATCTTGGACTTCCCCTAAAATAACTTTATTCATTCACATCTATGGTGATCATAGATAAGTTTAGACTTCTTTCGGACATTTTATTTCGTGTTTTCTACTGGCCATAAATTGTGATATTTGTTATTGTGTGTGTGTGTGTGTGTGTGTGTGTATTAGAATAGAAATATCACATTTGGGTTCAATTTATTTTTTCCCTTAAAGTTTGGAAGTTATGTATTTTATTTCTTATCTTCTGACAGTGGACTGAGAGGCAGAAAACAGGACTCTCGCCTTGGAGTTCATTTCAGCAATTTTGCAATAAGTGGTCTTTTCTTCATCTGTTGGTTTACAGTGTGGTTAACCTGCAGCTGCCCCGCTGAATTAACCTGGCTGCACCCCCATTGCACAAAAGGATCCACCTACCAAGTTTTTCCTGCTCTAGACAGCAGAATCCCGGCATCGTTAATTATCGGTCAGTGCTACGCAAAGTGTGTTTTGCAGACTGGTGTCAACCATACACTTAGTACTATTCTGCAATGAGATTTATACAGAATTTGAGGCTAAATATTTAGATGTCTATGGCAATCTGACAGTGACGCAGTGTCTCAGCGTATGATCAGGCGACTTGTATGGGTGAACAGGGAAGTAACGGGCTCAGATACTGTCGGCTCGGGTGGCAAGTTGCATGTGGTGTGAGCTGTGGCCACGTGTGCTGTGGGGCAGGGCCACATGCTGGTCTGTGACTAAACTTGACTGCTCTTTCTGATTTAACAGGAACCCATGTCTTTTTTTTCTTCATAAATTTCTTTGGCATTTCGTAGATGACTGCTGAAATTGAGCTCCTTTGCTTATGTTTATTGGCCTTTTGTGTAACCTCTTTCTTTTTTAAAAGTGGCTGTTCAAGTGTTTTGCCCATTTTTCTATTCAGTTTTCAATCCTTTTCTTATTGAAGAGAGAGAGTTACTTTAATATTCTGAATGGAACTCTTTTATTGGATATATATAGTATATGGAACTAAAAAAAAAGTTTCTTCACCTAATAGCTTGAGAAGGATAACCATGGGGATTAACCCTGTGGTCCTAGCCATGACAATATCTTGCAGATTTCTTTTGAAGATCAGAGAGAGGAGTTAGGAATTTATATTTGTTAGCCTCTGTTAAGACTATTAAAGATGCAAGAGTAAGTAAGGTGCCCAATTTAAACTAGATCCAGCAATAAAAGGAAGTTATCAGCTGACAAAACTGAGATGGATTCAGGCATGGCTAAGCTAAATCCAGGTGTTCAAGTGCTTTTCCTCTCCTTCTCTCTCTCTCTCTTCCTCTTCCTCTCCCTCTCCTTTTCTGTATTCTATGTGTAAACTTTATTTTCTGGCAAACTCTTTTTTCCTATTAAAGAGACTGGTCCCCAGAAACTCTATACTTATATGGTTCTTACTTGTCCCAGTTTGAGAGATATCTTTTGTCTCTCATTGTTTACATAAATTCACCCAAAGAACTTCAAGGGCCATTCTTGGGTTATAAGCTCACTGAAGGACCAGTCTGAGTTCTGGAACATTCCATAGCAGGGGAAACAGAACTATGAGACTCCTACCAGAAAATATGCAGATTTAAGGAAGGTCAATACCCAAAGGGAAGCAAAGCAGGGTGGGTCCAAAAATAATAGGTGTCCACTACCTCAACTAGAAAGGCAAAGGAGTAGCTTGGGATGCTTTGGAGCGAGGCTTAGTGGTGTGTGTGTATATGACAGCAAAGGAGGAGGGGGGTGTCATGTGATCAGTGCTGTGCTGGAGAAAGTTGCCCCTGGCATTACTTGGTTGTAGGGAGCAGGAAGTGACTACTGGCAAAGAGAAACACTAGGTGGAAGTACATTTAGATACGTGGTTCTCTCTTTATGCTTATCTCATTCATTTATTCATCCACTTATTCCTGCTATAATTTGAGCACTAATTTTTTAATTCGAGCACCACTTTAAATTATTATTTGAGCATTAATCTTTTTGACAAACTTACCCATGTAATGGTATTACTGTGATACATGATACAGATGTAGTCCCCGACTTCGTGAAACGAATAGTTCAGTCATTAAATGTTTCAAAAGTGTTATTTTCTAAAAAAGATCATGGAGCCTTATTACTATGACAGGACATAAGCAAAACAAGGGGGTGAGGCCATGCTAAGAATTCAGAGGTCAGCAGTTTTTATCATGAATTATATCTTCCACCAGAGTCTAAGGAATGATGAAATAATCTCTGTTAATAGGTATGGAATTTATCTCTGAGTTTCCTGGCAGCTAAGGCAAAAAGGAAAATCTATTGAATTACCTCACTCTCATTGTCTGATGCCAAGTTATTATGGAAAGACAAGCCTTTCCTTATGTCCCAGTACTTGGAGGAATTTATTAAATGGGTCTATATATAAAATAATTGAGTAACATCATAAAATCATATCTCCTAACGTGACAAAAAAGACTAGGGGCCTCACACAAGTATTTCAGACAGCAGTGTTTTTTGCCTACTCATCTCCATTTTCCCCAAATCAGCTCCAAACAACATGGAGTCAGAACGATAACATGTTCCTGGGCAGGAAATGTTCTTAGGGAAGCCTTTTCTGACTTTTGCAATTAGAGATTGGGTTTTCCTTTTCGTTGTTCCCTTCTACATAACTATTGGCCCTGATTTTCAATTATTTATTGACATATCTATTCTCTTAATCTTCTCTTCCCACTAGATTTTAGTTTTTTAAGGGCAGGTTTTATGCCTTTTAAAGTACTGTGTTTCTAATATCTATCAATATATGTAGCCTAAGAAGGAGAATGTGGTGGGAGAAAGAGGAAAGGAAAGAAGGAGAAAGTGAAAGGGAAACAAGAAGAGAGAGCAGGAGAATCTCTCTCCAAGGCAGAGGAAGAAAGATAAATCTATCAGAGAAGTCCCAGGTCTAGGCTAGAATAGGGCAGTTTGGTCTAATCAAGTGTAGGCAGTGAATAACACAAGGGGACCCGTGGAAAGGCAATCTGGGGAAAAGTCAGAAGCCAATGAGAAGAATAAAAATGGCATATTTAAAAAAAATTTAATTCCCAATGGAGATTTCTATCAATCAGTTATGATGAAGAGATATGAAAGTCCTATTTTTACTCACAACACCTTTCTGAAGCTGTGGTGACCCCTGGGGAGGCCAGGGCCCATGGCTGTGGTGATTCCTGTCTTGTCACCAGCAGGCTTGGACAGTATGTTTCAGGATAGGGATGATGAGCACCTTGGCATCACGTACAACCAGGGTCATTTTAAGTCCTCTCTTAGCCCTAGGCATGCTCTACTTTTGATGGTCCCACCTTACGTTGTGTCAAAAATATTAAAAGCACCCACATTATAGCAAATTTTTTTTGCTATCAAAATAATCCAAAGGATTTTTACGATATTGCTTTTGAAATAATATGGCTCCAAGTGACTCATTTATTTTTTAATTAGTCATGGTTTCTCAGGTTTCGCAGCTAATGGTGCATGGCAAAGCAAGAAAATCTACAAATTGCATTCAAATACTGTAAAATTTTAATGCATACAAATGTAATAAGTAATGACATTTGTATATATTAATTAAGCATTTATTTGTTTTTAGTTTGTACTGACTTTTAGGGAGCCAATGATATTTCAGATCTCAAGCATCTTTGTGAATTCTTGCAAAGAGCGCGGGCCCCAGGCACAGCGCCTGGAGTCCTTCGTGGGTAAAAATGGCCCCACACATGAAGGGCTGGCCCATGTCAGGCTGGGAAAACCTCTCTTTACATGTCAGAAATCTGATGTTGAAAGGAGGATACAGTCATTTTGCTTCGAATTTAGGACTCACTAATCTCCCATCACTTCCGGGCCTCATTAAGAAGGGGTGGTTGGTTTCTTAGCTAACCGTCTTGCTACGAATGAGTTCAGGTGTGGGGACACTGGGCTTAACATTGTAGACCAGAGTTCGTGTCCTGGCTGTGCTCTGAGTAACTGAGCTGCAGAAAAGAACCATTTTAACTCTCAGGGACTTAGTTTCCTCATCTGTGAAATGAGGCCAATGAGATAAGTCCATCATCATGCCTAGGGTTGTTTTGAGTTTCAGAGGAGATAATGTACAAGAACATTTTTTATTGAAAAACAGCAGATATTAAGACAGCTAAGGATACTCATTCTCAATCCTGGCTGCACTTAGAATCACCCCCAGGGATCTGGGTCCCACCTGAGAACAATTAAGTCAGAATCACTGGGGAATGAGAGAAATAGTAGTTTTTAAAAGTCAGCCCCTTCTGGAACTCTAGTGTGCAGCTGATGCTGAGGACACAGGTGCCCAGAGAGAACATCTATGTCCATGGCTGCAGCAATTGTGTCCTAACCAGACTCATCCTGTGGCTTGAGTTTGGCTGGATCTTCCTGCCCAACCTCTTGGAAAATGGTTCTGTGAATTTGGCAACAACTGTTAGGGGTCATGAACACACATGCTTTCCTGGCACAGGGCCAGGCTTTGCTTCCCAGGCTTGCATTACATGGGGCCATGTGGGTGAGTTTCAACCAGTGGATATGAGCAAAAGTGACAAGTACCACTTCCTGGTCTTACTCAACTGTATCGGTTTTCTACGGCTGCTGTAACAAATGACCGTGAATGGGGGGCTAGAATAACAGGAGTTACTTTTCTCATAGTTCTGGAATTCGGGAATCTGAAGTCAAGGTGTTGGCTGGGTCATTTCCTTATGGAGGCTCAGAGGGAGAATCCTTTTGATGCTTCTTTTTCTTTTTTTGGCTTCTGGTGGCTCCAGAAATCCTTGGCATTCTTTGGCTTGTAGATATGTAACTCCAGTCTCGACTTCCATCTTTATATGACCTTCCCCCCTGTGTCTTTGTGTCTCAAATCTCTTTCTTTTCTGTTATAAGGACACTAATCACTGGAGTTAGTGCCCATCCTGCCTCCAGGTTCATCTCAACCTAAGATCCTTAACTCGATTGATTACCTGTGCAAGAACTTGTAAAATGGGTTGTGCTCACAGGCACCAGGGGTTAGGACTTGGACATATCTTTTTGAGGGGGCCACAGCTCAATCCATTACACACCCAGGTCACTTGGCTTAGAGGCAGATAGCCTTTCTACCATCATCTTCATAGCACTTTCTCCAGTTCTTCTCATGAAAGTACTAACTGTGCATGGTGTGAAAAATATGAAGGATGCTATCAGGGTTAGGTTAAATTAATATTCACATAGGAATAGCATGAGAACATATTTTGTATCTAACATCAGGTTTTGGTGCTTAGATTACAAGAAACCCACATTCTCATTGGAGATGAGTACATCTGGCATTTATCAACTCTCCACCATGCTGGTGCTGTCATGTACATTATTTCATTTGACTCTCAAAACTACCAGCTGATGGTCGCTGCTATGGTCACTTTTACATGTGAGAAAACCTACAATGAAATAGTTTGCCCAGAAGACCCTAAGACAAGAATCTGGGTGCAAGTTTATTTGGGCAGTAATGCCAGAAAGAACCAGGAAGATACTGGGAAGGGAGTGCAGAAGTGAGACAGGGAGGGGGAGGTTGCCCATACAAGGTGTGCTGATAGACAGGTTACTGCTGCAGGCAACTGGAGTTCAGTCCCCCTGGGTACCTGTGGGAGACAGGATAGAGCTCATCTCAGTATAGAGCCCAGCTTGGTATAGAGCCCATCTTGGAGGGGCAAAGAAGCTGTACTATTCTTCCACCAAATCCCATCTGATGTCACACAAGAGCTATTTCCAGTGTTGAGTCCTCGGCTCTTCTATCTGCCTTGCTAATGGGCAGGAAAAGCTCTGGTGGCCAGAGAAACCCTCAGACAAAGTGTTGCAGTCACTTGCAACGGGAAGCCGCTGGTGCCAGGGTGGGTGGCCGGGGGGAGGTAAGAATGGGGCACCAGTGCTCTTTGCCTTCAAAGCCTTTGCTTTCTCCGCCATGTTCTCACATCAACCGGGGGCACAGGCTGGTGGCCTAAAGCCCGTCCCACTGCCCGCCCCGCACCACTTCTTACTGAAATCTCCTGCTGTTCGCAAGACTTCCTGAAGCCTGAAGTCTTTGAGATCAAGTCCAGAAGATTCTTCCCTTGGATGCTTCTGCAGTGTGTGTTTTTGTGTGATGGGTTCCGTGTAACCCAGTGACATGCATCATACTTGAAATATTTCCACTGCTGACAAAATAAATCAGCTCTCCCTGCCATAGTGCTCAGCTTATTAGGGGAAAATGGAAAAAGGGGCATTAAATATTAATGCTGCATATTTTCCTCTCCCTTGGTGCCTTCTATGCTGCTGATCACTGCCCAGCCAGTGTAGCCTTCGGTCTTTTTTCTCCCGATGATGACAGGGGACAGAAGGGAACTTTGACAAGACAGGGAGGGACACGAGTATGAAATGGGGCTCCAACTGGTTTTCTAGGTTCTGGCTTGGGAGCGTCCTTGTCCCCATCAGATGCCAAGGACGATAGCAGTGTGAGACTTCATTTCCGGCGGAAAGCTTGCCACGCTGCTGGTTCGGCATGGAAGTATTCTCAGTGAGGAGAAAGCACAGTTTCAAGCAGGAAAGGTGTTTTCTGAGGTGGCAGGTTGGAGAGAAGTGAGCCTTGGAGGTGTGATTGATAAATCCTGAGCTAGCAGGCTGAGGGCACCCCTGGCTAGTCCCCTGGTGTGTTCATTTTTGACGAACCTTCAATAAAGCTGCCCGCGCTGGTTAGCTCAGGCCGCCAAGGAGGTGTGGGTGGAGGCAGCTTTCAAGGCCTCGGATGAAAATTCTCCCAGAGATGTTGGAGTTTCCTTTGGCTTAGTTGTGGAGACCTCCGCATACAAATAAAAAACTAATCCCTACGAGAAATATTCTTTTAAAAATGCCGAGAAGGTGGATTTCTTGAGTTTTTTTTTTCAATGAATTTTTTATCACACAAGTAATGCATTAATCTAACTTTGTAAAAATTAAATCATTACACCTGGGCTACAGAGGCTTTCCCCGTCCCCTCCTGGTCCTGATGCCCTCCTGAAAAGTACAGACCTGGAAGGATCACAGCTGATGGTCCCAGGGGAAGGGGAGACGCTGAGGGTCTTGTTTGTTTTTGACGGTCATTCTCAAAAACACTTCTGTTGTTTTCTGGTGAAATCTACTGTGGTTTGGCCCTGTGACTGTTCTCTTATCTCCCCGGATGTCCTTTCTCCTTCACTCATACCATGGACACATAGACCTGATAAATGTCTTCCAATGACCGATTGGATCCTCTGTGTTTGAGTCCAGGATCCTTTAAGGGCTCTGCATCCTATGGCACCATCTGCTTGGCTTTAGACACTTATCATAACCCACTCTTCACTGCTCCCTCCTCGTCTCCCTGTCCCCAGTCCTCTTAGGCCTGGCTGGCTATGGCTTCTCTCTTCTGGGCCAGCGTGTGGGCCTTTGCTCGTACTGTTCCTCTCTCCCCACTTTCCTCCTGATCGTGATCTTATTTTAAGACTCCATGTCTTCTGTGAAGCTTTCTATTGCCTGTGGTGGCACCCTGGGCCTTTCATCTTAGAACTCACCTCAGTCAGCACTGGATGTCTGGGAGGGAAAGTTCTCGTGCAGGCTGCATTTCTTCCTATTTCCTCCCCAACCACAGTCTTTCAGCTCAAGGCGATGCCTCAGTGGTCATCATCAGAGCTGTTTTTGAGACCTCCTGTTTGCCAGGCTGTGTCCCTGGCTCTTGGACTGGGGGAGCCTGTGTCCTTTGTCAAAAGTCCCATAGCTGGTATGCGTTAGAGACAGGAGTCAAACCCAGGGCTGAGTCCCAAGTGCACGAATGATAAGAATAAATGCGTGGTGTACACCTGGTGGCATGCTCCCCCTAATTTTGTTAGCCTGGTGGCCCTCTTCCTAGATACCCCATATCCGTATCCATGGAGGGTTCCCAAAGGGCCAGCTCTTGAGTTTGTGGTTCCCTCTGCCTGCTCTTTGTGCGGGCGGATGCCAGGAGAGCTAAGATCTGGAGAGGTAGAGAAGGGCTGGCTACCAGGCAGGTGCAGGCCTCCAGGGACTCCGGCAAAGCTGGCAACAATTTAGGTTAAATGAGAGTCCAAAGGCCAGTGCGAGGAGAGATTATGGGAAGGCATCATCCACGGCTGTTTACAAATGAGAATGAGAAACCCTAAGTGACTTTCTTTCTGGAGGGAAGACATTCCCTTGAGGAAAAATTAGGCAAATTGTGTGCCTGTTTGGGCCATGGGGCTCAAATCCTCATGGAGAAATTAACTTGTCACCAAATTGGCTGTCACTTGTGCTTTTTTTCCGTGGCCTTCTGTGTTTCAGCATCACCGAATCCACAGGGAGATGTGAATGCACAAATCCTCACACCCCAGCACTTGCATCAGGGGTAAGGGGACTTCATTTAGGGTGCTTCACAGGCTCCTGGAATGTTCTAGCCACCACTCAGCTATTCCTACAAAGGATAATAATAACCTGTTTCCTCTACTGCACCTGTCAAAGTCTCCCATACCCTTTGGGGCTTATAAGCCTCCCAGCTCCTGAGCTGCTCTCTGTCATAGTTCTTCTCTCCTAATCAGAATGAACTGCTGAGACAGAGTGTTAGATTCCTGGTGCCAAGGGGATTAGCAGATGGTACACGAGAAAATGGTTCAGCGGCCAAGTAAGTATGGGAAATGCTCTTGCAAGGGTCTTGCTGCAAGACTTCTCAGAGCCTTCAATGTGCTAATGTGCTGATTAACTCTCCTGGAGGGCATTGACCTTACTTGCCCCAAATCTCTGATCGTGGAACCCTTTTTAGAATAGAACATCTGTTTCCAGAGGCTGATGGTCTATGCCTCACACTGTAGGACACACTGGGGCGGAGAAAAAAATGAGAAGCCTGGAGCTGAGCAGACACGTCTCCACTGCCCCTAAGTCCCGAGCCTTCTGCGTCTCTTGCCTCCCCTCAGAACCTGGAGGATAGACATCCTCAAGGAGTTGTTAGGAAGATTAAATGAGATACAGTTCTGGGTGTCTAGTGTGAGCGCCATTAACGTTGGATTCTTTCCCCTCCCACCCGACCCCAACACGAGACCTCCATAACACTGTACACCGCTCTCGGGACCTTTGAGGGCTGACCTGCGTAATAGCTATTTTTGTGCACATTTTTTCCCTTCTCTCACGAGGTCATGAGCCATGGGGCAGAGATTGTATCTTAGTTCCTTTCTATCTCAGCAAGGAGCTTGACTCATAAAAGGTGCTGATACACAGTAATTATATTCACATTGAATCTTGTCACGTTTTCCATTACATGGGATCACAAGAGTCTATGGCTTTCTTGGAAAGTCTTTAGGCTGGGGTAGGGCCTATCCATGAAATAACTGACCTGTGGAGTAAGTGGGTTCTCTTTTAGGTTCACTGAATCTTTGCTGTGCATAGATACATTTTAAATGCTTTTTTTCCTCTAAAATAAATAAATAAATAAATAAATAAATAAATAAATAAATAAATAAATAAATAAATAGATAAATAAACAAATAAAGTTAGCTGCTCAGTGTAAAAAGATTAGAAAACAGAAAAAAATATAAAAAAGAAAATTAAAATTCCTGCACACACATATGATTACATTACAAACATGGATCATTTTGTTCAAACCACTTTAAAAGCTGCTTTGTTCACTTAACCATATATAGTAAACATAGGTCGATGTCATTAAATATTCTTTTGCAACATTTTATATGGCTGCCTAGTATTCTGTTATGTGGACAAAACATCATTTATTTAACCAATCCCTAATTTTGGTTGCTTCCATTCTTCTCTACTATAAACAATAAAACAATGAAACAATGAACATTCATCTAGCAAATCTTTGAGAAAGGCCAAATCTGGCCGACTGTTTTTAAATAAAGTTTTATTGAAATAACACCATACACATTCGCTTATATATTGTATATGGCTGTTTTTGCTCGACAATGGCAGAGGTAAGCAGTGAAATGAAAAAACTTAAACTCTTTACTATCTGGCCTTCCATAGGAAAAGTTTACTGTTCTAGACACTGCCCTCAGGCAAGAACTTAGGTGTTCCTTGATTTTGTGCTAAGTTTGAAAAAAAGAGCAAACATATTTGTGAGGTCATTGGTCATCTTCCTAGAGTAACCTCTGTATTAGTCAGGGTTCTCAAGAGAACCAGAACCAATTGTGTGTGTGTGTGTGTGTGTGTGTGTGTGTGTGTGTGTGTGTGTGTGTAAAGACATGTATTATAAGAAAATGGCTCACATAGTTATGGAGGCTGACAAGTCTTGATATCTCCGGGGTGAGCTGGCAGGCTTGAGACCCATTAAGAGTTAAACTTACAGTTCATGTCTGAAAGTAGGAAACAAGCCAATATCCTAGTCTGAAGACCATTGTCAGGCAGGAGGAATTCTCTCTTACTTGAAAGAGGGTCAGTCTTTTTGTTCTAGTCAGGTCTTCAACTGATTATATGAGGCCCACCCATATTAGGGAGGGCAATATACTTTTCTTGGTCTACTGATTTAAATGATAATCTTATTTAAAAACACCCTCACAAAAACACCCAGAATAATATTTGAACAAATATTGGCACCCTTAGGCCCAATCAAGTCGACATATAAAATTAACCATTACAACCTCCTAGTTGCCAAATTCAATTCTGACTTTTCAACACTCACACTCTTATCCTTTTGCATATTTCAAACCAAACACCATTTTTCACATTATTGAAAGTTTTGCCTCTTCTGTCCTCTTCCTCAAGTCTTTGCAGAATTTCTTTCTCCTCAGTCTGCGATATAGTTTGGGGTTAAGAGCTTGTGCTGTGGGGACAGACTGGCCTGGCTTTAAATCCTGGCTTCCTTGTTGGGTGGTATTTACCTTGAGCCTTCATTTCACTGTCTAAAAATGAATCTAATCAATGTCTGTGTTTGAGATGTGCTTAGCTCTATATTCAAAACATGTTAAGTGATCAGTAAAGGATAACTGTCATGTCCGGGCTACCTTTGTCTACGTCTCTTCCATGTCTACTTTTCTTTTAAATGATGGTGTTCTCCAGGCCTCTCCTTTTTTTTCTATTCTGGCCACTCTTTGGTTGAGAATTACTGCTCAGCTGGCTGAGCACACCCCCACCCCCACATTTTCATGTATAATCCATGCATATAAAACTTCTGTAAATTTCAGATCATTACTTGGTGGCCATTTTCCCAGTTTAGAACCTTTTATCCAAAGCCATCAAATGACTTTCAAAACAATTGTTAACCTTTCCCCCTTACAAAAATTCAAATTTGTAATAAAACTTTGACTTCAAAAAAAAATTTTGCTTCAACTTAGTTATTACTCTCTCATTCCCTGCTTGCTACCCATCCCCCAACACTTTCCATCAGAAGTCTAAATGCAGATAATTTCATATAATTTCATTGGATTTAAATTGAACAGAAAACAACAACAGCAACAACAAAACATGAGTCCAATTCCTCCTGGCCAAAGAATGTTTCCAGAAGGTTTGAAGGCTCATCAGTCTCATCTCCCAAATCGTGGCTCATTCTCCAAAGCAGTTAACTGCAATCAGTTTTTGAGTTTTGAAATGTCGCCTGATTTTCCTCACTTCTTGAAAAGAAACAAGAAACAAAAAGCGAGAGAGTACACACATATTCCAGGAGAGCTGGCACTTCGTACTGTGAGCCACTTATCGTGATCCAAAAGATGTACTCAGAGGCATAATTAATTGGAACTTATTTCAGTGGAAGTTATTTCCCTTCATCTCATTACAGAAACAAAAGAAGATTATAGGCCAGGGGATCCACGAGGTTTCAAGAGAGTCTACTGATGAATGAAGTTGGAAGAAGTTGACACAGAGTCAGAGATAGTTAACATCCAGAAATTCTTACAAAGAAATAGCAATTGTTTTCCATTAATTCTGCCTTGCCTCTTTGATCTTAAATGGCACTGTGGCTGCAAGTTAAGTGCAAAGCTACCCTGTCATTAAAGGCCCCCAATGATCCTGTCCTGAAGAAGGGTTCTTCAAGAAGTTGGAAGATTCAAAATAACAACAATAATAACAAAAACAAGCAAATCGACAAAACCCCAGAAAAATGCAAATAGGCACAGAATCCTTTAGAGAGCTGCTCTATTGTAAATCTGCCATCCATACTTGTTGTGACAAGTGCATCCTCATTAATTTATCACTCCGGTCAATAGGGAAATGGATCGAGGTGGGCCTGAAAACTGGGTCACAACTGTCTCTTTTTGGAAGATAAAGTAATTAAATGAAGGAGAGGGTTGGGAGAGGATGCAGTTTGGGAGACACTTGAAGGATTTTAAAATTTTTATTAACTTTGTTGGGTTGACATTAGTTAATAAAATTATATAGGTTTTAAGTGTACACTTCTATAACATCATCTGTATATTATCACTACCCAAAGTCATATCTCCTTCTGTCACCACATATTTGATCCCCTTTATCCTCTTTTATCTCCCCACAACGCTTTCCCCTCTGGTAACCACTGTACTGTTGTCTATGTATATCAGTTTTTATTTGTCTGTCACTTTCAGTTTTATATCCCACTTACGAGTAAAATCGTATTGTTCTTGACTTTTTCTGTCTGACTTAAATTGTTTAGCATGATATTCTCAAGATCCGCCCATGTTGTTGCAAATGGCAATAGGTCATCTTGAAATATGGCTGCGTAGTATTCCACTGTATACATGTACCACATCTTCTTTATCCAATTCACTAAACGACCTATTTTTGTCCTCTTTTGCTTTTCCTATGGGTCTAAGAGCATCTCTGAGGCTCCCAGAAAGAAAGCTTGTGGAAGTAAGAGCCCCAACATTTGTGGCAACTATTTGAGATGCCAAAAACAAGAAGAGGCTCGGGGGACCTGTATTGTCAGTTTGTATCCTCTTCCGAACCAACAGACTTAGCCCCAAATCTTTTAACATTCTTTCAGTTCTGGAAGGTGCCTAAGGCCATTAACCATTCCTTAAATTCTGGAAATAGGGGGAGAAGGGTACATATGGCGGCAAAGTGAGGATGTTATCACCTAACACGGCTGGTGGTCAGGCTTCATGCTCAAAATTGTCCAATTAAAGAAATAAAAAAAAAATTGTAAGCTCTGTAGGGAAAAATGCAAATAAGGTGGTTTGGAGTTAAGAATTTGAGTGGTTTGGTGGTTAAAATTATGCTCTTGTTTATGAGGAGAATGGATTTTAAGAAAGTCTGTATATAGTTGGGTGAATTAGGCAACCATCTATTATGTAATTGAGTGAGAACACAATCCATCATAATGGTGGCAAGGCGGGCCAAGGCCATGGCAGATTTAGGGGACATGTGCTTTTTCATTCTTTCTGCTTTAGCTTTTGGAAAAGTAAGAATTTAGAAGTTCAGTTTCTCTTTCTCTCTCTCTCTCTCTCTCTCTCTCTCTCTCTCTCTCTCTCTCTCTCTCTCCTCTCACTTGCTCGGACTGGTAAAGGAGAACTAGCCAATGCCTTGCAGACCTGCTGTTGTGTGATCACAAAGATGCCTTGATTCCATGGACACCAGATGTTTCTGGGAACAGGGCTGGTCTCCTCAGGACCGCCCCCCCCCCCCGACATCGCTGACTGTAGTAGAGCCACTCTAGCAGCTTTGGAACGCTGGGATGCTTCCTTCTGTGTGGCCTGTCATTCTGCCTACAATTCCACCTGTTTGCTACTTATTTCTTTTCACTTGAGAGCTGGTCGGTTTTCCAGACACTCTAATCGTACGTCTCTTAAAGATTCAGCGCGGCCCCGTGGAGAGAGCCTGTCCATGTTTAAGGCTTGGCTCTGCCACTTATCAGCTGTGTGATCTTAGACCTGACAAAGCACTGTCTGGGCCCAGGAGATGGAGCTTCAGGGATGTGATCTGCTCACTTCCCATAGCAGTCGTGAGGTTCAAGGAGGTGCTGTGTGGGACAGTGAAGGGCCGTGGGAGGAGCCCAGGAGGACAGAACCTCAGCATATCAATTACCATCTTAGCTGGACTTTAAGAAGTACATGCGGCTAGGTCCCACCAGAGAGGGGCTTGGAAGAGATGTTAGAAGGGGTCCTGAGCAGAAACCCTGACTTGGGGACCAGCCAGAATCAAGTTTAGGTTTCACCTTTACCATCTACCATCAATTTGGGCAAATTTTCCACATCCATACGTTAGTATAATTGTACCATAATGTCGTAAAGAATGATTGAAGGAATTTAAGCAAAGTGTCTAGAATAGCAGTCCCCAACCTTTATGGTACCAGGGACCTGTTGGTGGTCCTATGAGAATCTAATTCCTGATGATCTGAGGCGGAGCTGAGGCGGTGATGCTAGCACTGGGGAGCAGCTTCAAATACAGATGAAGCTTCACTCACTCACTTTCCACTCACCTCCTGCTGTCTGGCCCGGTTCTTAACAGGCCAGTATCTGTCTATGGCCCAGGGGATGGGGACCCCTGGTTTAGAGCATAGTTTATGAACTCAGTAAATGCTAGCTTTTATTAGTGGCAGAGTGGAGTGGATGGACTCCCAGCTCTAATATCTGCCAGCTGAACAACTTAAGGCGAAATATTTAATAACTCTCTCTGAGCCTCAGCTTACTTATCTGTGAAATGCAGTGACAATGCCTATTTTATATGGTGGTTTTGGAGGCTAAAGGAAATGTATATGTAAGGTCTGGTACTGACAGGCGCTCAGCTCTTACTATTACTGTTGTTATTTTGAAGAAGTTTATCTTTTATCGAGGGTTCCAGACTAAGAACAGCAAAGCAATGGGCCAATGGAGAGGTTAAGTGGATTGTTCCATATAGAGGGCTCCAGGCTAAATGGGTCCCAGCTTTCTCACTAACGGTGGCAAGTTCCCAAATGACTTTGCCTGCCAAGTTATTTGTTTCCTAGCAGGGAAATAATACATGGAACTTGGCCACTGTAGGCTGGAGTCTCACTGTTTTCTGGGAGTCACCTGATGTCAGGATATGCAACTTGAGTACCTGGTCCAGAACGGGGAGCTCTGCCAGGCCATAGACAAAGGCTCCTTTGGTCCCTAAAATGGTGTTGGCCACTGCCTTGGCCAGGTGTCTACCAATGGGCTTTCAAGGGTCATGTGACCATCCCTACTTAGATCTTTAGATAGAAACTTGGGCCAACGTTGTGAGGATAGAAGAAAAAATAGATTTTCACTGCAAAATACCTGGACAGATTTAGTTGACACTAAAGAAATCAGCCTTCTTACCCCAAGGGAGGAAACAGGCATTGTGGTGCCTCAGAAAAAGTACTGGGCTAGGAGTCCACCAGCAAGCCTTGACCCTCTCTGGTGACCTGAGCCCAGGGATTGCTAGTTTCAAGGAAAAGAAGCTCTTTAAATTTAATTCAAATAAAAAAGGCAGGTCTTATTATCAGTATTCAGGCAGTGTTCCTGGGATCCGGTTGCAGGACGTCTGGCTTAGCCTTGCAGCGAGTGGCAACTCACCACTTCTGACACCCAGGGACCCCGTTTCCACAGCTCTCCAGAACTTGCTCACCTCTCCTTCCTGAAGATGACTGTCCCTGCCAGTCTTCTCTCTGCTGCTCCTTACTTTGCCTGACCATGGCTTTGGCTGACCTTGGCACTGATTCCAGTCTTGACAACCTTGGCTCCTAATCAAGCTGTGATCAGGGGGAAATGGTCCCTTGATGCCATGGGCTGTTCCTTCTGGACAAGTGGACAGAGCAGGCTCTTTAGTAAGGAGATATTGCTGGCAAAAAAATCATGGACATTTTGGAAAAAATAGGTTCAGCTTTCTGGGTCTTTCTTTTCCTCAACTGTAAAATAATAATAATTATTATTATACTGACCATTAAGTGTCAAATTAAGTCATTTTACATATGGAACCCACTTGACCTCCCTGCCTTCTCCTCACTGCTCTACATGTTCAGACATCTGTGGCCATAAATAACTCAAACCTCCATCTCATAGAATCAAGGAAGTCCCTTCTTTAAGAAAGTTCCCTTCTCAAGAGTATTTCTGGGACCCTTGAAGAATGTGTGTAGTTCCACATATCTATCCAGGTGGTAGCTTGTCATCCCTCTCAGTCTCGTTCTGCGTTATTGCTCCTCTCCAGCTCAGCTGGGCATCTCTAGCGTCCTGTTCCCCAGGCTGCTGACACCCACCCTTGAGTATCTTCATCTCTAATATAGATGTGAGCTCCTTCCTTCAGTCCCCAAAGCACAGTTCAAACAGAATAAAAATGGTATAACTTCCTCCCTACCTTTATTGAGCTATGATTGACAAATAAAAATTATATGTATTTAAGTTGTACAAGGTGATTTTTTTAAAAATAAAAAAGGAATCACTTTACTAAATGTTAAGGGGTAGCAGAATTGAACTAAAAGACTCAACTTGACCTTGCACAGCTTCTCCTGGGCTTTCATGTGGCTAGGGTATCCAAAAGGGACCCTCAGAACATTTCTGCTGAGCAGTCAAAGCCATTCTCAGAGGAAAAGTTCCATCTTTTCCAGTCCCAAGTCCACCTCATCCTCTTCAGCAGTATTCAGCCAAATTTCCAGGAAGCCTGACAGTGGGACTTTCATTACCTCTGGAGGAAACGCCCACTGCCACCTATCGGGTCACTCTCAGACCCAGTCACAGCCCGCTGGCTTCACCAAGTCTGGCCTCTTCAGCTCAGTAGCCCACACACCAGCGAAGGCCCAGTTTTGGGGGCTAACCCTACATCTCCCTCCTCATGGGGGCTAGGTATTGGCACTGGATCATGTGTGAGCTCATTTTTTTCTCCATAAAACAAACTAATCTCCCAAGAATATACAGTGATTTTTCAGGCACTGGACAGTGTAGTTCCAAGTTTTACAGAAAAAGAATTTCTGACTTTAGAATTTATCTGGAGACTCTCCAATTGACATTTTTAAATGGGACACGTTTGGATAAGAACTGGCCTTACCAGTAGGACCAAAATGGCCCTGTGACCTGGCCCCTCCTTAAACAAAGGAAGTATCTGTTCCAAAAACAGATTCATTTTTTCCCCCTCATAAACTACAGAGAATGTCTGAAATTCCCCAAATGGCCACTTTCCAACCTCAAATGCTTTAAATCCCAGTCTCTTCCAGATGCCTTGTTCTAATAAATTATCTCCTTTGATACTCTCAACAACTCTATGAGGTAAGGTATGGCTTTCTTCATTTTACAGATGGGGAAATTGAGGCTCAGATTTGATAATAAGTCTAAGGCTAGTAAATTGCAGGGTGGGATTCAAACCCAACTTGGATCTTTGTCTTCTATCCCCCTTGTCCCTTGACACTTTCTAGTTCTGATAGTCTGTGATTCAGAGGTGCTTATGATACTGGAAGGTTCTGACTCTGGCATGTGGGAAGGCAGCTGTGACTCACAAGACGTGATGTCAAAAGATAGTGTGGGCTGCCTGGTTTGCAGGGCCCAGTGCAAAATGGAAACGTGGGCCCTCGTTCAAAAGTTATTAAGAATCCAAGACCACAGTGGCAGAGCATTAAACTAAGCACAGGTCTCTGTGAGCACCAGGCCCTGAGCAGTTCACAAGCCTCTGAGGCTGGCAGCCTGGACAAGTCACCTTGCTCCTGGGAGGAACATGGACCACGGATTGACACTGGGAGGACACCGGGTTTTATCTAGGGAAACTTGACCTGCTCTGTGTAATGTGTATAACTGTCAAAAAAAAAAAAAAAAAAAAAAAGCAAGAGATTGAAGGATTGGATGTACCAGATAAAATTTTCAGTTTAGTTGCTTTCATTCCTTTCCTATTGTTGTTGTTTTGAATAATCCGTGTGGCTTTTGAAGAAATTGCTCGAACCAGTTTGAGCTTTAATAAGACATGAAAAAGTTGGAGGCAGAGGGGACTTGGTGATAAAAGTGGAGCGTTCACTCGGTGCTGCAGGCGTGGAGGCAGAGGAGCCCGACGCTTTGTGCTCATCAGAGGCAGGTGGGCGGTTAGGGGCAGAGGCGGGGAGGGGCCGGGTGGCAGACAGCTGTGAGCGATGGTGCTCGGCTCTGAACAGCAGAATGACAACTGGAAACATAAAAGCCAAGGGGGAAAGTGAGAAGGAAACAGAGAAAAACAAACCCGCAACTTTACAACAGTCACCTGAACAAGGGAAAATTAGAGAGAAAAAGGCTAGTCAGGATGGTTAAGTGGTGGGCACCCCCGCAGGAAGATGGCATCCCCCAATTTTTTTCCCTGAGGATGAGGCTTTTGGGTACTTGGCTGGCTCTCTCCAGGAAGCAGGATTTGCTAGAGGATTTAATTCCAGATCAAGACTCCCAAATTCTCGGGCAACTGGGGTTTGACTACACCCTTGAGAGCCTGCTTCCAGCTTTGCAGGATTCTTTCCAGGGTCACTGAGCATCCCACATGCAGCTTGGAGCTGACTTTGGGAAAGTAATGGCTAACAGTCAACTGTGGTCCCTGTCCTCCTAGAATTCTCAGTTGGAGGGGCAGCCAGAAAAATGAACAGGCAGGTGTGACAGGCAGGGGATGTATCGAGGGGAACACAGAGTGTCGGTCGGGTGGGGAGGGCCTCACCTAGAGAAGGCCTCTCCCTGGAAAAGGACAATGTATGCAGAAATCTGAAGAATAAGTAGAATTTATCCAAGTGTTGGGGATGGTGGGTGTGAGAAGGGGATCCCAGGCTAAGGGAAAAGCATGTGCAAAGTCCAGAAAGTATGAAAGAGGCTGTTGCACTTAAGGAGAGACCTTTCTATCAACGAATGCTAACTGTTGGCTACCACATGCATCAGTACTAGTAAGCATTCCATGCACACAATTGTGTCACTCTCCTTCTAAGGGTAGGCCCTTACCTGCTTTCCTATTCTCTCAATTCTTTCCATTTCATAAAACAGTTGGCTCCGTCCCTAGGATTTATTCCATGTATTAGCAGAAAGCGAATTCAACTGCTATTTCAAAGATCAAAATAGCATTGACTTAAGCAAGAAAAATGGAAATTAACTTCACCTTCATGAGATTTCCCAAGAAGAAGCAGCTGGTTGATGAGGTGGCTCTGTAGAGGTGAGGACTCAGAACTTCACACTCTCATTTTTCCATCAACTCTGAGATGTTCTTGAATGCATACTCCCTAATGGCTCTCCACATGTCAGCTTTCTGTGAGGCAAGATAGAGAGACAGAGGAGTATACCCTCTTTTCTTTTAAGGTTATGGCATGGAGATTGCACATATCATTTCTGCTTACATCTCATTGGCCAGAGCTTAGTCATGTGACCACACTTAGATGCAGGGAAATCTAGGAAATGTAATCAAGCTGGTTTCCAAGTTTAACAAAAGCTCAGAGGTAAATGGATATTCAGACAACTAGCTGTCACTATCCTCTTTCTGGTTTGTGATCTCGGAGATCTGTCTTCACAGCCTAATATCACAGCAAACATCCTCTTGTTTGGTTTAGTCCTGGGGTCCCAGTCTCTTGTGTGGACAGAAGAAAGGGAGAGAATATCAATGCTAGAGAGCCAAAGATCATAGCCTGTGCCCAAGCTAAGATTTATGAAAGACGAGTCAAGGGATTAAACATTTATGGGATGTTTTAAGTCAATAAATATTCTTCTTTTCAGGGCAGGGCAAGGGAGATTACTTACTTTATTTGAAGAGCTTTATGGGTTGGATTAAATGCAGAGTCAGTCCTCATTTGGGCCTTAAATTCTTTCTGTTGAGAAGAAACAATGAAGGCCATGGACTCGCCCATAAGCTTTCATTCCTCAAGGTCCAGCCTGGATTCCCCAGGCTTTGTTCCTTCACAGGAGAGGAAGGAAAAAAGTGGCAGATTGACAAGAAAAGCTGGCAGGTAGTAAATGCATTCCCCAAAGAAAACCTTTGGGAGCAAGGGAGGTGGGCCATCCTGAGTGAATGGGTTCAACTAGACAGATGATCTAGATAATCCAATAAAACACTTCTTGTTTTTGTGACTAATCCAACTGTCATACTCCATTTCCAGGAGCTCAAACTGTCAAAAAGTGATTCTGAGTCTCGACGTTCACTTTCCAGTTTGCCCAGAACTAAACTTTCATCTCAGTCTTATTTACTTCCAAGCTGCCTACTCGTATCTCAGACAATAACACACTAAGTAAGAAGAATTTAGAAAAGGAGCAAAATCATTTTGTACTCTCTAGAGCTCAGCACTCATAATTTTGGGTTCATCAATTCCCTGATCTTCTAATCATGCTAGATAGTATGAAGATTCTTTGTATTTATCTCTTACACCAGGTTGAGAGGTTCTGAGGAACAAATCTTCATCTCAGTTTGTGCGATCTCCCCAGCATCCGGGTTGGTGTCTGACATGTAGGACACATTGAATCAATGTTTGTTGAATTGCTGACTTCATTTGATTAGCCAAAGTCGTGGCTTTTTTTAAGTTAACCCACTGTCCCATTATCAACAGCATAAGTGTTCAGGATGCCATATTTTTATTGTATTTGCATGCTTTCTAGCTGTGACTCCCTTCTCTCCCTCCTCCTACCTTCCCTTCAGAGTCCATTGCTGTCTTTAAAAATGGAAGACGTGCTTATCAGAGGCTGGAGAGAGTTCATGCATCATAAAAATTAATGATATGAGAAAATCATTTGGCAATTTTTTATTAACTAAACAAACATACACTTGCCTTAAGACCCGGCAGTTGCACTCTTGGATATTTATTCCAGAGAAATAGGAACTTATGTTCAGACAAAAACCAGTATGTGATGTTCATAGCAGCTTTATTCATAATAAAAGAAAACTAGAAACAATCCAAATGTCCTCCAATGGATGAATGGTTAAACACCCTCTCATATATCCACACAATGGAACAGTCTTCAGCAATACAAAGAAACAAACTTCTGAGACATGCAATGTATTAGTTTACTATGGCTGCTGTAACAAAGTACCACAAAACTGAGAGGCTTGAACAACAGACATTTATTACTATACAGTTCTAGAGGCTAGAATTCCAAGATCAAGGTGCCAGTAGGGTCATGCTCCCTCAATTGGTGCTAGGGAGGAAACTGTCTCTGGCCTCTCTCTAGCTTTTGGTAGTTCCTTGGCTTGTGACAGCATAACTCTGATCTATATGGCATTCTTCCTATGTGCACATGTGTGTCTAAATTTCTTCTTTTTATAAGATCACCATTCATAGAGACCCTCCCTACTCTAGTATAACCACCTGTTAACTAAGTACATTTACAGTGACCCTATTTTCACAAGAGCTCACATTCTGAGGTACTGGGGGGTTAGGACTTCAACTTATGAATTTGAGAGGGACACAATGTAACTCATAATACACAGCAACGTGGATAAGGGCATTATGCTTAGTGAAAATAGCTGATCTCAAAAGATTTCATACTCTATGATACCATTTATGTAAGATACACAAAATGACAAAACTATAGAGATGGAGAACCAGTTGGTGGTGGCCAGGAGACAGAGATGGGGTGGGGAAGGGGTAGGTCTATAAAGTGGAGCTAAGGAGAGTTTCTTTGTGGTGATGAAATAGTCTGGATCCTATTTGGTGGTGATTATACGAAGTTACATGCAGGATCAAATTGCATTGACCTACACCCCCTTCCCTCAACACAGAGGAGAACATAAAAAACTGGTGAAAACTGAACAAGGTCAGTGGTTGAGTTAGCAGTATTGAACCAATGTCAAATTTCTGGTTTCGATATTGTACTAGTTACATAACATGTTACCACTGGAGGAAGCTGGGTGAAGGGCTCACGGGACTATATACTATGCTTACAACTTCCTTTGAGTCTGTAATCATTTCAAAATAAAAAGTTAAAAGGAATTAATGATACAGCTTTGTTGGGGGATGAGAGGGAGGACATGAAAGACTGGGATTATAGATTATGGATTACTGATCTGGTCATAATCCTGAAAAGGCTCTTTGCCTCCTAAATTGCATGTCATATGCAGTCACACCACCTTCCTTCTTTACTAGCAAAGTGAGGAGCTTGTTCAGGTGAGATGGATGGTGGAGGGCAGCGAGATCAGTGCACGAATGTTTGTTTATTTCCCACTAGACTTCTACCCAGGACTTGACTTTCCAGATTTTCAGATTCACGGTCGGTGAAATCTGGTCTGGCAGCCCCTCTGTGAGGACTTTACCTTCTTAGATCAGAAATCACCCAACTCATCCACTCACCCCTTTCCTTAAAGTCTTCGTGCTTGAGGAATACTTTGTTCTGCAGGTCTGGAAGCCTGCCTCCCTCTCAGGCTGGAGCACCCTGCTCCACGCCCACCTTAACCTGTGTATGGATTAGGACCAATCCCCTAAATCGGACTTGCTCCATGCTGTCACCTGGGTCAAACCAGCTTCTAGAAAGTTGGCTCTCTAGAATCTGAACCTTGATTCAAATGACCCTGGTTCCAGCTGGCTCTGTTGAATGCAAGTTGCTTCTCCTCTCTGCCTGTTGCCTCAACTGCCCAGTGAGAGTAAATGCTTCCTATCTAGTCTTGAAGCCTGGAAATTATAAATCTTAAATATAATTGATGAGAAGCTTTCATGCAAATGCAAGGTTCTGTTATAATGACCTCATAATAATAATTTAATAGTGATTAATTATTAAGCATCTCCCACATAGTAAGTGCAAATGTTACCTCTTAATTCTCATAAGTGTCATGGACATTCTTGGACTATACCAAGCACATTCCACACCTGCCCAGAAAATTGCTCCTCCCCACACTCCTGACCCTGCTCACCTTGGCTGTACCTCTAAAAGCTAAAGGCATCTTTGTCTCTGAGTCTTGATCCAGAAGACCTGGGGCTTTGTTTGCTTTCAAGAGTCCACATCAACCTTTTACCCAAGATCCCTCAGGCAGTAGCATGTCCAAGCCAGCCTGACAGGCTCATGAGACCTCTTCCCAGGTCTGGGCTCAGCGGAAGAGGAGAGTATTTATACTGTGGAAGTCAATAAACATTATAAATCAGGGCTATGTGTTTGTTTCCCGAGAAAGCCATTCTTTCAGCCTAGGGAGATCCATTACAAATGATATTTCTGGTGGTGTATTAAGACAACCCTAAATTCCCAAGGTAGACAGGAAGATCTGGCTGTGTTATCATGGGCAATTTAGTTACCCTTTCTAGGTCCAATTTCCTCCTCTGCAAAAATGAGGATATCGACAGAGTCTAGCACCTACCCTAAAGCATTTCTCATGTTAGCTCTGCTTATTATAATGTTGGCAGCTATGATTTTTATTCTGAGGTTCCTAGTCTCTATTAGAGGGTAGCTTCTAAGCAGCTCATCACCCCACTCTTCTAAGAGATAATCCGGTATAATGTTGAGAGGACAGACTCTGGAAGCTTCCACTGGGATTCAAATTCTCACTCTGTTACTTATTAGCTGTATGAGCTTGGGCAAGTGACTTAATTTCTCTGTGGCCCATATTTTTCATCTGTAGTGAAAATTACAATAATTACATTAAAGCTTTGTTATGTATATGTTGTGTTGTATGTACATATATGTATGTATTAGCTGCATATATTTTTATTATAATCAGAAAAATTCTGGTTTCTATATAACATTTTATAGTTTCCTATAGGCTTTCTTTTCTTAAAAGGAATTTATTCAGGTGAAATTCACATAACATATCAACTATTTTGAAGCAGACAATTCAGTGGCATTTGGTACTTGCACAGCTTTGTGTAACCACCACTTCTGTCAAGTTGCAAAATATCTTCACTACTCCAAAGTAACACCCGTTACCCGTTAAGCAGTTTCTCCACGTTTCCCCTCCCTCCAGCCCCTGCCAACTACCTATCAGCTTTCTATCTCTACAGACTTATCAATTTTGAATATTTCATATAAATGGAATCATACAATACGCAACTTTTGTGCCTGGCTTCTTTCATTTAGCACGTTTTCAAGATTCATCCGTCATCGTAGTATGCAACAGTACTCCATTCTTTTTTATGGCTGAATAATATTCCATTGTATGGATAGTCCAAAATTTGTTTATCCATTCATCTGGTGATGGACATTTGGACTGTTTCCACCTTTTGGATATTGTGAAGAGCTGGTGGGCTTTTTTATGTAGCATTTTGCTTGATTTATTTTCTACAAGAATTTCTCACTAAGGATGCTACCAATGGGGAAAACTGAGTCTCAGAGATTCACAGCAGCTGCCCATTGAGTCAGCAAGGGAGTCAGGGGGAAAGAGATGGTCCATGGAAAGCGAGTAATGAGAAAAAGTTAAGGAAGGTATTCTTACCTGATGAAAGTTGCAGGCAGGGGTGAGGAAACCAGTAAGGGATGAGAAAGTGCCTAGAGCTTGCACCAGTGAAAAGCCACGACTACTCCTAGACATGCAGAGAGTGAGGAGCTGTGGCAAGGATCTGGAGAGAGTGTTAGGACAGGGCTGTCTGGCAGGAACCAAGGCCTTCAGAAAAGAAACCCATCAGCTAAAAATGCACAGCCCAGGGATAAGAGAGCTGGTGGAGGCGGGGGCATAAATACCAGGATTTCTCTCACCTCACACTCGCAGACCTCCTCCCTTTATCCACCAAACCCAAGTGGAAGCTGAGAGCAAGAGATCCAGCCCTCGGGGAACAGACTAGGGTGGAGAAGGATGGAGAGTGTGTCTGGGGGCAAACCAATCCTCTCTAAGTATAGCTTTTGTTACACAGCTGAGTTGGGGCTTGAATCAGGGCCGTCTGACCCCAACTCCTATGCTCTTTCCAGTCCCAGAGGCGAGTGCCAGCTGACTCATCTTCAGACTCGGTCCCTCCATTTCCCACAGCTGCCTTTCGCTTTCCCCTTCCTCCAGGAATCCGAGGGAGCCTGGGGTCTGCAAAAGTGCCTGCTCTTGTCTTTTGGCTCTCTCCTCTCAGCCTCCCCCTGCCTCGGCCCACAGAGGGCTGCTCTCCCTGTGGTGTTCCTTGTCCCTGCGCTTCCAGCGGGCCCCTGGGGGCTGGGCGCTTTTCTTCTTTCTCCCTAGTTTGTGTTCATTCCAAAGCCATCAGCGAGCCCCGGAGAGAAAGAGCTGAGAAAATCAGGGGCCGAGAGGCCGTTGTGAAAGGAGTCCACGGAGACAATGCGGCGAGTGCTTAGCGAGGCCCTGAATGCAGGGCTTGCCGGGCTGTGCCGGGCCCTCAACGTAGGCCTTTGTGCGCCTCTCTATTGACTGTCACTAAGCCCTTCAATGGGCTCCCATTGTGCTCCGAATAAAACCCACATCCCCCTGCCGCCCCCCAGGCCCACAGGGCTCCAGCTTCATCTTGTACCACACACCTCCCTCTCCTCCCCTCTTGCCTCCCTTCGGCTCTGGGCAAACCAAGCCATTTCCCACTTCCACCTGCGGATCCGCTGCCTGGGTGAGCCTCCATTCTTCCCAGGGGTGGCACCTGCTCCTGTTGCACGTCTCACATGTACTGTCACCTCCTTAGGAAGGTCTTTCTAGGCCTGAACTAGATCTACACCCCTGACCCCAACACCAGTTTTCGCACGTGGCATCCCTGCATCGTATCTCTCTCCCACTGGGTGCCACAAGGGCGTGGAGCTCTTTGGCCTCATTTCCTGCTCCCTGACAGTGCCTAGCAGAACCCAGCATAGAGTGGGCTCTGGAAACATGTTTGTTGAATCGTAAAGTGGGTGCAATTTTTCATATCTCAGCCATTTAGATTAGATTCCTCTATTTGGATTTCTGCTCTTAGATAACATAAAACACACATACACACACACGTCTGAACATGTGACTTGGTTGTTGTGCACTGTGTCTGCTTTCATCAGAGGTTCTGGCTCTTCTTATATGATTGTTAGGATATCGGAACACCCACTGCTTGTGTGCTGTGATAGCGAAACTGTGATATTCATCATAGGTCTCTCTGGGCTTGAACTCTGGCTACTAAATAACCATGGGGCCTTGTAAACAGGTCTTCCGGCCCACCATTCTGCTTCCCATCTCCACTCCTTGTCTATTTCTTTCCCCATGGCATGGGTCAAGACTTCAAAAATACTTGATTACTTCAGTTAAATGGTGTGATGTTGGCCTTCTTCTACTCTACTAATAAAGAGTACCTTGGTGGCACCAGCTACTAACTGGTAGTTATGGAACATGAGTGGGTAATGTGGTTGTGATTCTAACTTCTCACCTCAGTTTATCTTAGTGTTAGAATTCAAAGTCTCTTTTATATTGAAATTTTATTGTTGGACAGTGACCTAAGGAGAGGATGGCTGTGGATACATTATTGGAGGACCGTGGTGAGAGGCTCTGGAATAAGTGGCAGCAGAAGAGAGGGTATGTCAGCATTTGGTACCAGTTTTGCTGTTTCCAAGCTGAGAGGCTTAGGCAATCACTTCACCTCTTGGTCTTCAGTTGCCTTGGTTTTTTTCTCTGTAAATGAAGATGTCTAAAATGTCCTCCTCCAATGCCAAGGTTCCATTGACTTATCACTACCCTACCTTTGTGTGGTAACTCTACCTTCTTCCTCTAATCAAGAAAGGATCAAATAGAGACAGCCGTTGTCAGGATGCCCAAGGAAAAAGCGAACCAGGTGGGCAGTAAGCAACTCATCTCCACCCATGAACACAGTGCTTCCTTCTGTTTCTCCTCTTCTTTCTATGCTTTGCTTGCCTTCTCTTTTTTTCTCCCTTCACTTTCTTCTTTATACATTTAAAATGGTGAGGTGAACAACCTTCCAGCTCCCCAAGACTTAACACTTCTGTTAGTGCTTGTATGGTCTGTTACCCAACTCTGGGCATTTCAGAATCAACTTGTGTGCTTTGACAAAAACCTTAAAAGGCCAGGTTATGGTCCATCTTGCATTTTAGCTGTGCAAAAAAGGAGAAATACTCCTGTCTTAGATGAAATGCAGCTATTGTGAATTTCTGTAAAGGAAACTATTGTCACTGTTCTCACAGGCTCAGTTGTTTCTATGCGATTCATTCAGTGTGGTTAGCATGCAAGACTCCTTTAAATCTCCTGGTTCAGGATCTATTTAGTTTTACAAGTTAAGCCAAATTCCTTTTTTCCATAAGTGCCTTTCCTTATTCTTGGATAAAATCAATAAACCATGAAATGTCTCTATTGAAAAATGATATGACCAAGCCCTCCCTGAGAATTTAGGGGTTAAAATGTGGTTTGAGGCTTAAAGGCCCATTAAGGTGCTATTGGATTATGGTGAAATCCTTCTGAACATGAACTTTACTGCATTTTGACTTAGAAATGTAATCCAGCTCCAGGTCCTCAATCTACAGTTGCCAAACACGGCTTTTAGAATACATTAGTGCTGATGAAGGCAGCAGCTTGGCATAACAGCCTGAAAATACGATTCCTTCAGTCTCTACTTTCAATGACCTAGAAAGAGAACCATTTCTCCACTTGGCTCTGGGAGAAAATGGTAACCAAATTATCAGCGAGGGAGTGTTATTGAATTAACATATGACATAGGTAAATTACATATGAATTTTCTTAAGACTTTGCCATCTTGATTTTGAAATATACATTATAAGGTTTTGTTCTGAGCTATAACAAACTTTATGTCATCGAGTTGAGTATTCATATTTCACAGACCAAGAAACCAAGGCCCCATGCGGGAACTGTCTCATCCAATGTAGCCCATTAGTAATGCCTTACTCAAACTGGGGGAACTGGGGTTCAGTGGTGTGATGTTTAATGTTTAGTACTTTCCAGAAGGAAAGTTTTAGCTTGGAAGATGTTTTGTTTTGTTTTCATCAATGATGGACGGTATTAGAGCAAGATGATTATGGACTCTAGGCTTACACAGTCCTGGGTCTGAGGCCCAGCTCTGTCACTTGCCACCCTGGGTCATTAGGCAGACTCCTATCCTTTCTAAACTTCAATCTCCCCATCTGTAAAATGGGAAGGATGGGGATGACCGCAGAGGCTGCCTCAGGGGTAGTGGCAAGGATTCAGTGAAACAGTGTAGCAAAGCTTAGCTTTAGATATGGCCGGGCCTTTAGATGAAGTTGGGGTCATTGTGAAGGTGCTTCTCTGCCATGTCTTTATGAATCCAGATTTCATAAATAGAGTCAATGGTCTCAGAGAAAAAATAATGTGCTGTATCACCATGTGTTGCCATTATCTCCATGTTGAGCTTTTATAGGTTAAACTATGACATGAATGCTTGCCCTGTATAGGGAGTTCATACAGAAATCCTCCATAAAGCATCTCTGAGCTAAGCAAAGACTGATGTTCATAATGACCAGATGGACATATCATAGAGAAACTAGAGAATTTTTTTTAATATAAATGCCTGGCACGCAGAAAGCAACAAACTAACATCTGTTGAATTAAATTACATTGAATGAGGAGGTAGGGAGGTTTTTTGACCAGATTTAACAGAACCCAGGAAACAGATACTCCATTTAAACCTTCTAATTCCATAGAGCAGGGATGACAAATACCACTATCATATTCCATGCCCAAGGCAGACATTACTAATCCATCCCAGCACTCTTATCTTGTAAACTTATATTTGTGTGAATTTACCACTTGGCAATGGGTACTTGGAGAGTAACGTTTATGTTCTGTTTCTTCTTTATTTCCCACACATCTCATTGAAAGATATTTAATGCTTTCAGAATAAGTGAACTTGGAGGGGTTTAGGAGGTTTCCCAAAGCTACATAGGAAGTTTGGCAGTAACTGAGTTTGACTCAAATTGAAACATAGACACAGGTGTCAGGCAGGTGACGATGAAAACACCATCTTTATTTCTACCTTCCAGATGAGGTTGGAGGAAGTGACTTGGGTCCATGGCATCCAGCAACAGTGAGTCAAATGATGAAACCCAAATGGAGACAGACTTACCCTGTTAGATACCTGCAGACCTAAGGTCCAAAGCACATCTCCACTTAGTGCCCCACCTCCCAAGGAGCAGAGCCTAGTATTAAACTCAGGGAGTGGAAGGACAGAGTTAAAGGAGGCCCCTCAACAAGCAGATGGATCCTAAAGAGAAGCAGGGAAGGGGCGGAGCCACATATGCTCTGCCCTTCAAGCCCCTCCCTCATCAGCTAAGTAAATAATTCTTCCTCCCATGGAAGGGACAAAAAGGGTAGGGAGGCCAGAAAGGGTATGGGATGCTGAGAGTTTCCCCAAAAAACGAGGAGGAAATTAGTGATCCTCTAATAAGCCCTGGGCATTAAATCAAACTTACATGAGATGGGTTTAGCATAGTCCTGGAAGCACAGTAGATATGCTACAAATCTTAGCTTCCTGCTCACACATTACCACCCTGGAATTCTTATCAAAGGATTCAAAGTAGACTACTTGGAAGTCAGTTAAGAACTTACAATACTGCTGGGTCTAACTCTGTCTTGTCTTTTTTCTTCCTTACTTTATCATCTACAAGAAAAGGGACAGCACATTTTTGAGGAGCTGGACTCCCAGTGTGCGTGAGGACACTTTGCAGCCTGTCAAGCAGATATTGACTTTTGAGCCTGCGTTGGCCAGACAATCAATGTACACTGTCCCAGGCCCTCTCGTCACCTCGTGGGGCAGTCTCGCTCTCAGCCACAGGCTGCAGGGGGCACCGGGTCGGATTGTTCTCCACTCCACAGAAGTGTCACAGCCGACGTCTGCAACGTGGAGAGCTGTACTAACAGAGCAGAGAAGCCCCGTGGGGGTCAAGGAGGGCCGCATCGTCCTCTCCAGCTGAGCCTTTGCAAAGAGCCTCTTCTGGGCTGCTTTTCTTCAGCAGATCATGCTCTTCATTGGCATCCCGCATGCCACCTGCCCAGTTTTTAAGTCTGGAGAAACAGCAGGGAGGTGATGCCCTGAGCTCTCTGCCTCTGAAGCCTGTTGTATGTAGAGTGTCTGTGTGTGTCTGTGTCTGTGTCTGTGTCTGTGTCTGTGTCTGTGTATGCGTATGTGTATGTGTATGTATATGCACTCATGTGTTGCTGGCCAGCTGACTTACCATCTCCTCAATCAAGGCCAATAGCACAGTAAGGAAGAACTGCACCTGCTCAGGTCAAAACTGTCAAAATTCAAACTCGGCCGCTTGACTCCCACCTAAACTTGGACAAGTGGCTCTTATATCTCAGTTTCCTCATCCATAAAATGGAGGTGATGATGCCCATCTCTACTATGTTTACAATATATACAAAGCATTTAGTACTTGGCACATAAGAATAATGAAAGTATAGGTTTTCCTGTTATGCTGTTAATATTGTCATTTCAGAATGAATTTGAGATGTTCTTCAGGAAGTATGTATAACTAAACATGTAATTAAACAAAAATTTCCAGTAAAATAAAAATAAAAATAAAAAAAGGCATGAGGACTAAGGCAAATATAAATTAGAATCGGAGGGGTAGGCTGTGGTGGGAGGGGGTGGTGGAGAAGGGAGTAAAGAAATAGAATTTTTTAAAAATCAGAGTATAAGATTATATATAGTTATCATAATAAGTCAATTTAGTTCTGGGCTTCCTGGAAGCTAGATCAAAAAGGGAAATAACTTAGACCATGTAATATAACCCTAACTGAAAATTTAGAATTTAGAAGGATCTCATTCAGCTACTTTCTTTTCTGAAATGTCCAATCACAAAGTTAACAACATAAGATTTTGGATTAATCATTATCTTCTTTTGGAGAGAGAGAGAGAGAAAGAGTGTGTGTGTGTGTGTGTATGTGTGTGTGTGTGTGTGTGTGTGTGTGTGTGTGTGTGTGTTTGTATGTATGCATGGACACACACATGCAATAATTAGCTATCTACCCAATTAAAGTTGTTCACAAATGGTCAGGGAATTACTTATTATTCTTAAAGTCAGTGATCATTTCATTTTAGTCCAATTATATACGTCACATTTAAAGGTTACTAATTCCTATATCCTGTGGCCTGTTTTGTTTCCGATCCTGAAGAAGTTTGTTAAAGTTGTTCACCCTGACTTAGTAACTGCAGCTCTCCAGACAAACTCACTCACCCTATTTTCACTGAAGGCTAGTAGAGACTTCCCAAGGCTGTTCACAGTGCTGTATGGCCCCTCCTGCTTGGCTCTGAGTTGTTCCTATAATGATTATGGGTCCTCTGGCCTTCTGAACCTGAATAGACAACATGGTCTGTTCCCCACATGCAGCCTGCCCTTTCAAACCAGCAGGAGTGTTTGGCTTCCTGTCTCTGCTCCTGGGTCCTCCTTCAGGTCTTGGAGTAGAGTGATCTTGGTGTCTTCTGTGGTCAGTCTCAGAATGGGAACTCTGATAATCATTGAGCCCTCAACCCTGCAATGGAGTGCCCCCTCTTCTGGATCACCAAGGGCAAAGAGATTCAGGCAAATGGAACCTTAGAAGATGTCAGAAATCTGTACTGATCCTGGGGATAATGGTAGGAAGAGAAATGTGGTGAACAACCTCTAGAATGGCTCTGGATGTTTCCTTTCCTATTTATATCTACACAATCACACTGAGCCCGAGTTATCTGGAGCCCACATATTTCGAGGGTAACTGTTCTGAATACAGTCCTGTGCTTGCTTTAGTTAAGTTGAATGGATTTGAGATCAGAAGCTGCTATGCTCTGAAATCTATTACCATGTTGTGCTGAAGCCTGTTCCAAGCCAATGATGAATGATAAGGTCACTAAGGCAGGACACCTCAAAAAATTATGAACATGTTTTAACCCACCACAAGGAGCATTGCATTTGTCATTTACAAGGAGTCTTATGGTTCAGACCTGTGGCAAATGGGCTTCCTGAGGTCCCATGTTTGTATGCTGACATACTTTTAGAGGTTCTGCGGAGGTGTGATGAATTCAGAGTAGATTCATGTCAAACGGAGATTGTCTTGCTCCCAGCCTGCTTGTCCCTTGCAAAGTCACTGATGGATTTGTTTTACTCATACAGCCAGATGATTATTTGGTGGAAGATACAGGACTTGAATGTGTCTCCTCACTCTCATTTTTGGTCTCTTCTCATTGTTCTGGGATTAACTGAGCTCTATGCTTCTTCCATCATTTCATCTTCCCAGTCTTTTTCAGAGACTAAAGAGAAAAATACAGGGCCAGATCCCGAACTGCTCCTGGCATTGAGACTGATAATATCAAGTGCCCCTGAATCTTTCTTCTTTCCCTGTTAAAGTGGGATTTTTTTTTTACCACCTACCATGAATGTATATATTTTAAAAACTCACAGCAGTCCCTTTGTTCCTGTCTGTTTTCATTTTGCCTTTCTTCTCTCCAGGTCACACATGAAGATGTTTTTCAAAAAAGCCAAGTTAAGAAAGTAAAATTAAATCACTGACATCTGCCACTCGGTCTCATTCAGTACCCTAATACCCTGGATTGATTCTTCCAGGTAGAACTTAAAATTCTTCATTATCACCAGTTTTTACTTCCTCTCTGTTTTGGAGGGCAGAGAGGGAGACAGTAATGAGAGAGAATGCAGAAAGCTCAGCAATTCCATCAAAAATTTTAGTTCACTTGAAGTAAAAACAAGACATTCACTAAGGTAAAATATGTTAATGACATGAAGACTGCAACACTTTACTAAAGTCAAGGAAAACTCTGAGGATAGAATTATTTATTTATTAGTAAAATTAAATTGATTAACAGTCATGTTTTAATATCTTCTTCTAAAAGACAACATCCTGACAAACAAGTTTGAAATAACCTTTAATTTTACAACTGGGAGCACTTAGATTCCATTTTTTCAATAGTACTATTGCAAGACATTCAAAGGCCAACTCTTGTCACCTTTGCAGATATCACTTCAGGGTAAAAGAAGAGAAAACTATTATTGTTTTTCAGTTGTGACTATAACTCATGTTATGTAAAATTCTAAACAAATGATAACTACTACAAATAAACTACTAGCAAATCTTCAGAAAATATGGTAGTTATTATTTTGAAGACTTCTAATGTTCTCGGTTGTTTTTGGCTGAGATATTTATTCTCTATGATACGTATTTTTTGTCTGCTTTAGAGTTTTCATGTGCGTATGGAATTGTATCCAACAAAGGTTACCAAATTCTCTTTAATTGGGTTATCTGAGTTGTTATCTGACATGCCGTTACGTTTCTTGCTTGTCCCAGCATTCTTCTGCATCATACCAGCATTCCAGTGCCTCCACGCTGTTCCCCTAGGTAGACATCCCCGGGCATCAGAAGTTGCTCTTTAAAAATACAAGGCAGAACCTGGAGCAAGGGGTGGAGTTGACTGTATTTATTTTCTTCACTAAATATTTCTGAGACACACTTCCTGAGTGGACACCAGTGGAAAGATGATGAAAGAAACAAACAAACTTTGTAAGTCTCAGCATTTCCAGAGGCCCATCTTTTCCACTTTTCCTCATGAGGGGTTAAATGAGTTTCCCTAGGAAGCACAGCAAGGAAGTAGCAGAGCCAAGACCAGAATCCCAGTTTGCAGGACCCAGGACCTGACTCAGTCTTTGTGCTCTGGTCTGTTCATGGCTAGAATAATACTGGACCAGTTCTGTTGTGCTGACAGCTGGGATTGGGAAGTGAGGCAAGGCAATCTTCTGTAGGCCTGTAGGCATGAAGTGGAACAAGACACACACACAAAAGAAAGAAACAAGAGAATCCCACTGGCTTGCACTGCTCCTAATCCTCAGGATGAATTAGAAACAGCATGTACTCAAGTCAGAACTGAGAAGTTGCAGAGGTTGCTTGGAGATACCATCTCTAGGTTTATTATTCTGTAAGATGATGAGCAGCCTGCCCAAGCCTACTGGTCTGAACTCTTGGAAATGCCTAAGGAAGAGAGAAGCTTTTAGAGTAAAGCTTAGTCTTTGGAAAACATAAAGATGAGCAGCAGGCCACCCTGGAGCCCTCGGGTTGCTTGCTTTCGCATCAAAAATTATCTTTTTTTTGCTGCCTGCAACAGCCAATTGTCCTCTCCAGCCATTTTCATGCCATTTGTTTTAAAGGTTTGAAAATCAAATTAGAAAGCCTTGTAATGCTGTGATGAGGCACAGCTCTCCCTTGTACATATGAACCGTGCGAAGGAAAGGCAGCTTGTGTTGAGCTGTGTCTGACCATGCAATAATAACTGCTTAAAATGGGTCTTAAATGCCCTCTGTGTAAAGTTCACACTCTGATGTGTGACATGCAAGGTTCTCCCTGATCTCACAGAACACTGTGCAGACCCTCAACCCCCTCATCCCTTGCATTCCTGGTTCCAACATGCTCAGCCTGAGCCACACTGCCCTCCAGCCAAATCGTGCATGCCTTTTCTCTGGTGATCTCTCTGCTGACATGCCTGCCTTCCTGTGGTTTTAGCTGCTTACATCCTACTTATTCTTCAGGACTCAATTTAGGGCTACCTCCCTTGGAAGCAAATTCTAACAATGCCCTCCCTCACTTTGGAGATGTAAGGCACAAGGGAAAATCCAGAAATTCTCAGTCTTGCAGAGTTAAAGGATGTATTTCCAGTCAGTAAAATACTTTCAGATTAAGACATAACCTTAGGACAAACACCATAATGAGATCTTGGCCATCAAGCATTCGTTATGACCTCTGATTGGTTTGTTTTTCCCCAAAAGTCCTTGGATCTGCTCAAATATCTCAGGTTAAATAGTCCTAAGCTAGTCCCACAAAGACCTGATAAATTCGAAGGAGCTGTAATTAAGTCTATAGGAAGAAACAAGTCTGGAGAAAGATTGTGGGTTATGCTATTGGCCCACGGAGCTTTCTGGAATCAAACTGATTTAAAAAACCCAAAGCACCTAACAGAGTTTCTGAGAGAGCCGTATTGCCAAAAGTGCCACCAGCCTGAATAAAAAAGAGAAGGGGATAATTCAAGATGTAAAACAGCCCATGGGTGTCTACACTTTATGTGCTGGAGGCAAGCAGAAAAAGCTGCTCAGCTACCACAATAGGTATATTTTCCAATGTAGGAAAATGAAAAAGGTAGAGCTTCCCAGAGAATATGGTCAGGAGCCATGGAGAATTATGAACTGGGGAACTACTCCTGGGAGACATAAAAAAGGGCTAATCAAGGAGAAATTTCAGAATTGCACTGAACCACTCTATTAGTCTGGGTTCTCTAGAGAAACAGAACCAACAGGAGAGAGAGAACTGGCTCATGCAATTGTGTAGGCTTAACATGTTCAATATCTGCGGGGTAGACCAGCAGGCTGAAGATGCAAGGAAGAGTTGCAGTGAAAGTTTAAAGGAAGTCCTGCTGGCAGAATTTCTTCTTGCTTTTGAAAGGTTAGTCTTTGTTCTGTGAGTCTTCAACTAATTGGGTGAGGCCCACGTACAGTATGGAGGATAATCTGCTTTGCTAAAAATCCGCTGATTTGAATACTAACCTCATCCACAGAAACATTCAGAATAGTGTTTGACCAAATATCTGGGCCCTGTAGCCCAGCAAAATTGACACATCAAATTAACCATCGCAACCACTCACAACCTGCTCTGTTTCCTATCCTTTCCTTTCCATCTGGAGGTATTTGCTGTATTGTATGTGTGTATGAATAGGGGAGGGAGCTGTGGATAATTTTCTTTTATTTCATTGTTCTCCAAAGCAAGAGGAGTCACATCTAAATCTAATATAGATCATGAGGTCCCTGTCTTTAAGTCTGATGCCATGTTTGTTACTACAGCAAAAACTGACACATATAATCAGTGTAGCTCACTAATTTGGATATTCCAAATCAGGTGAACGATTTCTCCTTTTTAAATGAGAGGGTTTTGAGTTAGAAATATGTAGATATTATCCCAATTCCTCACCTTTTTTTTTTGTCCTTATTAAATGAGGCTATTGGAATGTTTTAGGGAGGGGAGTTCAATATAATTTTTGGTAGGAGGAAAGTAAACATTTGTGACCAAGAGGGAAGGTTGTTGTAGATTAAATGATGCTACTCAACTGTATTCATTCTTTCTACTCTCTATATTATTTATTCCTATCTCATTGTCCTTAGTCCTAGCCATTTGGCTTAGTTTGATTAATGAATATGAGCAGAAGTGACAGCATATCAGTTCTTAGCTGAAACTTTAAAAGGTATTATATGCTTCCATTTGTCTCTTTGAACAGCTGTTCTCCATCATAAGGATACGAGATTCCTTCTGCCTGGGTCTGTGAATGAGAAGACAAAAGTTATTGAACTAAGTTAATCATAGCAAAGCCCAGCAGAGCTTATCAGAACCACCACTAATCCACAGCTCTCCCTGTCTCTGAACAAGAATTAAATGTTTAAGTCACTGAGATGTTGGGGATGTTTGTTACTACAGCAAAAACTGACACATATAATCAGTGTAGCTCACTAATTTGGATATTCCAAATCAGGTGAACGATTCCTCCTTTTTAAATGTGAGAGGGTTTTGAGTTAGAAATATGTAGATATCCCAATTCCTCACCTTTTTTTGTCCTTATTAAAAGGACAAAGATATTATAATGACATAATAAAAGCTTAAAATATATTCTTTTTATAGAATTTTGGATACCATTTTAAACTCTGAGAACACAAACATTTTGGTGTTGAAAAAATGGAGACAGTCCACGGCTATCAAGCTGCTACAGGCTTCCCAGGTAGCATCTTGAATTGAATCGCTCTGATGTCAAAGCATTAGGTGACCCAGGGTGACCTTCACAGGGAAGTTTCAACTTTCTATTGTGCTTTCTTGCTCATCTTTCAGTTGATGTTTAGGTTTGATAAAAAGACAAAATTTTGCATTTCTCTTCTTAATTGTGTCAATAGATTCCAAAAGGCATCTGCAATTAAAAAATAAAACTAGAGGGAGCATAGTCCTAGCCTAAATCACTTGGGCAACTTTTGTTTTCTGTAAATATTAGAAAGTCTTAAATCCCATTCATTTTTTCCTATTCTTTCTTCCAATTCTTTGCTTAGGTTGGACTGAGAAACTAAACTATTCATTTTCAGTTTTGATTCTGAAGCCCAATTCCTCCATAACTGTGTTGAAGTTTCCAGCTCAGTGGGAGGATATAAAATTATTTTTGCTATTATAACTTGGGTTGAGCTTTTTTTTTTTTTTTTAAGTGAGAACATTCATTCTGAGCAATAAAAGGCTCAGATTCACAAATGTAAGGAGTGACCTCGCACAAACAATCATGATGCTGGACCTTATACAACCTATTTGGATATTTTAAGAGCTGGATAGACCAATGAGTATTCATTTAAAAGGTTAGAGAACTAGGTTAAAGAAGAAAAGTATCTTTCTCATCAATGTGACTCACCCACCCCCCTGAGACTGGCAAAATGACTCAGACTTTCAAGTAGGTGACAATGCTTATAGAAAAATATGACCTAGCGGTTTTCATCAGGACTTCTCAGTTGGCTGGTTGTCACTCTTTTGATTCTCCTGTTCCTGAAGGATTTTGACTATCTGGGAGAGTATTTTGGGCCTTTTCACAGAAAGGTCCAAAGGACCCTGCTGACAGTTCACAAGTAACCTTCTGAAGGTCTAGATTCCAACCTTCACATTCACAAAGGCTGCAGTAGAAAGAGTTGAGGAAATTTTTTATTAAACTGCTGGGAGAAATCAAGCTCTAAGGTCATATTTACAAGCCCACAGGGTTTGCTTAGAGCAGCCTTTCCTCAGATCCTGAATCAGTATCAGTCTTAAGCTGAGGTCAGCTCCAAGTGCACAGCCAGATTCCCAGGCCCTGTGGCCGTGCCCTTTGCCTCTGTTTCGTCTATCTGGAAGCGGGAGGCATTGGTTTGCAGAAAGGGGCCACCAGGAGGCTGGGATTTCATATCAGCCTGGCCCTGGCCAGCTGGGTCACTTCAGGCTGATTTCTTTCTTGGTTCATGTTCTTCATCAGTTGAATGGGGGTGATCCTATCAGCGTCCTTTGTTGGGTTACAGTCAGAAACAGTAAGATAATGTGCTTGAAGCCTTTGGAATGTTATGGAACACAAAAGCACTCAGAATTTCAGCTATTATGTGCTTGATGTGTGAGGCCCTGCTGTTAGTTAGGCATGCTGATGGCTTTTAGGCAATTTCTGTGTCTATGTAAGGGTACTCACAGGGCTAGCAGATAGAAGAAAACAAAACTGGGATGAGATTTGGTGAACATACACAGGCCTATAGTTTGTTTCCTACAAATGACAGTCAGGCCAGCCTCAAGGTCAAGGTGATATGCTCGTGCTCCATGACCTACTTGAGGTCTTGAAGCTTCCTCTGATCCCATCACAAGCTCCTTTTCCTCTTCTGTCTTGAATATGGCAGATCCTGTCCTCAGGTCCTCACTCTTTCCTCCTTTTCTCTCCCTTGTCACCTATCCTAAGGGCAAATTTCACCTCCCTCTCTCACTGGCCAGGTGTAATGGAAGTGTGGCCCAAATCAGAATGGACCCTGTTGTGCTAGTCACCACTGGTTTGGCATATTCAAAAAGAGCACAGTTTTGAACCCAAAGATGTCAAATTGTAAGTCTCTGCGGAAGGGTTTTCTTAAAGGGGCAGTGAGAGGATATGCTAATGCACACTATCAACATGAATCTTTATAAAAATGCTCTTTTCCCCAGTATCACAACCCATCCTTGCTCCACTGGCCTCTCCCTAAGCCCAGTCAGTTCTCTCTTTTCACTGTCCCTTTATTATGTGAAACAATTTTATTCTCTGGGGGCTTCTCCTATTTGCATATCCAATTATTACCTGGTTAGAGAAATGGCATCTATGAAGATCTCAGTGGTGGTGGTTGGGGGCACTGAGGTTTGGAGATGTTGAGAGAAGGTCATTTGATTCGACTGGTCTGGAACAACTCTCAGTCTCCTCCAATCCCTACTCCACCTCCCACTGGTGGAGGGACTTGGTGGCAATGTGAGTTCATCATCTGTTCTTGGATTAGAACACATGTGATGAGCACTAAGTCGAGAGTTTGACATGAGTGGGGTTGGACATGTGGTCCCAGGATCACGCCTGTACTGCCTCCCATCATCCCATTCTTTGTGCTGGACCCTTCCATTCTCTAAATCAGCAAAAGTCCCGGGGACCAGGGCACAGCAGCACCTGGCAAGCAAAGTAAGGTGCAAGTGTTGCTCCTTCTTGTCAATCAGCACAAGACCTCAGGCTAATCACACTCAACACTGAGTGATACTTTCCAAGAGGATGCTGTTAAGAATTCTCAAAGCATTTTTATAGACCTCATTTCTTTGATCTTCAACAATCCTGTGAGGTAGTCTCATCTCTCAATTATTCAACTAATGCAGGCTGAAAGCTCTATTTAGGGTGACTGAGGGGGTTCCTGGGACTTGGAGCTTTTACTTTTAAAATGAGGACAGTCTCAGGTAAATTGGGATGAGTCTATTGTTCTAGCCCTTGGACCTTCCCCTGCCTTCTCCCCTAAGATGAACAAGATAGAAGTGGTCCTGGCACACATAACACCTACATGCTGGTTATTTTGCTGCATTTGACTTTCTGCTGGATATTGAGTTGAGCTGTTGCCATCTGAAGTTCTGAAAATGTTAAATTCTCATCTTCATTCTTTATATTTCTGATTTATTCATTAGGCTGAGAATTTGACATGAATGGGGTTTATATATATGACCCCAGAAGCACAGCCTGCATTCTCCCACATTACTGTCCCTCGTTCTGGATGCTGCCATTCTGTAAACTTGCTATATCAAGGGTCTGAAGGACCAGGGGACAGTTAGTACCTGCATAGGAAAAGGCAGAAAGGTGAATTAGGTATTGTCTGGCTTTCGAAGAGTTATGGTCTAGTGCTGGTGGAGATGGAGGGACATTTGAAAACTGATAACCTGCTGGAACTTAGGTCAAGTCCTTGGGGTATCCCATCCACTCTTTTTTCGTCTCCTCTTTTGATTCCTCTCTTGCCTCCTGCCCCATCCTGCACTAGCCATGCGTCCTCCACCTCTTTATCTGACGTTTCTTCCTCCTATGGTGACTTAATCCTCTTCATGTCTTCAATTATTACCTCTATATGTTCGCCACCTATTAAAATTGGGATTAAAATAACTAAATCGATTGAATGCCAATTATGTACATTCAGTGAGAAACATTCTGATCTCAAATGGATTCTCCAGGAAATTCCTCCAGGGGGAGAGATAATATGCTGACCAAGAGATAAGAGTTTCTGTCCAGGTGTCAAGAATGTCATTTAATTGCTTTTCTGGGACAGATGAGCTTAGCCCGAGTTTGGGCAGCAGGAGTCAAATTCCGTTGTGTCACAAGGTTCTCTCTAAAAGTCAACCACTTTTCTTATACACTTAGAACAACCAGGGACCTTGCTAATTGAATAGTATCCCATTATGTGACCAGATCACGCATTTCCAGGAAGGACAAAGTAATCCAATTTTTGTTGAAATGTCAGTCTGAGCTGCAGATACTCTTTTGGTATGAGCTGCAGCATTTTCTTTGGCTGTTGTCAGTGGTGTGGTTGCTTAACTCTAGAAGCTATCTAAGGCCCTTGGGATGGCTTTTCATCTGCTGAAGAAGTATGACTTTCAGCTCATTGTTTTCCTGAGGAGTCATGCGCTCTGGTGTTCTCTGGCACAGCATGCTGGGTGTTTTGAGGGGGTAGGTCAATCTCTCCCTAAACTACATGAAGAGTCTCATAAAAGGGATGATCTTTGTCACCCTTTCCTTAGGGTGTGGTGGTTATCATCTCCCAAAAAACTATCCAGTTGTTTTGACTCTTCATTCATTCTCTCTTCCATAAATATCCATGGAGTGCTTACTATATGCCAGGCAACCTTCTGGGTGCTGGGAAAACAGCAGAGAACAAATCATTCTGAGGAGGTGACATCTGAGTTGAGGTCCAAATAATACAAAGGAGCCAGACATGATAGATCTGAGTGCAGAATGTTCCAGGCAAAGGGAGCAGCTAGCCCAGGCCCCTAAAGAGAGAAAAGAGCTCATTTTGTCTGAGGATCAGAGTGGCTGGAACAGAGTAAGCAGCGGGGACATGGTATGTAATGACAAAGTCTAGAGAGGTAGACAGGAGCTAGATGAATGACCTTGGGCCTTGGGAGTTTATTCTAAGTTCAATGATGAGGCACTGGAGAATTTTTAGGTAGGAGAATGAAGGGCCTGATCTGATTTTTAAAAGACACCTCCGATTGCTTTATGGGAGAATAAATTATAGGGCCGCAAGAGTGGATCAATCAAGAAAAATACTTCAAAATTCTAGGTGAGACATGATGGTGGTTTGGACCAAGGTAGTGGCAGTGGAGTGGGAGAAAAAATGGACAGATCCAAGATATACAGGTAGCACTTGCAGTTTAATTGGATTTTGGATGTGTGAGTGGGAGAGGGGCAAGAGAAAAATCAAGAACGAGTCTCAGGCTTTTGGCTTGGACAAAAGGGTAGATGGTGCCACCACTAACAGAGATTCAGGGCCCTATGAAATCTCAAGTATGGGTAATGTCTCCAGGTACTGCTGCCACCTTCAGTATCTTGGACCAATGACACATGATCCTTTTGGTTTCATGTTCCATCAACATGGGAATAAATTTCCAGCAAACTATAAGAAGCAGTGAATGGAGACCTGAAAATGGTTTCATTCCTATTAAAAAAGGAAGACCAAACAACAACAACAACAACAACAACAAACATACTGAGCATCTATCAGGAAATTGCCTAAGACGTCTCTTATGAAGCACTGTTTCATTTTTATAGTCACTGACAATAGACACAGTGACGCTTACCAGTCTTTAGTGAGTGTTTGCTAAGTGTCAGGCATGGTTCTAAGTACATTACATATATTATTCTGTTTAGTCTTCTCATGACCTAGGAGGTAAAATGAAGATTTTACTTTTAGATGCAGAAACTAAGACTTACAGAGGTAAAGTAACTGCTCAAGTTCTCAAAACAAGGAAGTTGTAGAGTCTAGATTTAAACACATGTCCTCTGACTCTTGGCCTGTTCTCCTAAGCACTCCATACCCTGGGTCCCCTTGGGCTATTAGCTAAGATGCCACCCCATCCTCAGGGCTGAAACAGGGCTGTCACGACAGAGTTAGATAAACACAGGGTACGTCTACACCATGTGGGCAGTCTATGGTGGTGATTAGGTTGCATCTCTCATGGGCAGAACATACCACAGGTGTTACAAGGGCAAGGAGAACTCATCACGAACAGAGGCTGCTGGAAGGTCTCTTGTTGGTAATGGAGTGGTTTTTCCCACCACAGCAGAGAATTTGGATATGTTTGGAGGCATTTTTGCTTGACCTAGTAACTGTGTGTATGTGGGGAGAAGGGGGCAGGAATGCTGAAGATCCGCCATGCACAAATGAGCTGTTCTGCCCCAAATGCCAAGAGTACACTGAGACCCTGGGCCACTGGGAGAGTCTCTGAACTCAAGATGCTGAGGGGAGGCACGTCTCTTCTTAAAAGAGTCCAGAAAGCTTTGATGGTGACAATTGTGCTCATAGAGCCCTGACTTCAGATTCAGATGGAAGATTCACTTTGCCTTCAGAGGCTTCTAAAACCTTGAACAAACAGGTATATTTTGGGTGTCTGGTGCAGCTAAGATGTTTTTTTTTTCTCCCCTTTCCTCCACTTTATTTTTTGGCCGGTAAAACAAGTACTTAACTGGGAAGCGACAGCTGGCATAGCTGGTGTTACAACCCACTTGAGAGCCCTTAGTGAAGAATATCTGATTATACAAGGAAACCAAAATCTGTTTGTTTTCTGTTCATTTAATTTGATGTTTTAATGATGCTGCTAGTTATTTGAAATATTCTATTTCAATATACCCTTTATTTATTGTACTTGTACCCTGAGGCATGCTGGCAAAGAGTGACATATTTAAAAGTCTGCTCTCAAATAATAAATTTCCACTGGAAACCAGAAGCAGAAAAGTTTTATATTAGGAATGCTTTAGAATATATTTTTTTAAATCCATCCAAATTGGATTCTAGAGATAAGCACAAGGGGACTTTAATTTTTTTTAACTCTTAATTTTAGTTGTTTTTTCTTTTTTTTAACAAAATATAAAAACCCAACTAGAAAGGGAATAATGCCATGGGTCAGATGAATGGAGACAGTGGGCTTTAGTTCCAGCTGTTGGGAAATAGTCAATTAACAAATAGTGTCTTTGAAGGCAGTGACTTATGGGTTTTGTCCTTCTGCTTCTTACTTTTATTTCAAGCCAGTTCAGACTATTTCTATATTTATTTTCCTCTTTATCTACTGTCTGCCCACTCTGGGTTAAAAGCTCCTTAAGCACAAGGACCTTACCTGTTCAACGCCTATATCACTAGCATTTAGCCATAGTTGTTGTTCAACGAAAGTTAAATGTTGTTGTTCAGTGTGATGGGCAGAATATCTCCTCCCAAATGTCCAAGTCCTGATCTCCCAAACCTATGCATATGTTACCTTACATGCAAAGAAAAATTAAGATTCCAGATGGAATCATGTCCTCTAATCAGCTGACTGAAATAGGGAGATGATCCTAGATTACCTAGGTGTTCCTAATAACCACAAAGATCCTTATAAGTAAAAGAGGGAGGCAGAGGAGAAGGTCTGAGTGATGAGATGTGAGAGACTCAACCTTCCTGTTTTGGCTTTGAAAGTGGAGGGAGAAGGTCCCAGGCCAAGGAATGAGAGCTCCCCTGGAAGCTAAAAAACACAAATGGATTTTCCCCTAGAACTTCCAGAAAAGATTTAGCCCTGCTGACAACTTGAGTTTAGCATCATGAGACCCATGTTGAACTTCTAATCAAACTATAAGATAATAAATTTGTGTTGTTTTGAAGGCCACTGAGTTTGTGATAAAGTGTTAACAGCAATAGAAAATGCATACACCCAGTGAATGCATCCCAGCCCCATTTGTTCATCTACGTAATAAGGATTTACTAAAAGACCCACCGATCCTCTCCAGGTTCTATGGCAGGCGCTATGGTTATCTACCCCACTCCCAGCTCAGGGCCATTGCTCCTGCTGTTCCCTCTGTCTGGAGCTCTTCTTTCATCTTCTTGCTCATCTGTTTCCACCAGTCTAGGGCAAGTCTTTCTTTAAGCTCTTCCAGTCCTTGAAATTTGTCTTTGGAAGCATTTATACCAATTGTGATATTTTAAAATGTTTGTAAATAAGTGCTTTTAGTTTTTTCCCCTGTAAATTGTCACACAGACACAGAAAACTACAGGAAAGGTAGAGCATCATGGACTATTATAAGGTAAACAACATTGACATCGCTACTCAGGTCAAAAAATAGCATTCTGCCCATCAGCTCCAAAGCTCTCCAGAGGACTGGTACCTTCCCCTAGAAGTCACCACTTCCCTGACATTTACATTAATCTCTTCCTTGTTTCGTTACCTCTTTCTTCTTTGTTTTATTACCTGAGTGTGCATCCCTAGACCCTCTAGTTTAGTTTTGTCTCTTTGTCTTTTAAGTTTTTATTTATCTACAAATTCCTGTCTCCTGTTTTTCTCCTTGTAACTTATTTGTAAACAAATTTAGTTTATTCTGTTCTGTATATATTCCCACAGTCTAGACTTTGCTGATCACATCCCTTTGGTGTAATTGAACATGTTCTTCTGTCCTCTGAATTTTTTGCAAATTTAGAGTTGGCTCTTAAGTCTTGATTAGATTTAGGGTGTGTGTGTGTGTGTGTGTGTGTGTGTGTGTGTGTGTGTGTGTGTGTGTGTGTGTTTGACAAGACTCCTTTATAGAAGGTGGTGTCTTCTTCACTTCTTCATCCATCAGGAGGCATGTAATGTTTATCTCTGTCTCTGATGTTAGTGGTCTTTGAATCTCAACATCTAGATCCATTCATTCATTGAAAGGGTTGAGAAATGGTGACATTCTTATTTATTATTCTTTCTTTGTTTATTAATGAGACTATTTCTAAAAAAGAGAAAGTTGCCCTCAACTTCTATTCAGCTACTGAAAGATAGTTTGTTTTGGAAAGGCAGGATAAATGCTTGATTTTTCCCCCCTTTATTCATCGGATTTCATATTAATAATTTGGCTCCCTAACATTCTGGTAATTAATTATTTAGTGTCTCCTTCTCATCTAAGATGTACCCCCAGCCTCTGTGAGAGCAGAAGCAAGATTGATTTTAGTCATCAAAGAACCTCAGGGCCATATATTGGCCTATGACATAATCAACACTTGTTAGGTATTTATTGAATGAATGGATAAGTGAAGTAATTCTCTTTTTTTTTTCCAGTCTCTTCCATTTCACTGCCCCTTCAATTTATCTTAATTCTCCTTTAGTTCCATGTAGTGAAACCATGGGTCAAAGTAATTTGGATCAAAAACATAAAATGAGTGAAAAATACCCTTAGAGGCATCAAAAGAGTCTACTCTACAGTTGCTCGGAAACAAAAATACTAATTTAGAGCATTTAATGTGGATACCCTGTGAGAGACCCAAATGGGTTTTTAAACAATATCTACTTGATTTTTTGCTTGTTTTGTAAGTGATATCACCTTAGGGGGCTTCCTAATGAGATCCCTAAGAAGAGGTAACATTATTATGGCTAAGAATTAACTAATAACAGAGTCTGCGTTTTGAATGGTTCAAAGTGATTCCATATTAAGTATTCAATTTGTCCTCTAAAATATCCCTTTGAGGGGCCCAGCCTATGAGGTATAAAGAGAAGGTGACCAGAATTATCATTCTCTATTTAAAATAGGCCTAGGGAGGTAAAGAGACCCACCAATGTCTCATGGGGGACACAATTAGAGCTAGATATTTGCCCATATACTGGATTAGGTTCTAAGTAGCTGGTAGAATTTAGAGTTGGAATGCACTTGAGAGATCATCTAATGGCATCGTCTATCAGTTATGTATGGTCACAATAATGCTGTTGGACAAACAACCATGAACTTCAGTGACACAAAATAACAAGCATTTATTGCTCTTGTGTCTAGGGTTATCAGCACTGCTGATCTTAGCTAGACTCATTCACATGTCTGGGGATTGTCTTGCTGTTGCCTGACCAAAGCTGACCTTGGTTGGGGAGAGCTGCGGGGCTCAGCTTTACTCCTCCACGTGTCTTTCATCCTGTAGGATGCTAAGTTAGAGAGTAAGTAGAAACACCAAAGCTTCACGAGGCCTCTACTTAGAACGGGCACATTGTCATTTCTGCTGTATTTTGTTGGCCAGAGTGAGTCATAAGACCAGCTCAGATTCAGGGAGTAAGGAAGTGGACTCAGTCTCTTAGGTGAGAGGAAAGTAAAGTCACTTGACATGGATTCAGGTGTGTGTGTGTGTGTGTGTGTGTGTGTGTGTGTGTGTGTGTGTGTGAAGCATTGGGGCTTTAATGCAATCAGTCGACCACCACACCATCTCATTTTATAGCAGAGCAAACTACATTTCAAAGGAGAGCTAGGGACTTGCCCAAGGTCACTCAGTAGAATGGGGACAATAGCCCAAGACTCTTGCCTCCCATTCTAGTGGCCTTTCCTTCTATCAGTAGGCTCCAACTAAAGGTGTAGAACGTGATAGGAATTAGCATTCACACGGTCATTTAATAAGTAATTTGTCATGAGCCTCATTGCTACATACTGAGCAGTTTGAGCTCTGCAGCTGAGGCTGCAGCGCCCCCTGGGGGCCACCTCCTGAGCTAGGTTCAGCAGGCTGAGTGTCCCTGGTGGGGCTAGTCCTCTGTGGTCAGCCACTTACTTCACTCCTTTCTGACTAAGAGATGCTCTCTCTGGCAAGCCTAGGACCAGTGAAATTAGGGACAAGAAGACGCCTATTTGGTTTTGTCTCTTTCTGTTATTTCTCCTTTTGGTATTTGCGCTCTCACCTCCTTGCCAAAAACAATTCTTAGGAAAGGTCAGGAGGATATCAGTCATTTATACCTGAGTGTGAATTTTAGTCAGAGGATTACTTCTGCCAGGTTTGCTTCTGGATAATAGAATTCCAGGCAGGTGGAGGAACAGGTTCTCCACCTGTCCTTTCTTGGCATCTGAGAAGTCACACCCAAGGACTGCGGTAGGGACTAGCCCTGACCTGCCAAATAAAGCTCCTCATTTTTATGCTTTTAATGGAAAGGTCACCTTGGTGTCCCTGGAATGATACCCCTTTCTTTATCATCCAACAGGTGGTTTTAGCAAAAGTGGGTTTTCGTACCAGAGTTTCCTTTTGACTCAAGGGGAAAATAACACAGTCATTTTTGGGGTCTGTTTAGTCTCAAAGGGAAACAACTTACTAATTAGGGTAAGAGTCTTTACAAAAATATGTTTTCGATTCCACTGATGGTCAGTTACAAGCGATAACACTGTTAAATGTAGTGCCTAATAAATCTGGAAAAACTACCCAATAAATGTAAGTAATAACAATGATTAACAATAAATTAAATGCAGAGAACCAGGAATGTACCACATTATTTTTAACTAGTTTGGGCCATCGGGTTCTGATTATTCAGTTTGTCCTGTGCACCTGGAGTTTATTAGAGTGTAATACAAACTAAACGGTCCCTCAGAGAGGCCACTGAAAGGACTTAGTATAAAACAATATACAAGTTTAATAGTGGTAACTGACCTTTCTTTCTTTTACAAAAACATATCTTTGTAACTCGAGCCCCAAGGAAATGTAATGCTTTTTACCTAATCCCGATTGTTAATTTTCCTTTTATTTAATTTAGAAGGTTTCATTTGTTTCATGAGATAGGAAGATATAATTTATATTCAATAATTCTTCCTGCTCTGGAAAGAGATCCAAAATAGCTAAATAGCTAAATATTTCTTCCCTTTTGCCCGTGTCTATTACAAGAAGAGGGGAAAACAGACAAGCAACACACTCGCTATTAATCGCTGCTGGTTAAAATCCACATTTTAAAATAACCAAATGAAATGAGTCCATGTGTTTATAATCAAGGTGCATTTGACTAATTTTCCCTAAATCTTTAAATATTACTCATTCTCAAATGCCAGAAAATTGGGCTGTTTCTCAGATGAGGACAGGAAGGCAATGCCAGCCTCTGATGGAGAAACTTTTCCATAATTTCCACGAATGCTTATCTTTCAGGTGCCATCTAATGGGACTACTGTAGTTCAAAGACAGAATCCTCCAGTTTTTGCAAATCTTTGTGCATGGATGTCTCTATCATTTTGAAGTTTTTAAAAATATATCCTCAATGTTTTCTAGGAGAAGGATGTTTTCAGTGCCACTCTAGCTGGGGTTTCTCACTCCTTCCATCCTACGCCCTAGTCCCCAAATTGAGTGCATTTGCAACAAAAAGAATTTTAACTAGAGTCAGCTCCTGTAAACGTCTGAAACTTGAGGTGCCCAGGACAAACACGAGGTCTGGCAAACAGTCCATAAAACCCTGCCTTAAAATAATTAAATGAAATGGTCGCCAGGGAAGGCAAGAATGGCATTGCCCAGGGGCGTCAACAGAGCAGGACACTCTATTTTCTTTAGCCTGCTAATCAATATGGTTGGCCTCAGACCTCCCATGCCCCTTTGGTGGAGCCCCAGTTCTCACATCTCACTGGCTAATGGTCAGCCTTCCTTGTATAATCAAAACCATTTTTGTTCAGAAGCTGGTCTTTATCTCAGAAGAACTGAGCAAGTTCAGCTCACATTTAGAAGAGAAATTCTGCTCCAGAGGGAGGGTGGCTTGACTTTTTAATCAGAAGTCTCAGGTCAAGCAAAAGGTGGATCAATTTCTCTACCTGTGCTCTGGAGGAGCATCATGTACCTGAGCCTGGTTCTCTCCTTAGATGGGTAGACACGGGGAGGGTGCAGGGACAGAGATGGAGTTTCTAGATGCTGTGGGAATATCCTCGGAAGAACATAACTAGTTAACCCAGGATGGAACTGAGAAGTGAGTGTAATTCCTCGTAAAGATCTCTATCATCTCCTAAACTGCTTAATAAGATGACAACTATTGTTATCTTAGGATTTCTTGGGTACCAACACTGTGCTAGGTGCTGACATGCATTTGCCCATTTGATCTTCACAGTGACGGCGTGGGGTATGCACTATTAACTCCTTCACTTAACATTCCAATGATTCCTCATGAGTTGTCCTATCCTGTTTTGGAACCAGCAAGAGGATACGAAAAGGCAGCAGCACTCAGAGTTCCTGCTGTGGGAGCATACCTTACTGATGGCCCCTGCTGCCTTCTCTCTGGATCCACCACTGAGGCGGTGCCGAGGCCACACTTCCTGTGAGCTGTTCCCAGCCAATGACTGAGCGCAGGAAGCCACAAAGGCCCGTTACTGAGAGAGCCAAGACTCTTCCCGCAGGTGACCCTGCCTCAAGGAGTCCCTGTCAACCTGGCCAAACATTTCTTGGAACTGTGCTGCTGTCTGAGACCTGATTGTCCTTCCTTCCTTCTGTCCTTCATAGGGGTCAGACTGGCATTGCTGTTGAAGGTGCCCCACTTCCTCTGTCACAGGAATTTCCCCAACTAAATTCCTCTTGTGTCTGGTCCTTCCTGTCTTAGAGTCTGCTTCTCAAAGAACCCAAAATAATGCACTGGTTAACACAGCAACAACCATCACCGTGGGTAGCAATGAATCTTAGACCTAAGTTTTCAATTGTTCTAGGTCCAATGACAGCCTTGCCAGGCAGCCTGAGAGTCTCAGGAGGACGAAGCGATTCCCTTACAAAGCTGGTTATCCCTCCAGGGAGTTCACACCCTGTGGCCTGACCCCAGCTCTATTGCCCCTGAGGTCATTTGGCCTCCCTTCTCTCCTCTGCTATGTAGCCTACTTCTGGCCTTGTTCCTGCCATTACCCTTTGTCCAAATGGGGCCCAACAGTCCTCCCCTGGTGCTTAAGACAGAGGGGCTCCTCACAGGACCTCAGCTCCGTGTTTTTCAAGCTCTACTCTTTCCCTCTCTGATGGGAACCTCTTCTCAGCACTTCAAAGTCTGACTAGAATCTCTCCCTCCCTCCTCAGATTTGGGGAAGGCCACAGTTCTGAGGACTGACAGGGACAGGATTAAGAGCTACACTGAGTAGGTTCAAACTCTAGCTCTATGACGTAACTGCTGTGTGACCTTGACAAGTTACTTAACCTCTCAGTTCTTTATTTGTAAAATAAAGATAAAAATACTGTCTCATTTCTAGGATTCTTGTAAGGATTACATGAGGTATTTAATGCAAAGTACTTAGCTTATAACCTAGCACATATAAGTACTCGATAGATGGTACCTAATTCTTGTGGTTAGACTTCCATATTATTATCTAACCAACATCTCTAGAGATCAAAGATAGACATCCAGATCACTATTTCCAGTAGTTGTATATAATTTCCTTCTAAAAAATATCAGAGGCGTTGCTTATTCAATGGAATGTCAACAAGGATCTTGGTATTTAGGATCAAATTTTCTTTCCCAGGATTTGGGGGTTTAAGGTGGGGTGAACATCTCCATTTAAGTCCTGGGGAAATCTTGGCAGTTTGAAGGTAACCTTCAATTTTTGTTGCTGTGCAACTCCTCTCAAAGAGAGATTGTCTCTAGAGGAGGGAAGGAGTTCTACATTTAATAGCTTGCTTCTGGGAAGAACTTGAGACATCTTTGTGGTCCTCCAAACAAAGCAAAGATGGCACTCCCACTCCTTCCTCTTGCTTTTTAGAGATGAAAACCGGGTTCGTCTCAAAAAAGAATGTTTGTTAAAAAGAATCACTTTCACTCACCAGATTTTGGGGGGAATTGCACTCATTTCTTAAGAAATTTGCTAAGCTTCCCAGGCCAGGAGGATGTATACTTGCTGATAAGACATGGAACGTTCTTCAGACTTGGCTGTTCTCCTGATTCCCTCAAACAGTACAGTTTCATGTTGGAACCATTATTTCTTGTACCTTGCAGCCAATAAAATAATCACAGAGAGATGATTCGGTCTTGGTCCTTAAGTCAGTAAAGCCTCCATGCCATCAGAGATGGAGGGAAACACTCCAGGTTTAATTTTGAGTGACATTGGATGAGAGCCCGGTTCTGGGTCTGTACCGGAGTTATCCAGCTGTTCTTTCATCATGCATCCAGAAAGCCAGTCACAAGTTTCTCCAGCTCATCTGTGCATTCTTGATTCTGCCTCTAACATTTTATTTCTAATTCCCCTGATGGCTTCAGTGAAAGTTCCCGGCAAAGATTGATTGCAGGGCATGACCCAAATTTGTAACTGGCCACAAAATGCTGTAAAACAAAGTTCACGGAATACCTTCCAGCTGATTGTAAGCGATTTTCAAAAAAGATCTGGGTAGGTTTTTCTTCTTCTTTTTTTCTTTTGCCACGTAAAGTATCTGAAAAGAAGAACGTTTTGCCAAGCTCTGATTTTTGTACCATCGTCTGTACACCATGCTACCTGACAAAATGGACTGCATGGAATTGTTGATGGTGGCAGTGGCTCTGCCTAGCTGGTAGATTTTTGCTTGCCAGGATACAACTGTGAACAAAGTAGGTGTGGTGACAAGGGAAGCCAGAGACCTGAGTTTTAAAAAGGCTTGGGAGATTTCTGAATCTCCCTAGTGGGCATTTTTTTTCTCATTGCAAAATGCAGAAAGCATCATCAAGCTACATCCTTGCAGAACCCTGGAACGCTTGCCCAAAAACGGAGTAAGAGAAGGTTTTTCCAGATCTGCAGAATAGCGTTGTTACTTGAAAGAAACTTCTCAGTTATAAGCTTTTGTCCACGTATTTCTCTCATACCTTTGAAACTTGCTTCTTGCTACAAATGAATAAGCATAAAAAATGTTAATGAAAAAATTATGAAGTGTAGTCTTGAAGAAAGAATTTGCTTTATTATGTTATTCTGAATACAGGTATTTTAGTCATATGATGGTCAATGAAATAGTTCGTGGCTCATACTGTGGAACAAAATATAGAAGAATGTATTTGTTCTAGGCATTGGGCATGTCTAGGTCCATTGGAAGGTTGGTAGATTGTTCTCTCTCAAGGTCTGTTTAATGAGGTCTTGAGAAGCTGTCTGGTTATAAGTTTGTCCTAGAATTAGTGAGAGCCACAAGTTAGGGCCAATGGGTCATGGCTGGGGGAAGAATGACCTTCTCTCATTTAGATGGTCTTTTCATTCTGCCTCCATGGGGGCTCTGTGAAAGCTAACAGAGAGAAGGCACCAAATACCAAAGCATTAATGGCCTTGGTGATAGGGGTTTTAGCAACCTCGGAAGAATGGGTCACTGGTGCCATTAGCATTGCCTCCACAGCAGCAGACTCTGGCTTTCTTCAGTGGTCTGGGCCATTGGCAGTAATACCCTCAACTCAGATGTCATCAGCATTACAATACCATCACAGGACTGTGAGCATCAGAAGTCATGCTGATGATGGCTGTAGGAACCAGTAGCAGAGGTGACTTTATGGGACACTGGCAGCAGGGTAGCCTAAAGGGAACATGAGCTGCCCATTGTGATATGGGCTGGGCTGGGGGCATAAAGAAGCAGTTACTTGATCCTGTGGGCAAAAGGGAACCACTGAGGGATTTTGAGAGAAAGACTCTTGGTCAAAATTGGTCTTCAAGATGATGCTCTAGCCTTGTATAGCAGGTTGAATGGAGAATCAGAGAAAGCTGAAGGCAGGGAGGCTATTTATAATAGGCCACTTCAGAGATTCATACTAAAGTCTTGATCAAGTCTGAGATTTAGAATGAGCTGTATGAAAACTTGAATGAACACCACATCCAGCTGAAGGGATGTCTCATCTAATCCTTAAAGAGCATCTTTACACCAAGCGAGTCATGAGACTCATACTCTTTGAGTGTATGCCACCTATCCAGTGAGATAAACCAGAACCAGTTGGATAGTCATCAAGGAACTAAGCAAACTGACTGCCACAAACCCAGGCCATTTCTCTTACCTAAATGCCAGGTTACCTGCCACTTGAGGCTTTTTTGGAGTAGAAGGAATGAAAGGTGGGAGCAGAAATGGCCTGCAATCAATGGGAAGTAGAGGGCACTGGTCCTCTGGGAAATAACTGGGGCCTTCTTTGGATGTCAGAGATGCCAGAATCAGTATGGAAACCAGGATCCAGCTCCTGTGTAAACATTGTCTTCCCTTCAATGGGGTCCCCCCGACGAAAGAAAAGTCATCAAAGTGTAGGTTTGGTTTGAGCTACTTTACCTGAAGGCAGAAGATCAATATCTCAGCCATAAGTATGGACGCAGTCCTAGCTATCTCATTTCTTTTTATCTGTTTTAATTTGGGGACAAATAATTATTTTTCTGGCAGCTAGGCAGATTAAAATGAACAAGGAATGGAGGCCTATAGTTTAGTATAAAATCCCTGGGGAAGGCGGTCAACCAGGAGCCTGGAGTGCTATTCTTGGCCCTCCCACTGATGAGCTGCATTGATGTGTGACTCAGTTTGCTCATCTGTACAAAGGAAGCTTAGGCTTGGTAATAGAGAAGGCCACTTCCATCTTAAACTCCCTGATATTTAACTCCAGAAGAGGCAAATTTCCTGCTCATTGTGAAGAAAAAATGCCTTGACCACTGCAGGTCTCTTTAGTGAGAAAAGATGAGTAGAGGTTAGAAGCTTATACTCTGGGTTTGGAACCTGACTCAATGGGTGGGTTGTGGCCTTGGGCAAATTCCTTAACCTATTTGAGTTTTAGTGTCCTCTTCCATAAAATAGGGCCCAAATACATACATTGGCATTGAGGTAATCCTTTGATAACATGAAATCCTCAAGCAAGGATGATGCCTGGCAATGGTGGTGTTCTTCTTAAATGTAGACATTTAGTTTAGAAAAAGCCATCCCAATGCCCAATTCTGAATCTGGAGGGGATTGACACCACCCCCCATGTCCTTTTCCATGTCCAGTGGTGTTGGATCATCACCTTTGGACCAGTCCTCTTTGTCCTCTGCAAGTCGAGACTCACCAAGGGGGAACTGCAGAGTTCCCAGGCTGGAAGAGAAATATGATATTTTGCTTTTTATATTAAAGAACTAGAATATGTGCTGTATATAAAACCAGAAAACACAGAGAAGCAAAAATTAATAGATGAAGAACACACATACCCACTATAGGTAGGTCAGATAATGTCCTCATCTTTCCCAAAGCTATCTCTTCCCAACCCTTGAACCTGTGAATATATTGCCTTACACCACAAAAGGGACTTTCCAAATATAAGTAAATTAAGAATCTTGAGATGAGAGATCATTCTGGATTATCTAGTGGGCTGGATATAATCACAAGGGTCACTTTACGAGGGAGACAGGAAGATTAGAGTCAGAGAAAGAGATGTGATGATGAAAGCAGAGGGAAAGGAAAGTATGTGACAGCAGAGCAAAGGTTGGAGTGATGGGGGGCTGTGACCCAAGGAGTGCAAGTGCCCTGGAAAAGCATGAAAATTAACTAGAACTACAGAGGAGACTTTGATTTTATCTCAGTGAAAGGGTTTTTTGACTTTCAGAAATATAAGATAATAAATTTGTGTTGTTTTAAGCCACTAAGTTTGTGCTAATTCATTACAGCAGCAATAGAAAACTAATACATGCAACCAATCCCCAAGAAGATCATCAATATAATTAGTATATGTGTGTGTCAACTTCCAGATCTTTACACACACATGAATTTTTTTTTAGCCAACATGAGATTATACTATATTTCCTCTTTTGTAATCTACTTTCTTCTAGCAACAGTCTTCACTTTTCCATTTTAGTAAATTTTCATCTCTTCTAAAATCAGGTTATATTTAAATGTTCTCAACCGATCCCAAAATGTCCATTACAGGTGCTGTCCAAAGTTCTATATAAACCAGTATCATACATTGCATTTAGTTGCTGTAGTTTTCAAAGCTCTTTAATCTAGAATCTCTCCTTTTGATGTCACTGCCTTGTTGAAGAGGTCATGCTGGAGATCCTGCGGAATGTTCTCCTGTCTAGATTTGTCTGGTTGCTTCTTTGTGGTGGTGTTTAGTTTGTCCTTCTATCCCCTGTATTTCTTGTCAGCTGGATATTGTGTCTAAAATTTGATATATTCAATTACAGACATTGGGCTAAAATACAGTGTAAGTGATGCTAGGTGTTTGATGTTACATCACATAATTTCTAGTTGCTCTATTAGACTATTTGCTTCTCTAAGGATTGTTCCTAGGACCAGAACAGCAGGTGCTGCATGGGTTTCAGAGGCATCAGGTGAACGTGATTCACTGTGATTCTGTGCGACCTAATTGCTATTAAGGAATATCACTTCCAGGAACTACTTAAATTCAAGGCAACTCATTTGCTAGCTTAATAGAGCAGAGCCCCAACTTAGCTCCAAGGGAGGGCCAACCACAGGAAATACAAACCTGCAGACCACATTCAAACTCATAAATTATTGGGAATAAACTTGAAGAAAACAAGCAGGTTCAATTTCAACAGACCTTTCCCAGCTAGGTGTACCAGCATCTGACTGTTTAGACATCATTAAAATACATTGCACCCAATATGTTTACCCACAGTCATCTATATTACCTGGGCAGGTCATTCATCAGCTTGCCAATTTAAATGGATTCTATATATAAGTAACACTCTAACATGCAGAGAACTTTTAAGGAGAAACTTGTAGTCCTAGCATGTCAGAAAAATGCATATTACCCAAAGCCTTGTACGACAGGACCATCCTCACCCAGATCAAATAGGAAACAGCATTTCCTGCCCAAACTACCATTTCTATTTTAAATGATGTCATTATTGTTATTACCAACAACAATAATAAAAGCATCATAAAGAGTTTATAGACAAGATTTCTTTAGGCAAAGAACTGAAATTAGCATTAATCCCTTGGCCCATGGTTGAACTATTGCATTTTGCATATGTGTGTGTGTATGTGTGTATGTGTGTGTGAGTTTGTGTGTGTGTGTCTCTTCCATACATCCTATCCAAACAGTTCTCTCACTTACTTAAATGTATTGACGACATCACAGGAACTGAGCCAGCTTTTGGGTCTCAATCAGGAGATTATAAACTCTAATTTGAGCTTTCCAGAGTCTGACCAAATCTGAGGTGCTCTCAGCAGGAATATAGTATTTCGAGGGCCATTGTAATGCATAACGGTGTGCAGTCTGCTCGCTTGTTCTCCCTCTTTCCTTAGCCCTGAAAGTCTAAAATTTTAGATGGGTCCTGGTGAGAAACTTATAGCATAAGAAAGCGTGCTTTGGGCAGAATCCAGAAAATAATAGTGCTATGCATTTTACCACTTGGGAAAAGAGACGGAAAGGGGAAACTTTGGAAATTAAAGATATGAGTAGTATAAAACTAACTGAAGAATGCTAGATAGATTTTTAAAAATAACATTTCTAAAAGACTTCGGAAGACAGTGTATTCTTCAAATCACTGCACTGCTCTTTAGCATGAATTAAAGATGGAGTGAGTTCTCTGAATGGACATCACTTGCTATATTAATGGGATCACCAGATGCCCACGTTTCGGAAATGTAAAGAAAGTGAACCCCTTGTAAAATTTTATATATTATCCCTTTCACCAAAATATGAAAAACAGATTTGAAAGGGGAAGGAAAAGCTCTTCTATAAATAAATTTGAAGAAACACTGGACCAAAAGGAGACACTTGTTTAAGTACAATGTCCAAGGAAGAAAAATCGTCAAATAAACAAGAATCCACACTTTTGACAGAGCAGGAAAAACCTTCTGTGTCGCTAGGCTCTAAAGCAGAATTGTGTTCCCCCTGCCCTTGGAGAACGCCTTTCTGAACTTAGTCTTCTTTGGCAATCACATTTGTTAAAAAATAATAAACAAGAGCTGTGGATCTGGAGCCTTCTTAGGAAGATATGTAGACATTATAAACATATTTTTATCAAGGATCTATTGAAAACTATAGGTTTATGTGTGGCCTAGATCCTTGAATTATTTGTTGCTTTTCTTAGCTCGCTTTCCCCACAACTTCTTCTTTCAGTGCATCTTGAATCATTGCTGCTCTCAAATCATAAACAATTTGCCATTTGCAGGGTTGTCATTGAACTATGTGAGAAAAATGCCCACGTAGGCTCAAGGTCCCATCAGAGACATTGCTGCAAGTCTGAGCCTGCAGAACATGTGCCTGATGCACCCAGCAACAAGGAATCTGACTGCAAAAAAAGGCAAAAATACATTAATTTATGCTTGATAGTTAAAAAAAATCACAACTTTATGTGTTTGTGAAGAAAACAAAACAACACAACAACAGATACCTGAGGTTTCTCTTAGTTTCACAGTCGTTTATAAGGGCCACTAAAGAATTTGAACTTGAAACAGTGGGTAAGAAAGTTGGCAGAGGGAATTGAAGTAGAGAGAGAAGTCCTGGTCTGGATATCTGCTATTTTAGATTTAGTCATTTATAAGTTGTATTATCTTGGGCAAGCCATTTAACCACTTGGAGCATCTGTCTCCTCATTGATAAATGAGAGTGGCATGCCTGTTCGTTTAAGCCAGCCCTTGCATGCAGCACTGCCTGGGACCTGGAGAATCTCCCAGAATGTTCTATTCTTGCTTGAGCCTCACTGGCTTCTGAGTTGGTTCCATATAAACGTAGTTTATATGTGATCCCAGACTTGGTCCTGCCTGGTCGTTTCGGAAAGGTGTTCACTGAGACTTTCCTGGGCATCTGCACCTTGGCCCTTGGTTTTCTCCTTGGACACACTTTGGCTCACATTTTGAGTCTCAGCCTCTCCAATTACATCGAGTTGGAACTCTCCACACAGCTGGCACTAACAACCCCTTCTCACCCTCATTCTATTACTTGGCAAATTCCAGCCCTCTGGGAAGGTAGCTTAGTAATATTAACTAACATTTACTGGGTCCTTACCAAGCACTTTATTAATCTCACAAAGCCCTTGGGAGGCAGAGATTATTATTGTCTCCACTTCACAGCAGAGGTAACTGGCGTAGAGAAGTTAACTGACCTCCCCAAGGTCACAGAGCTCATAAGAGGCCGAGGTGGGATTTGAACGTAAGTCAGGAGTGAGCAAACTTCTTCTATAAAGGGTCAAATAGTAAATAATTGAAGCTTGTCAGCTGAATGGTCTTTGTCACAGACACTGAACTTAGCCATTCTAGCACAAAAACAGTGACAGACCATATGTAAGCACATGAGCAGGGCTGTCTTCCAATAAAACTTTATCAAGACTGAAATTTGAATTTCATGTGTCACAATGTATTATTTTCTTTTGACTTTTAAAATCATTTAAATTTATAAAACTCATTCTCAGTTTGCAGGCCATACACAATCAGGTGGTGGGCCAGGCTTGACCTCTGGGTCGTGGTTTGCAGGTCCCTGACGCAGGCTTTTATCTCTAGAGCTCCTGTCCTTCATGGCAGTATGCTGCCTCTCAACAGTACCATTACCATCCCCTTCTACAGATGAGGAAATTGGGGTCATGCAGCGTTAGTAAGGAGGAGGCTATTGGAGCCCAGGCAGTACAAATGCAATGCTTGGACTATACTCCTGAATTATGGCAAGGGAACAAGATAAGTTGGAGTTGCTTTGCTTATTTTATGACATAAATGTGAAGATCAAATAAGATCATGCACCTGGCATACACAAAAAATACACTCTAGAGTTTTTTTCTTTATTAATGTGTGGAAGCTCTTATAAACTGTAAAATATAAGCCACTGAGATTAGGCTAGCTTCTAAAAACAAATCTCCTAGTGGGAAATGTGTTATCTCTTTCATTCATTTTACAAGCATTATCTACTGCCTTGTTTGTGCCAAGTATACTGGGCACTGTATGTGATGACAGAAATGATGGGTGACAGCACTTAGTTTAGTGGAGAAAGACATACCCACCTGTAAATGATTAGGATGCAAAAGATTAACTGCTACCATGAGTGGGGTGAACACGGGGCGGGGTGCACTGAGGACTGCCATGTGTGCTGGGGGCTTTGAGGTAAAGGAAGAAGAGACTTTTAGGCTAAGGGAACGGCGTGTGCAAAGACACTGAGGGATGAAAGATCAGAGTGGCTATCGTGTAAGGAATCTGGGAGTGTGTGGCAGAAATGGGGCCACAAGGAGGGCAGGAGCAGCTTGACAAGAGCCTTACAGTAAATGCCAAGGTTCTGGACTCACTCCCCTGGCACCCAGCTCCTCCTCAAACCAGGAGGGTTATGGGGGAGTGTACAAAGCGATAACAATAGGATGAAGATGAGGCAGCTTTCTGGGGTCTTGACTGTATTCAAAAAATTTTAGAGAAAAATCACTGTTTTTAAATGGAAAAAAAAAACCCAAAGATGTGTAGAGTGGAATAAAAAAGTCATATTAAAATTTGAGATAATGTGTAAGATTTCAAAGAAATTTCAAAGAAATTCAAAGCAGACAGCTTTGGGCTCCAACCCACACTCCTGAAACTTTTCTTTTAGAGGGAGTGAGATAGGAATTTTGAAAGGCAAGTTATAGAGAATAGGGAGACTTTAAACTTGGTAAACAGTGGATGACATGATTGGATTTGTCTTTCTTGAATTACCATGCTGGTCAACCGCTAGGAGGAAAGATGGAGAGGAAGCTGGGAGAGGTCTAGAGATGAGTTAGGAAGCTATTGCAATAACTTGGAAAGGGGAAAGTAGAATTTAATAGGCTAACACAGAAGGAGTTTGATTTTGTCATCAAGTGTACATCCTTGTTCTACTGAGAAGCTCTGGAAAGAGAAATGAGCACTTGCTTTGGTATGAAAAGGCCAAGATTTGAACCCCTGATTTAGACCAACTGTATGACCAAGGACTAAACACTCGGTCTCTCTGAATTTCACTTTTCTTATTTTCCCAATGAGGAAAACAATACCTATCTTGCCTACCTCTTAGAGTCTTCTCTCGGATCTCTAAGAGAATGCCTGTGAGAGCTCTTTATAAAAGGCTTGAACATCGCTTGTGGGTTTCAAGGGAACAAAGGGCCAGAGCTCTTTCTGCTTAGTGACCTCTTGAAGAAAAAGCAATTGCTATTTTTACCCCGCCTTCTTCAGCTGTTGGAGCCGAGGATCAATTGCAACCAGGCTAAACAAAAAAAGGTAGTCATACATGATCAGCAAAATGGTCCAAATGATGTCATCCATCAAGATGGACATCGCAATTTGCCAACTATTTTCTCATAAATCAAACTGTGGTCCCTCAAGGAAGAGGGGCAGGGCTTGGGGAGCCAGCATGGCAGGGCTTATCGGGAGACCAGACGTGGGGAAGCCGGGGAAGCGCTCCCTTAAGGATACAGTAATTATTTTTACTCGATGGGAAACCAAGAGGGGCACGATGGGAGGGAGAGCTGGAGAGTGTCTGCCTCACTTCATTACTACTCCCCAGGCAAGGGACACAACATATGCTTTTCATTGGGAAGCCAATAATTTTGAATCGTGGGACAGGTGAAAACTTAAATGACATTTGCAAACCTTGATTTATTTCTCTGCTTAACTCCGGAACATGCTTTAGACTCAGCTCTATAAGTTTCCATAGATTAGTGGTCAATGTCAAGAATTTTCAATGACATATTCAAGTGTTTCCTGTCCCTATCAGTTAATTAAATAGTTTCAGTACTAATCTCTTCTTATTGAAATGGTTTCCCTTCTTTCAGTTATGGGTTTGGAAAACAGCGATATGAAGTATGTGCTTTATTGAAAACAAAATAACAAAAATAAAAAAGAATACTTTTCCCCCCACGTGCTATTTTACTTGCTGGAAATCTCATTAAAAGTTATTTATGAGCTGTTAGGGATCCCATAAGGATTACACCTAATTCAGTCTGTAAAGCTTTTGAGTTTCTTTTACATGAAGGACCTCCTTTCCCATTATTCTACTTTGGTTTGGTTTGCACCCAAATAAATACTGGAGATCAACTTCTTGGCAGAAGAGGGCTCCCTGGTCCCTAACCTCGCCAACGTCACTCATGTGACCCAGGCAAAGTCTGTACCTTCCTTCTCTTTTTGCAGGACCCTCTTTGCTACAACCAAGGGAACCAAACTGAGGACAAACTCATGGCAATTGGTAAACTGTTGTCTGTGTTGTTATAGTGAAGATGCAGGCTGTAGGTATCATTTACACCCCTTGGGTTTGCAGGCTCTGTGACTAACCACGCATTTAGTCCTAACTGACTATCCCATTTTCTATTATTCCTCCTCCCTCGACTCCCTCTGAAACAAGAAAAGTGAATTTGATAAGAATGAGTAATTTTCCAGTCTTTTTATAGGGTCTACATACTTGACATTTTGCTGTTTCTGAGACCTTGTTCTCAGGGATCCACTCCTTAGCTCACCAAAGATTGAAACACCAATTTGAGCACCTTTTGTTCTTCTAGGCCCTTTAATAAAATACCCCCAAAATAAAATCCATTTAATTTCCAAAGACTTCCTTGTGTTTATATTTTTAAGAAACAAGAAAGAATGGAGTGATTCAAGTGTCCAAATATTCAAAATGGAATTTCGGCAGTTGAAAAATTGGTATAAAACTTAAAAAGTACTAAGGACATTGCTACCATAACCACCAGATGCACAATATACTTATGTAAGTGTTAGTTATTATTATTATTATTACCAGTATTCCCGCTATCTTTTCTACCTAGAGTCTGGCCATAGATTGCTCATTCCTCTCCATATATCTGCAAACCTTATCCATGGTATCGCTTTCTATGTTTTTAGTTACTTGAGGTAACTGTGGTCTGAAAATATTAATTGGAAAATTCCAGAAATAAACAATTCCTAAGTTTTAATTGCGTGTCATTCTGAGTAGGGTGATGAAATTTTGAGCTGTTCTGCTCCATCCTGCCTGGGTAAAACATCCCTCTGTCCAGTGTCCCCACACTGTATATGCCCCCTGCCCATTAGTCACTTAGTAGCCACCTCCGTTATCAGATCGACTGTCGTGGTATCGTAGAGCTTCCGTTCAAGTCACTCTTATTTTACTTAATAGTGGCCTCAGAGTGCAAAGTAGTGATGCTGACAATTCGAATATGCCAAAGAGTAGCCACAGTGCTTCCTTTAAGTGAAAAGTTGAAAGTTCTCAGCTTAATAAGAAAGAAAAAAAAAATTGCATGCTGAGGTTGCGAAGATCTGTGGTAAGAATGATTCTTCCATCCATGAAATTGTGATGAAGAAAAAGTCTTGCTGGTTTTGATCCTTCTGATGTATCATCAGAAGATCAATAGTAGACTGTTAAGTCACAATGTCTATGTAATTCACCTCATTTCATCTCATCACATCGGAATTTTGTCATCTCACATCATCATAAAAAGAAGAAATGTTAGTACAGTCCATATGTTGAGAGAGACAGAGAGCACATTCACATAACTTTTATTATAGCATATTATTATAATTGTTCTATCTTATTAGTAGTCATTTTTGTTAATCTCTTACTGTGCCTAATTTATAAAATTTATAAAACTATCATAGGTATGTATACACAGGCAAAAATATAGAATACATAGGGTTCAGTACTATCTGTAGTTACAGGCATCCATGGGGAGTCTTGAGACATATCCTCCACAGATGAGGGAGGACTACTCTTCCCCCTGTACTCTGGCTCATTTCTCAGCTGAAACACCAGGCACCAATAATACCACATCCATGATGAATCATCTGGCCAGACTGGACATAAGCCTGGAATATTATTCTGGCCACCATGGGAATAGCCGACAACTGTGTCTTCAGTTATAAAATCTTTCCTTCTCAGATCTCAAAGCATTTACATGTATGTGAGACTGAAACCTTAGCCTACCTATACTTCTCCATTTGTGCAAGAGTTGGTCTTACCAAAAGGAGTTCAACAATAAGGCAATGGCTGCATATTTTAGGGGAGAGTATATTTCTTCTTAATCTTAGCCACCTGGAGAATTTTTAAATTCTTTATTTTTCATAGAATTCTACATAAGAGATCAGTTTAAATTTTTTTAACAGTCATTTAAACATCCTGAGTACATTGTAATCTCCCAAATAAGAAAGACCTCTTGGGCTAAACCAGGGAAAACCACATGAGTTGTTTGGGTGTTTAGTCTAGTACAGTGGTTCTTGACCCTGGCTGCAGCTAAAAACACCAAACTGGAAGACAGACTGATTTTGCCTTTTACCATATTCAAGCTTGGAGTGTGTGTGTGTGTGTGTGTGTGTGTGTGTGTGTGTGTGTGTGTGTGTCTTTCTTTAGGATTCACAGATAATTCTATCCTGGAAGCCAGGTTTAAGAACCACCAGCCTGAGTTTGATGATAAAGAAAGGCTTGGGTGAGACCCTCCCAGAATTCTCGGTGCTCTGTCCCTGTTATAATTAGGAATGGAATGAACCTATGGGGCTCTGTTTTATCTGCTGACTCCAAACACAGAATTAGAGTTATTACTCACCCACTCCTCGTGGGCTGAATTATGTTACGGGTTGACTTGCATCCACCCTAAAAAGATGTTGAAGTCCTAATCCCCAGTACTTGTGAATATAACATTAACTGGAAATAGGGTCTTTGTAGATGATCAAGTTAAGGTGAAGTCATTAGGGTTGGCCCTAATCCAATGTAATTATGACCTTATAAAAATAGCAGATTTGGACATGGAGACAGACACACACACAAGGGGAAGGCCATGTGAAGATAGAGGCAGAGATGTAAAGAGCAATCCTTTTATGAGTCAAGGAACGACAGATATTGCCAACAAAACACGAGAATCTAAGAGATTCTAAAACTGACCTTCCCTCAGAGCTCTGAGAAGGAACCAACCCTGCTCACACCTTTATCTTGGACTTCTGGCCTCCAGGACTGTAAGACAATAAATTTCTGTTCTTTAAGCCATTAGGTTTGCGGTAAATTGTGATGGCAGCACTAGGAAAATAATACGCCTAGTGAATCAACCCAACGTCCTTTCAAACTCCAGGCAGATGAAATTTACTGAGACCAGGCCTCAGCTTTTACCACACAAAGTCCATAAGTGCGACCAAGGTATCTTATTAGCTCGAATAGTCTGCAAAGTGAGGACTGAGAACACAGGACAACTAAGTTGTTCTTCCTGGGACTATTAATGAAGGCTTCTAGGAGGAGGTGACAGCATTTAATCTGATTGTGGGAGGAAGAATATTCTTTTTGACAAAAGAGAAGGGAAACAAAGGTATAGAAACAAAGATATTCCAAAGCAAGGGATTGCCTCGATAGTGAGTCTACTAGGAAGCAAGAAGAAAGAGCGTGTATGTGTGTGTGTGTGTGTGTGTGTGTGTGTGTGTGTGTGTGTGTGTGTGTGTATTTGGGTTGGGGAGTTGGGCCAGACTGACAATAATAAAAATAACAGTGACTATTCATATGGAGCACACCCCGAATGAAACGCTGCACTAAATCATACATGGTCCTAGGACTGACCCAATGAACTGAGGTTATTATTACCCGAATATTACAGGTGGGAGTAACGAAGCTCCAAGAGTTGAGTCAGAGCCACACAGTTGGATTCTACTTGGTCACCACTATAGATATTACTCAGGAGTTTATACTTGGGGGCTACACCTGGGGATGGGGATGGGGATGGAGATGAAGAGATACAGAGGGTCTTGAAGCAAATGCACATCTTTGCTTGACTGGGGTCTGGAAGCCCCTTCGGGAAGGTCCATCCATGAGTGGGTAAGAGGCTGCCCTGGCCGTTTCCAGCTCCAGTCCCCCGTTCTGGTGGTGGCTGATAGGCTCCATATAGAGCAGGCTGTGCTCTCGGGTTGAAATCCAGCTTTGTTCTTTGACTCTGGTATTACTGGGGAAAGCAGAGAAGGAAAGGGAAGGAAACATAAAAAGTTTCAGCATATGAGTAGCATTTGCAATGTAATCTATGCGTTCTGAGCCAAGTTACTGTACACGCTCTGGGGAGAATTACAAATAAATGACGAAACGTTTTGAAACATGGCTTATACCTAATTAATCATGGAACTTGAAGAACAAAGAACGGGTTTCTTCAAAGTTTTCAGTGTTTTCTGTATTAAGTGGAGGGAGTGGGGGAGGGGAGGGGAACTCTCCATGCTCCATAATGGATACACTATGCACTTCATTTGGGGAAAGAAGCTCTTAATCTTCTTTGGCCTCCTGCAACCTCTGAATCCTTACATCTTTAATATTTTATGTCAAGCATTTTCATATTAAAGACACTGAAAGTTTCCAGATCATAAAATATTCCTCAGCTTTTTGTCTCTTGATCCTGGAGCCTAAACAATACTGGTTTTGAGATTATGAGACCACCAGGCATTTCTTAAGTACCCACGATATTGTGTCCTGAGATTCCCATGTCCTCTTTACATGCCTCTGCCACCCAGAGGCATCTGTGGGCGTGTTCCGCTTTGAAGGCAGAGCTCTGGGGCCCAGGTTTTGTGCCATGGCCATGTTTTTTCACATGCTCTTAACCTCTGGACCTTAATATTCCTGTCTGTGAAATGGGGATAGTCATAGATATCTCACTGATTGATTTTGACTCTTATGTAAAATAATGCCACCGAAGCACTTAGCCTGGTTCCTAGAGTGTAACCACTCAATAATTCTGTGTGCATCTCAACCTTGCAGATACTTTTTCATTTTCACCTGATTCATAAACTTGGCTGAATCATCATTTTGCTTCTCTAACCAAGGTGCTTTTTTGAAGCTCTGTCTCACAGTGACAGATATGGAAGTCAAAAATGACTTTGCACTTGATAGCCAGGGTTCACTGCTCTTATTGGAAACCATGGCTCCACTTTTTCCTCTGGAGTTTCTCCATGGTCACTCTATGAGCTAGTAGTATGGACACGACAGGGATTGGAGATGTGTATGTTTTTGTTCCAAACGTTGTCACTTGTACTCTAAGTGGCTTTGGACAAGCCAATAAAAGTGTTTGGCTGCAGATTTTTCCCCTTCCTCTGTTGAAAAAAAAAGCCAAAAAAATGTCCTGTATTAAAATGGTTGGGAGTAAAACCTAAAACTAGAACTCCCCTCTCCCCCAGTTCCACGCAGACAATGAGAATGAAGGCAACGCTTGGCTAAAGGTTTCGCTAAGCCATGGTGAGTGTCTTCCAAAGTTCTGAGTACTTTTTCTCTTCCCTTCCTCTGGCAGCTCAGTCATGGCTATGTGACCTAGGACTTGCTGTTTAGAGGTGCTGCCTGGGACTTTGAATCTGGAGGGAACAAAGCAGAGGTTCCTAGAAAAGTCTGGAGTAGACTGGTGGCACCAAATGGCCAGTGGTTGTGGTACCAGGGGTAGCATCGTAACCAGACAATACGATGTTCTTTGCTTTCCAGCCTCCCTTCATTCCAGATCACCTTTTATCTATAGGAAACTTTCCAGTCTTCCTATAGACTCCATGAGCTACCCAAGATATTTCTTATAAATTCTTTTTCTAGTTAAGTTAGCTGTTAGGCTACTTTGCTTACAAATGCAAATCTGATTGAGACAAAATTAAGATTTGCTCAGTACCTACTATATACCAAATATTGTACAGATGAGGAAACTGGGACCTGGAGAGCAGAGGTAACTGGCCATGGTCACCAGGCTGGTCATAGATGGTGCTGTGATCTGAACCTCCATCTGTCTGCCTTTTCCACTCCACTATTTCAGCAAAGAGAGCTGAAAAGTGAACCTACAGCCCATGACCATCCACATTCACATTGAACTTGCCTTGCATGTGGAGCCTCTGGAGGTTTATAGTTATGACCTGGGCACTACATTTTCTTTCCCAACCCATTTCTACCCCACTCCCTGCCCCAACCTGGTGATTAGCAGTCTGTACATTGATTATAAAGTGAAATGCCTTCCAGAGCTGAGAAGCATCATTGGTGTGAGCCTATAAACCAGCCGAGGTGAGGGATAAGGGACCAGCACAGTAAAACAACTTGGCTTTGTGTCCTCCAATGCAACTCTGTATTATTTGTGTGCTGCTAATTATCCTTGGTTCATGTCGCCTCTGCCGCTACTTTTGAAATTAGATTCACATGCCTTATCCTGTGTGGACCGAGAGCTTGCCTCGTTTGGTTTCCATTTCACTCATTGCCCTTACACCTGCTATCGCAGCAGCAGATGGCATGGTCTTCCCTCCCTGGCATCTAAGGAAGGGAAGTCAGATGTTGCCATCTGCCTTCAGAGTTGCCAGCCCACTGTCACTTCTCTGCAGAGGTAGGGTAGCTTGCCAGAGAAAGAGAAGCCGTCAGAGTGGACATTCAGGCACACTTTCACACCGTCTTCTTCTGTTTCTTAAATCAAGAAGTGCTCTAGCTAATCTTTGGGCACCTAACTCACAATTGCTTCCCCAGAGACAGAGCCCTATAAAAGCATTTTATTCTTGACCTCACTCCAATGTATCTGCAGAGCATCTGTCTGGCCAGAACTCGGTCATCTCGCTTCTTTTCCACTGACTTTTTTAGAAGCCAATTATTGAGGATCTCAGGTAATAAAAACAGCTTGAACTTCATTACCCTCTTTCCAGTATTAGTTACTGAAGGCCTCGGTCAGCGAGACTGTGTATAAAATATGAAGCAGTGAATTAAATGCAACTTGATGGTACATGTTGTACCTTAATGAAAACAAAGGCTCGGGAACACTATTTGTGAACGTGTTACCCAATAAAGTGTTAGCGAAGGAGCTCATAAAGCTGCCAGAGGAGTTTAACCATTTGTAGAGCAAGAGAGAAATGCTGTTCAGTTGCTTTGGATACAGAGTGAGGTCTACTGGCTTTATCACAGACGCTGGAGGTTTTTATTTAAAACACATGGAAGATACTTGGGTTTGGCACCAAAATGTCTTGTGGTAAAAAAAAAAAAAAAATTAGAAATATCCAAAAGTGCTTAAAAATATGTAGAGGGGGAGAAAAAAAACAGATGCGAAGAAATTAAGACAGGATGACATAAGGTGCCACGTTAGTTCATTTAAAGTGATGGCGAAAGGAATGAACACTTCTCCTTGGCAGCTGATAGACACAAGCAATTGAACAGTTCATACCCTCTCTGTTGTCCCTGTCACGAGATTTGTAGGTCGTTCTCAGCCAGCCACTGGGGCTGAAGGGCACAGGTCGTGACCTGCTGATTTACCAAAGTATGATCAACTCACACAAATTATAGGCGTAAGAGGGTCCTGACAACTTCAATATGATGCGCAAGGAGTGCAATTATTTGTGACATGTGAAACCAGTGTGAGACCATAATTCTGTCGCTGCGTGACAAGGCATTATTAGTCGGGGCAGGCAGTGGCTTGAACCAGAAGCAGCTGCAGGAGAGGCGGGGTTGGCGGGGAGAGAGAAAAGGAGAAAGAGAGAGAGAGAGAGACAGAGACAGAGACAGAGACAGACAGAGACAGAGACAGGGACAGAGACAGAGACAGAGACAGAGACAGAGACAGAAGAGGAGAGGAGAGGAGAAGGAGAGAAGGCTCTTTATCAGGAAAGAGCCATGATGGGCTGGGCTTTATTTTTCAGAGAAACAAATAGCAAGGCCCCTCTTTGGAATGCACAACCACCAGCTCTAGCTCAGAGGACAAGTCACCCTGCTATCTGTTCCCTGTAAGAATAAAAGCTTTGCAAGGAAGGGCAGAAAGGGAAGCACCCCCTGTTGGCCTGTGGCTGTGTACAGCTAAGGTGTTGGTGTTGTCCTTGAAATAAGACATGTTGCTTTTCAAACTGGCACGAGGTTTCCAGTGGGGAGAGAGGGGCTCTCTGTCAATGAGAAACCTGTACTCTGAGGCATCCTTCCCCCTGAGTCTTCTCTGGAAGTTGCAGTTTGGCTTCTGGGTGAAGGGGGAGATAGAGCCCAGACTTCCCAGGGTTTCCCCATCTCTATAAATCTCTCTCCTGCACCCCAGTGGGCTCTGTAGGGATTCAGCTCAGGGAGATGTAGGTATGTGTAGATATTTTTCTTCTGGTGATGGCTACAGAGGTTTCATCTCAGGTATGTGTGAGAGGAAGGTGGCTGTTCCCAGCAACTGGGCCCCAGTAAGGCTGGGCTTCCTCAGGCTGAGTGTGGGGTCACATGACAGATGAGTCACCAATTTGTGAAGTGGGAAGCTGGACTGCTCTGCATGTCTCCTGCAGAGGGTAGCTGCTATGTTTTGGGCTTGCTTCTTAACTCAGTGACTTTAACCAGTTTGTCCATGAAAACTCTTCCATAACGATGAAAGACAAGATGAAAACCGATAATTAAAATACACTATGGGGATGGGGACAAGCTCTGGGGGTCTTGGGCACATGGAGGAGTCTCAATGCCTCATATCAGTCAGATGTCTGCTCAGATCTCCCACCCAGTAAGGTCCACTCCTAGTACAACAAAATAGGCTTCTGTCCCTTGAGCTCTGCCTTCTACCCTGTGTCATTGTCACCCAGTGTCTGAAGGCATGAACTGGGAGGGCCTGTGAACCACAGGCAGTCAGCAGCTCACACAAACAATGCAAAGTTGGTAGGTAGCAACTCTGCCAGTGGCGATCAGTACTTGGCATTAGATCATCTATTTTTGCATGTTTCTTGTTCCTCCCCTTACAACATAAGCTCCAGGAGGGCAGAGACTTTGTCTCCTCAGTATCCCAGCTGCCTCAAGTGGTGTTGGGCACAAAGTACTTGCCTGGTAAATGTGTTCTGATGCATGGATGCTAAGCACTGTCCTACCTGTTCTTGCTTTTGAATGCATTAGCCTGTTTAAGCATCTCAGCAACTCACTGAGATAGATAAGTTTGTCAGTTATCTATTGCTGTAAAACAAATCACCCAAAATATAATGGATTAAAAGAACAATATTTAGTATTTCTCACAATTCTGTGAGAACCCTTTGGCTGGGATTCAGCTAGACAGATTCTTCCACTGGTCTTGATTAGATTTTTTTGTGTGGCTGCATTTCACTGGGGAATTTAGTGAGGTCTTGAATATTTAACATGGCCAGTCATCCCCCAGGATCCCTAATCACTTGCCAGTCTTACTGGGACTTCCTTAGAGCATGGAGTCTGGACTCCAAGGGAGAAGAAGCAGAATTTTAAGGTCTGGGCATGGAAGTCCCAGAATGTCACTGCCTTTACCTTCTATTGGTTCAAACATGTGCTGCATCCAGCCCATGCTCAAGGAGAGGACAGACTTCTCCTCTTGATGCAAGGAGTGGCATGTGCCTACACAGATGGGAAACGGCTTGGAAACTATCTACTACAGTATTGTTAGCCTGCTCTACAGCTGGAAACTGAGGTTTAGAAGGATAAAAGATGTATCCAGGGGTAGACAGAAAGAAAGTGGTGGAACCAGAAATGTCAGCCTGGAACATGTTACCTCCAGATCTAATTGTCTTTGCTTACTGGTGACTCTTCTCAGTAGCCCCTCCTGAATCTTGGGTGGTAGAGCTGATATCTTCTGTGGCTACCCCTCTGCTTTTTACTTTCTTAGCAGAGGGGCCAGGGCTTGGGGGTGGGGGCGGGGGAATAGAATACCATAGACCTGAAATTTCATTCAGCTTCTACAACTCATTTCTGAGCCATATAGAATGTCTCTTCCTTATCTGTGAAATGGGATGGAAATGGTATCTACCACATAGGATTTGGGCAAGCTTTAAAAAGATTGGACATGTAAAGGCCTCTACACCATGCATGGCACATAGCTGGAGCCTTCACAAACTAGTTTCATAATTGTATTTAAAGTGTAAGGATTCTAAGGGCATTGAACACACACCCGTGTTTAATGTTAATCCAAAGATATATTCTGAAATCAGCAAAATGCTCTTAGGGACTCACTTGTTAAAGGATATGGCCGTCACACTTCCTTGAGAATAATATTTAAGGAATCTAACTAGGCATCATGCTGTCCTGTTTCTATAAAAAAACTTTTCACACATACACACACAAAACGTAAACAGAATTATGTGCAGCTCTGAAGCTAGGATCTAAGATAGGCATAAATCTAAGTTACTACCAGAAAGCTAGGGACAAACAAACAAACATCCCTTGAGGGTCTCTTGTGTCTCATCCTTGATTCATCGGATTAGTCAGGACCTTTGGGGTGTTAGAGGGTACATGCCAATTCGATTTTAGCCAGCTTAAGCAAGAGCGGGGATTTTATGGAAGGGCTCAGCTGGATTCAAGAGCTTCTACAGTGTTGTCAGAAATCACCTTCTCCATGGCTTCGTTCTCCTTCTCCCCTGGCCCTCTTTCCTCTTCTGTAGTCAGGCTTTTTCCCCGGCAGCCTCTGCAATGCTTCCCGTTCTGTGATTCAAAGAGTGAGGCCTGTTTCTCACTTTAAAAATGCCCTTGTGGGACGTGACTGGTCAGAGTCCCAGAGAGTCGAATCTGATGGTCTAGCCTGTGTTGAGCCTGCCTCTGTGGAATTCTGGGATTACTAGTCCTATGGATTGAGGGGCAATTCTGCAGAGGAAGTGGGAACCTTCAGCAAGTTCTCCTCAAGGATGATTTCAATACAGCCAAGCTTTGGATTTACCAAAACCTCTGGGAAAAAAAAAAACTTTGCTCAATGTGAACCCGTACCCTACATTTTCATCATGTGGTTGGGGGTGGTGTTTTTCTATTGAGCATCCCTTTGTGCCCCACTTGCTGTGTTTATTTGTGGATATTTATTTTCCTACCAATATAAGGAAATGCTTGAAATAAGCCTATAATCATCGACAAAGTCCAGGCTTCTAATTTAACACCCAAACCTTACAACATTTATTCGGCAGCCCCTGGATTAACCAGTGCTCACATAGTAAGCCAAAATTTGTAGAAAAGATATTTCTTTAATTTGTCCGCAAATGTTTCCATTGTATACAAGAAACGAGACAGTGTTCCTTTTGGGGAGAAGAAGTTTCTACTTTGGGTTTAAACCAAACCAAATAATATTTAAGGAAACATTAAATAAATTATTTATCATGTTGGTCGACGTCTTGGGGAATATAGCTTAGATAAACACATTTTTAAGGTCAGCCACTCTAAGGGCTGGGTTTTATAAAAACAGCCTCTGAGGAGCTTTAATAAATCTTTAAAAAGAAAAAAAAATCAAGCTCTCGTTTTCATTACTGAATCATTTGCTATAGCTGAATAATGGTCATTCAAGAGGTAAGCGTAACTGGGAGGCTGTGATAGCCACGCTGGGGAAACTTGACTATGATGGAAAATCGATGTTGATGGCAAACACTGATGGCTGTACTTGGACTTCTGTTAAAGCAGTCCAGTCCTTTGGTTGCATTTTAAATCAGATAAATGGGCAGAGCTGGCTGATTTGGGTCATAAAATTGTCAAATGAAGATAAATTCATTCCTACTCAATGGGAGATTTCAGAGTTGAATTAGAATATATGTAAGTAGAAAAATAATGTGTTTTTATTCCCTCAAATTAAACGCTTACCAGATTCATCAAGTACATTTAATTCACCTCATGGGTCCTTCATCTTTTCCAATTGCAACCGAAGGCATCTTTTGGGCCCATTTCTATTGCAAAATGGCATCATTCTTCAGCCAGAAGAAGGTATTGGGGAGAAGAGGAGAGGATGCTTGGATGATGAGAAATGGACAAATGGAAGAAGTGAGAAGCAAGGATGCTCTAGTAAAGAAAAAGGTGAGGGTGGGAGAGCTGCTTACGGGGGGCTGTGAGGAAGGGAGGGCTGTGGCAGGAAGAAGGAGAAGCAGAAAGAAGAAATGGAGAGAACCTGCCTTTGCAGGGACTGGGCTGAGGCCAGCTCTGAGGCTCTGCTCGCTGTGGCTCTGGATTCATTTTTGCATGGTTTGTGATTTGTCTGAAACTTGAAGGGCTCTCATGACCACTTCTTATCTATGCAAAGGGACAACATCTCTGGATGTGGCCCTGAGCTCCCCTTTGGTCTCGAAAGGACAGTTGGGCTCATTTTCTGAGCCTCGTCTGTTCCAAGGGTGGACCTGCAGCAGAATTTCATGGCTTCAAAAATGAAGATACTTTTCTGTTTATGAGCAGGAAGGAATGTCACTGAGGAGTTGGAGAGGTTGAGGTTACATTACCATAAAGTGCCTCGGGGCTTTAAAGTTCAGGAGAAGAGGGCCTGACTAACCACATCTGGGGCTTGAGGTTTCATTGAACTGGTAATGAAAATAATCTTTGCAAAATATTCTGAAAATATTTGATAAACACAGACTGACTGCGGCTGCCGCCTATACACATGAAAAAAAAAATAACCTTGAATTCAGATGCGCAAGCAACCTGTTAGTAACCAGCTAGTATGAGGATCTGACACAAAAGCAGAATGATTAGAAATACAGAACTTAGTTCAAACCCCAGCTCTGCCACTTGTCAGTGGTATAACCATGTACGTGTTACTTCACCTCTCCATGCCTCAGTGGCTTCATCCATAAAATGGAAATGAATGCTCCTTTCATAGGCTGCCATGAGGACAGAACAAGGTAAGTTGTATGAAAATGACATGATAATTGTCAAAATGGTCTTAGATCCTTCCTCTCTCTATATCCACCTCCCTTGTGATATCCTATTAAGAAGTAGAGACCTTTTCTCTGCTCCTTGAATCTTGGTTAACCATGAGACTTGCGGCTTCAGCAAATGTGAAACAGGCAGAGGCTTGAAAATTGCTTGCCTATTGGACTTTTCTGTCTTTTGCTGAGCTTGGATCCCTGACACTAGTATGCAAATGAGTCTGAACTAGCCTGCTGGAAGATGAGAGGCCTTGTGGCGAACAAAGGTGACCCAGCAGATAGCCTGTCAAACTATCAGACATGTAAGAGAGGCCATTCTAGATCGTCCAGTCACTAGGTGACCTATCAGCTGGCTACAGACGATGCATGGGAATAACCAGCTGCAAAGATCAACTGAGCCAGCTCAGAGCAGACCACCCAGCCTACCCATAGAATTGTGAGCTAAATAATATGTTGTTATTTTAAGCCTCTAAGTGTTGGGTAACTGGTTTCTTATACAGCAAAAGCTAATTGATATAGGTGGTATCCACCCTATTATTACTCTTGTAGATTGGATCAACCAGTCACTTAAATTGAATTTTTAACTCAATTTTGTTCAAAATGACTTCTCTCTCTGGAGACAGACTGGGGAATGGCAAAATTTCTGTTAGCTATTTTGTACAGTCATGCGGTTTAAGATAAATTGCAAAAGACAAGAAGATTTAAGACATCAATAAGATCTTCTCTGGAAATATTTTAAGTCTTTCCTTCCATCATATTTTAAAAGTTTGACATCAACATTCTCAAAGCCAGAATAATATGCAAAGCTAATAGCAAACACCAAAGCTCACTGAGTTTCATTTGTAAGATTGGTCAAACAGAAAGTTGCTCTTAAACAGTTTTGAAGCCTTTAATCCAAGGAACCAACTGGAAGCAAAAGAAATGAAATAGGACTAAAAGGTATGAAACTGGATAAGAGGAAGGTCAGTCTTTGGAATTGGTCCACATTCTCCAGTGATAGTGATAAGCGTGGCCAACTACTCAAATGTAAAGGAGATAAAAGAGTTTATAAACCAAAGCAAAAAAAAAAAACAAACAAAAAACAAACAAAAAAGTACTACCCTGATAGTTTAGGCCAACTGAGCACTCTCACCTGAATTAACTGGTGAATCGCAGCAAAAGTGTACCTGATGGTTTGCATTATCTGGACAGCTGTCACATTCTTCCATTCTCCTTGGAATATGTACATTCTTTTGCATTCCAACTTCCTTTTATTGCTGCATTCTTTACCCAGGTTGTTGTTCTTTGAGGTTTAGATAGTAAGACACTTGGATAAGTTTTAGTAAAATTTTTGGCCTGGTGTCAGATGAAACAGTGACCAAAAGAGACAAGACAGTTTGTCTTGCAAATTAAGTCTAGTAAGGGGAAAAGATTCATAATCAGGTGCTATCACATAACGTGAGAAGGGTTATGGTTGGGGAAGCACAGGGCATCACTGGAGAACGTAGAATGAGCCCTGAACTCAGACTTGGGCTCGGTGGTAGGGAAGCACATCACAAAGAAAGTGGTACCTAATGTGAAAGATAAAGAACAATCATTAAGTAGTGTGAAGATGTAGGGGAAAGAGTATTGGCCTGTCTTGGGTGTCTTTTCTTGCTTTTACACTTGCTAGGTCTACAGAGAAGACAGCTGCCCTGTGTAAAGTGCCCCGTGGAGAGGTCTACATGACAAAAAAGAATGACAGGCTTCAAGCCAATAGCTAGCAAGGACCTGAGATTCTGAGTCCAACAGTCCAGGAGAAACTGAATCCAGTCAACAGCCACATGAGTGAGCTTAGAAGCAGTTCCTCCTCCATCGAACCTTCAGGCCAAAACCACAGTATTATAGAGTGCAACCTGGAAGAATCCTGGGGAACTGAAATGCTCAGCATGGCCAAGTGCTTGTAGTTAGCACCAGGTTGTCAGTGGAACCTTACTACCACTAAATGGAATGATGATGAACACTAAAATCATGGTCAATGCATGGCCATGACCTGACTAACCAGTCTGCCCCAGAGTCAGGGTTAATTTCAGGTGGTGATACTGGCTGGTGCTGTTAACAGTAGTATTTGTGCAGCCTGAGTGCACGCAAGTGAAATGTGCCAGCTGGCCAGCTAGTTTTCTGAATGGAGGTCAAACTAAGATAAGTGTATATACTTCACAGTTAGGCCACACTCTGTAGCACCTTCTTCCTACTTACAACCAATTTAAATACAAGAGGAGGGTGAGGTCCAGAATCCAAAGAAATTGTGACTGTCATAAGAGGTGACTCGAAGAATTTTGAACTTCAGAAATCTTTGTAAAAAATATAGGCTAATGACCAGAAGCGCAAGTCAGGCATGAGCAACATATGAAAAAGACTCCTGTATTAGTTATCTAGTGCTGCATAACAAATTACCTCAAAATTCAGCAGCTTAAAGCAGCAAACATTTATTATCTCAGTTTCCATGGTTCTGGAATTCGGATGCAGCTGAGCTAGGTGCCTCTGAATCACAGCATCTCATGAAGTTGGAGCCAAGCTGCCAGCCAGGCCTGTACCCAAGGCCTGATGGGGGAGGAACTGCTCTAGCTCACTCATGTGGCTGTTGACTGGATTCAGTTTCTCTTGGGCTGTTGGACTCAGGATCTCAAGTCCTTGTTAGCTATTGCTTGAAGCCTGTTATTCTTTTCTGTCATACTGACCTCTCCACAGGGCACTTTACAACCTGGCAGCTGGTTTCTCTGTAGACCTAGCAAGTGTGAAAGTGAGAAAAGACACTCAAGATGAAAACCATAAACTTTTATAACCTATTGTTGGAAGAGACATCTCACCACTTCTGCTATGTGCTATTCGTTAAAGATGAATCGGTAAATCCAATCCACACTCAAGGGGCAGGGGTTATTTAAGGGCATGATTATGAGAAGGCTGGGATTATTGTGAGCCATCTTACAGGTTGCCTGAAAGGGTTCCCAAACAAGGTAACTAGTGGCGTATACTTTTCCTCCTGAATAGACTGAAGTGTTTATCCTAATGGGTATCAGGATTGGAGTGAATCGGAGACATCATCTAGTTCAATCCCTGCTTACTGCAATTGCATGTCCACTACACTCTGTGCCAACTCAGCTTGAAGACCTGTATACAGTTCTCTGTGGGTAGGAGAGGCTTCTTCGTTTTAGGATGAAATACAGCCAAGGGGCCCTGTGCTTGCCTTGGTCAAAAATTTCCACATCTCTCCACGCCATTCCAGAGACAATGAGGTGTTTAACTAGAAACACATTTTGTTTCCTTCCTCACTTGTCTGCCTAGTCTCCTTCTTCTCCTCATCCCTCTCCTCCTCCTTTTTATTCTTCCTATTACAGTTCTTAAGTGGGTTAAGTGGAATATTGTTGGTGAATAGAAATGCTATTAATTTTAAAAGGTTGATTTTCTTTCCAATTCTGACACCCTCTATTGTTACTACTAATAGTTTGCGGATTCTTTTGGATTTTTTAATGTGGCCAGTTTGTCTCTTCTTTTCTACTTGATATGTGTCATTTCTTTTCCTTGTCTGTTGGCATAAGCTAGCACATCCAGAACCATGTCAGCCATTAGTGGGCATCTTTGTTTTATTTTTTCTAACATCTTACCACTTGGATTATATAGATCCTTGGCTCATAAAGGATGCAACTATCACTTCTTTTAGGATTCCAAGTAAAGAGAATAAAGAAAGGTTGAGACTTAGTCGTGTTTTGTTTCATTTAGACACCCATGAGGTGTAGAGCAACCTTATCTTCATTCAATTTAATACTGAGCAACTTTTATATGTTAGGCATTGTCCAGGTGGTAGGGACACTCTTGAAAAGGTGCTTGGGGTCCTGTCAGGTGAGGTTGCAATGCAATCTCATCACCATCATCACAGAAGACATGGGCAAGGCAAAGGGGAGGGAGGGAGACTCTGTGTCTCTAAGGACAGTCAGAGAAATATTACCAAGAAGGTGCCACTTGATTGGCTCTTGCAGAGGGTGGAGGAAGCTTTACATCTCTTTACAGTTTTTCTGGGGGGAGGGGTGTGATCAGACCTTTCTTACTAAGCCCATTCAGAATTGCTACCACATGGGTCCTCTGTCTGACTTGGGGTTTATGGAGGCTAACAAAACAAGACAATTCAGGTCCTTTTCCTTCTCCTTCCCTTCCCTCTCTTTCCCTCCTTTCCCTTTCCACCTCTTCACTATTCTTCATTTCTCTCTGTGAGAAACAGGAATAATAATCCTTAACCTACAAAGTTTTAAAAGGATGAAATGAGGTAATTAATACCTGGAAAGTGCTGGACACATATCGAACCATATCAAATGGTGAATATTAAGTGGGGGGAGCATCTCTTCATTTATATTTAATGTGTCCACAGGTTATTGTCACACATGATCTTCCCATTGAAATTTTTGGATGAGTTAAGTCTCAGGAAAAGCCAATTTGACTTTTTTTTTCCCCCCACACAACTAGTTAAAAGCAAAGAGTGAGAACAACAGAATAGAGGGAAAGGAAAGAACAACAGATAAATGCAACGTGGTGTTGGTCAGTCTCATCAGAAGACAGGACTCCTGGTTTGAATAAACTTTTGCAATTTTTATACTGCCTCAGAGTAAGTAGTGGTAACCGATATTTATCGAACAATTACTTGGCATTGGGCATTGTCCTAAGCATTTCACATGTGTTATTTAGTCCTCGAACAACCCTCTGAGGTAGGTGCCGTTATCAGCCCCAGTGTAGAGCTGAGGATGAAGAAACTTGGCAAAGCCAATGTAGTTAGTAAGAGATGGAGGTAGGGTAACTCCAGATAAAGTAGGTACCCCAAGCTCTATCCAAGCTGTGTTGCTCGAACCACAGTGTTGGTGGTTGATTTTGAGGATTTTGATGGGCTGGGCAAAATCTTTTTGCCCCGGTGATATACTGGCGTGCTACCTTCTTACATTGTGAGGATGTTTAGACTTTCCTGATGCTACACATTCACCTGACCATCGAGTTAGAGCTGCCTCACCTTAGTTCTTTTTCCAGCCTGCTGAAGAGCTTAGAAGGTTTCTCCCTTCTGATCACAGTTCTTCCTTATATCTCTCTTGGCTCACATGTAAAACCAACAAAAATTATCTCAGTTGTAGCAAAGGCAGTCATCCACTCTCACGTCCCTCCTGAGGAACCCCTTATAAAGCCCAGCCAGCTCGTCCCCAAGCAGACCACAAGTGGCTCTTCACCTGCTTCCATCTCCACTGGTCTTTTTCCTACCCTGCTCCTCCTTGGGCCATGCAGAGCACCTCAGTCTCTCTTCACCTGGACCCTACCTAATGGGCAGCTCAGAATAATAGTCCACCTGGACTTTCATCTTCCCCCCACCGCCTTGATGAGTCACCTCATGTACTGCTCCATTGAACCACCTGACCAGGGCTGGCCAGGTGTCCTCCCAGCACCCCCTGAGCACACGCCTTGCCCAGGGTCTCTGAGCTCCTGACGTATGTCCCCCCGCTCCCACTCCACTGAACTTACATCGGAACAACAATCAGATGGTGACCTTCATCTAAGTGAGGGATGAGCCAGCCCAGAGAATGGAGAGAATGGGAACTTATGACTGCCCATGGCATCCCCTCATCTTCTACAATCCAAATTATTTTTCACTTTTTGGGCCAAGTGCTTTCCTGTCAAGTTTACTTTTAAAGAAAAGGTATTTAAGGCCAAATTATTTGTCTTTGCCCACTTTCCCTTCACAAAACCTGCTTTATAACTAACTGCTGCACCCAGGAAAGTGGACTGGAGTTGGGAGCGAGATGAGACTTTTACCATTTGGAAAGAGTCGTAACGTGTTTAGAAATCACTGACTGAACAACTGTTTCTACCCAGACATTTAAATCGATGCCAGGGAAATAAGATAGACGTGGTGGAAACAGGGAAGGGAAAGTGAGAAGAAAACGAGGAGGACCGCGATCAACATTCAGATGGAGGCTGGAAGAAGCCCCACTGAGAATGCTGGCATCTGGTAGATTTCAAGATCAAGGATTAAAATCTCCAAGTTAGGAGAGCAATTTTGGGTTTTCCAACAAGTACCTCTAGGGGTAATAATTTTTCAGGGGAAGGTAACTCATAACACTGAATGTAGTATGAACATAGCAGGCTGCTTGCCCAAACTTATTTTATTTTCATTTGCATTATTGGTTTGAAAACTCCCCTGTGTCGGTGATCCATATCATGTTGGCACATGTCCTCACAGAAACTGAAATGCTGAGGCAGCATTTTACTGTGACTGTTTTACTTGACTTGGGAGAGGCCCAAAGAAATTTAGGTTGCTACAGGAAGAGTGATAAAACCTTTAGCCTTACTCCTCAACAGATTGTGCCCCCAAGGGGATATTTGAAGGGCTGGATACTTTTCAGTTGTAACCCAAGCACATCAGTGCTTGTGCAAAAGCTTTCCTTGTATTATGTGTATGTGTGTACACATATGTATATACGTGTGTCTGTGCGTATAGACATACATACACACATGTGTTTTTTTTTGCAAGAGAACTGCTGAAGAGGTTAGCTATAATCACACACAAATTTGGATAATTGCTGATGGGGTGCCTCAAATAACAATAGCCAGATCTATTGGTACGTTGTGTTTTCAAGCACATTTACAACTGTGACTGACTTTTCTCCTGGTAAATCAGGTGAGTGATTTGGTATGCCTATTTTACACGGGAGGAAACTGAGGCTTGCCTTAAGCCATTGAACTAGACAAGACTGGGACTCTGGACTCTGCGATTTTCACTTCTGTATTCAATTCTACTTCCTTCTTGCTCTGAATATCCTGTACTGGGAAAGAAAAGGTCATCTGTGTGATCTCCCAAGAAAAGATCCCAGTCAGTATAAGCCGTTCAAGTCGATTGCCCGCAGCAAGGCTAGAAACATGCAAGAAAAGCCCCCTACCAAGCTTCACTCCTACCCAGAAGGGAGCCTCAGAGCCTCCTGCAATGCAGGCATCATGCATCGCTTCACAATGAGACACGGACAAGTGGTGGTCACTGGCCCCCCAAAGTCTTCTGGTCTGACCTAACTTCTAGCCTATTCCCCACCGTGGGAGACATTTGTTGTCTGGTTGCCTACAGCACCTTGGCTTTCTGATGCAGAATTACCTCCTTCCCTCATCCACCATCATGTGTAATCTTGGAAAAGATGTAAGTCCCACTGCTCACCTCTTGTATGGAAGCTGAGAAGATAGTCTTCTTCTTCTGGATGCCCTTTTATACAAGTAGGGCCAGACAGATATGTGGTCAGACTTTTTCTTCTGGCACATTGTTCCCAGCATGTTCTACCTATTGTGTCTCCATCTTCCTGCTTCTTACTTCTTAGATGTCTGGAGGTAGGAGACTGTCTGGGGAGCAGAGAGCTTTTCCTGTTTGACCAGACTTCCCAGGCTACTCTGAGCAAGAGCTGAGATTGTGTTTCCTGGAGGCCTTTTATTTTCTGGAGACTACCTGCCTGGCTTCGTGGAAGAGGGAGGTGGTGTTGAAACTTGGAGGATATGGATGACTTTCTGGATGATTGAAATGGCCTGAATAACAACATGAAGTGGAAAAGCAATGAGTCTATCTGGAGTACAATATGTATAGGACAGGGGTGGGAGATAAAGCTGATGCGTCAGATTGGCATCAGTTTTTGGAAGGTCCTGAACAAAAAGTTAAGAGGTTTAGAAAGCAGAGCACAAAAAGGATGAGCACTTCCTCAGTCAGCCCTGTCTGGGTCCTGCTTTGCTCCTTCCTCTCACTGAGACCCTACCCAGCATTCTTCTTTGCTGAGCTCTGAGAACTAAGCTGGGGCTCCATGGATGACCACTGAATTTCTGAGAGAAAGACCTTCATTTCCTCCATGGAAGGCCAGGAAAGCTCTTATGATTACTGCTGAATTGCACCCTATGAGTTACCCTGTCAGCTTTCTCCATTAATACTCTTTTCTCTTTCCACTCCCCAAAGCTGGAAGTCCTGAAAATTCTATGCTCCATATATCTTTCATAATCGTCACCTTTCTCTCTCTCCAGTATAAGCTAAGTCAACCCTTATCATCTCTCCTCTGGCACAATGCACTTGACACCTAGCTGAACTTCTGGCTGTCGTTGTACTGCCCCTCCCACAATGTGCTCTAGAACTATCCACCAATATCCACCAGAAGGCTCTCTCTAGAGCTCAATCTCATGACACATTCCATAGACTTAGTGTCTGACCACTGCCTTTGGCTACAACCAGTCTTATGAATTTGGCACAGAAAGTCCATTGTGATGTCCCGGCCTGAGATCATGCCTACTTCTACATTCTTTGCTCCATGCAATCGCTCCCACATCCTGTGTTCTATGCCTGTGCTGTTTCATACCTTTCATACCTATTCTATTGTCTCTCTCTCTATATCTGACTGACATAGGTTCAGCCTACGTGATTGCCCATGCAGTGATGCTGTTGGCCCCTGCACAAATGCCTCAGCACTTATCCCTTTCAGACAAAACAGTTCATGTTTTAACTTCCAGCACCCATAACTCTTTGCTATAAGGCAGACCAGAAGTACTAGTGCATCTATACCCCTGGAGGCAGTCCTCAACCAATAACTGACAGGAGTTGGAGGACAAATCCCCCATCTCCCTCACCCCTTGGGCCAGATGACCAAGGTTCATGTTCTACCCTGACTCTCTCAGTTTCTCAGCAAGATGAAACTCCAATTGCTCTCCACAGAAATGTGCTCACTACTTTGCTCTCTTTCCTTCTCTCTTTTGCTTTCCCTTGCCAGTGTTTTCTGGGACCACCTCCCCAATAAACTCAAGGGTCTACTTCCATGGAATACACTAAAACAGCTCATAATGGCCCTAGTCCAGTATTTACATGACTATATAGCTCTAGGATCCACAGCTCACTGATGCCTTCATTCTGTCTCACTTCATTCGAATTCCAAAGAGAGAGAGACTGGCTCTTTGTGGTGAGAGATAAGCTCATCTTTTTAAGTCAGGCTGCATTCAGAGGTAGCCAGTATGCCTATGATGGCCACCCCAGGACAGCTATCAACCTCAGTCTAATCATCTCTAGCCAGGAGTGGAGGGTCATAAGGTGGGCTGCTCCATCCACAGGACTATAGGTAGGAGGCGCCTTGAGTCTCAACTGGGGCCATTTGCCTTTCAGGCAACTATCACCCAAGTGGCTGTATAGGAAAATCAGCAGGAAAGGCTGTTTATTGGACATCAAATAATTATTTTCAAGCAATGTTTTGATAGGCTAAGTATAAAAGAACCAGAAACATATGGATTAAATTTCACTGAAATATGCACAGGTTTGAAAACTAACAGGATATGGGAAGAAATTCTTTCTTCCCTTTTCTTTTTGCCAAGCCAGGTTATTTAGAAAATAACTCAAGAATTTTTCACAGCTCAGGCACCCTCACTCCTACTCCCTCCATCCCTTTGCTTTAGCTTTTTTCCTCACACAGAGTTAATTAATAGAAACAACATCTATCAAAGATGACAAGTCAGCCTGCACATACATCCAATGGTGTTGGGGGGTGCGTGTGATAATCCGCAGGATGGATGCATTTTAGGGACACTTGAGGTCCTCAGAGCTATGATGACTAATACCTACTGTGAATGTATCATGTGTCAAGCACACTGTGCTAATAGCTTAATATAATTATTTAGTCCCTGGGAGACCCTCACCAGTAGGTGCTGTTTCTGCTCCTCATTTATAAATTAGGAATCAAGATTTAGGTTTAGAGGTATATTTCCCATGTGTAAACATGGGAAGCTGGTAAGTGGCAGAGCAACATTTGAACTCTCTCTTTCTGTCTTTAGAAACTACTGGGTGATCCTACCCTCTCTGTGAGTGGAGATTCATACAATCTCTGAGTTGGAAGAGAATTCAAACACCACCCCTTCATTTTATAAGAGAGGAAACTGAGGCCCAGAGAGGTGAAAGATCAAGCTAGATCTTTATGCTCAGAAGCTTGGTTTAGACAGGCAAGTTACTAATCAGAAGCATTCATCTGGTGGTGTCTCCAAGTGTTAAATATTTGAAATACACAAAGGAGAAAACCCTAGTTGTAGCTGGAACATCTTATACTCAAGTTCCAGTCTCTCATTCTTTGGATGGGAATTGTTTATGTATGAGCCTTGGTCATAAGGACAAGATGTGTTTATCAGCAGGCTAGTTATAATATTGGGAGTTTCCAGGCCTAGCTCTCTACCTAAACCAAGAGGTGATTGGAGGGCCACTGGATGGCCCATTGCCCCAAATTCTCTCTCCCAACCCCTGCCTTACTATCCAAAATTTCCGACAACAGTCCCTCCTTTGTAGTTCTGTGGTGCCATGTGGGGTTCCCAAGTGGTCTAAGATCTAATTAAAATGGGTTTCAAGGGAAGGATAACAGTTTAAACTAAAAATGAATCACCTTAAGGGGTTTACTAGCCTTGGAGGTCACAGTCTGGAGGGAGAGGGATGTGTTTTGTCTCTGTTGAGGAAGCCAGGGCCAGAAGGAGACCCCTGAGCTGACGGCTTCCCTTGCTCAGATCTGTAGTCATACAGAGACATTGTTGTGTCTGGGTTCTTCTGGTTGCTAGGAAGAGACACCCACTTGGTCAGGCCATTGTTATTGGGGGTTTCTATTGTTCTCAGCCAAACCTAGTCTTTTATACTAAAGGGTATTTAGGAAAGCAAATCTGGTGATATACTCCCTTCTCCCATTTTATAGTTATGGTGCACACACGTGTACACATACACACATGGACACACCCATATCCACACACCCACATCCACACCCACACCCACTCCATTCACCATAGAGCAAGAGTGGAGGGGATGTTCCTTTGGCCTGTGCAAAGTACATGTTCTCTCTTATCTCTGTAGTAAAGCCTATGGCTTCTGTATTTACCTCCTCGTGGGCATTTGCAGTTTATTGCGGTATTATTTGGTAAGAGATTCAAGATTTCCAGGGGGATTTCCTGCTAATGGACAGAAATTTTTCTCTTTCTAATAATAGGTGAGCTTCTGGAAAGCTCTAAGGCCCTTTGTTCTCTGTTCTCAAGGAGACAAACTGTTATTTTTTTTCCTCTGAAGAAGCTTCTTACACTATGGGTGAAATATCACGAATAATTAAGCCAAATAGCACTGCAAGTCCACTAGAAATAATGCATCCATTATTTCATTTTATCCTTGTGGTTATAGCTTCTTCTGCCTAATTTAAGTTGGTTTAAAGATAGCTGTAGGTATTCCCTGCCCAAGAACTCTAATCATGCTCTTTATTGAATATTTACTATTTTTTATTTGATTCTCTCTCTCTTGATCTGTTGTTTTACAATTATGAATTTTTGCTGCTATTTTGATCTCAATACAATCTCTGCAGTTCCAAAGATCCCTTGCTCCTGGGTTTTCCTTATGTCTTCAGGAGGCATCTGAGAATGAGGTTGAAAGGCTAACATGTAGTAACCTGGTGCTTCTAGTGACATTAATGAAGGGGGGAGGGGCTTCCTACAGAGTCACCAGTGGTCTGAGTGAGTTAACGAAGCTACTCAAAGACCCAAGACAGAGGGCAGGCATGCAAACTATCTGTACCAGTGTCTCTTTCTACAGCCAGCAGGTGGGGTTGGATGAAGGAGATGTGGATCTGGCCAGAAACTAGCCTCCAGTGAATATTTGCTAATGGGTTGAATGAGACACATAAGATTTTTTAAAATCATATCCCTTGGAGACAAGATGTTGGTTAAATTCTGTGTGTTCAGCACCTGCCAGATGTCTCCAGTCACATAGAAGCTTTTTCTGCCTCTATGGGGAGATGGGTGAAGAAGGCAAAGGGAACTAAAAGATACAAACGTCCAGTTATAAAATAAATAAGTCACAGGGATGTGATATACAGCACAGGGAATGTGGTCAATAATATGATAACTTTGGATGTCAACAAGTGGTTACTAGACTTTTCATGGTGATCACATCATAAGGCACATAACTGTCGAATCATTATGTTGTACACTTGAAACTAATATTGTATGTCAACTATACTTTAATTAAAAAAACATTTTTTTTAAATGTGTTTTCTGCACTGGATGGAAGTGGTGAGGTAGCTTCTAATCACTCTTGATAAGGGAGTAATATAACAAAGAAATATTAAATATGTTTATAAATAATAAGAATGACTCCACCAGCCAAGAAATTTATTCCCAAATGGTGGAGAACCAGTGAAAAGTAATGTCAGAGGGGGAAGACAAGAGGCATGGGCAAGAGCTTTTAAGAAGTAGTAGATCTCACATCAGATTGTATATGTAGACTCCAAATGAGTATCAAGGATGATATTAATATAATATAAATAATAAATTAATAAATATAATATAATACAATATATTATATTGTGGTAGTGCTCTAGAGTCAGACAGAGCAGGGATCAAACTCCAGCTTCTCTACACACTAGCTGTGCCTGTAACTTTGACAAAATTACTTAACTTCTCTTCCAAGTCCCAGATCATTCATATGAAAAACAAGAGTAATAATAATTGGTGAGGATTAAATGAGACAAGACAGATAAAGTGCTTGAATTATAGTAATGCCATTAGATCTCTGTGGTTGTTCTATAATAAAGATAGTAATAACAAGCCTAAGGCTAAAGGTTGTACCAAATACACATTCAATGAACCATCGGTTAACTCAACAACTATTTATTGAATATCTACACTGGGCCAGGCCTTAGGGATACAGTGAGAAGTCGAAAAGGATGAAGACTCTGCTCTCAATAGGCTTGTAACATGAAAAGAGAGACACACATCAGTCGGGAATGATACTAGTGTATCCATCAGCATAAACAAAGAGAAATACTTTAAAGGAAAGAACCACAGTTTTGTGAGAGTTGAAGCAAAAAAACCTGACCAAAACTGGGATCTAGGAAGCCTTCCCAGGGGATATGAGGATTCAGCTAAAGTTTGAAGAAGGGGAAGGAGTTTGTGAAGAAAGAGGAGAGGAGAGAGCAAGTTGCAAAGACAGAGAGAGAGGCAGAGAAGAGCAGGAGCAAAGGCATGGTCCAGGGTGGGGGCAGGTAGCAGGAGGAGAGTTAAAGCTGGAGGTGTGTGTCGGGGTGTCCAAGGCATGGTTAGGGCAAGGGAGCAGCGAAAGGAGAAGGAAGCTAGAGATGGGGTGGCAGGAGGGAGATGTTCAAACCATGGCAACCCTGGGAACCACAGGAGAGAAGTTGGTCTTCAGTCATTAGGAAGAGAATGACACGTCTGATTTGAGTTTCAAGAAGGTCGAAGGTCATCTGGAAGCATCCCTCAAAGCTTGTCTTGCCCGCCTTCAGCACATTGTCTGAACCACTTACCTGAAGCCAGATTGCATTGAATTATGTGAAAGCTTTTTATTCTCCTGCTGCCGTCTGATCTCCCCCTGGAGAAGACGTGCTCTCCAAGGGGCAGAAGCTTGTGCTCTGTGTATTACCCACAGGGATTCACATCTTGCATCTTGAAAGCAATAGGTGCTTCAACTGAGCCAACTCCAAAATGAGGCAGTGTCTCCCTTTCCAAAGAGAAAATCAAGTTGAATATATAAACTTTTATGAAATAGCAAGATGTTTATTTCCATATTCAATGGATCAATTTCTTCGTATATATTGCAGATTACATAAAATAGTATAAATATTTAGAAACATCATTTTTCACAATCGTTTTTAAAAAAGTTTAGATCATGAAATAATTATGTTCAGACTTTTCCAGGGTGCCTTTATCATTTGCCTTTGTCACTGAAGCCATTTTAGAACCATCGAACACAGTTCTTCATTGCACTTCATCTTCACTTCTAAATTGTTCAAAACACAGTGCTTTGAATCCATGTAAGATGCTGTTACATGGATTCTTATAAATTTTATTATAAGCCCCAAGAGGTTTTTTTTCAATTGTCCTATAGGTAGATATTTATGATCTCCACAAGGTCACCACTGACAATATACTTTTTAAAAAAGTGAGCTTTAAAAACACTTGCTTAAAATACCTTAAATATTTTTCATGATTAAGTCATATCTTTAGAAATAACAGCCAAATCTGTGTTAAATATTTTTGCCCCTCTTTTTTCACTCGATAGTATCAGGTGACATTTGTAAGCCTCTGGTATCCTCTCCTTCACGGTCATTTGTTGGGATCACTTTAAGCTAATGTCTCCCCCAAAACATTTCCTTCATGTTCAAAATAAAGTAATTGAGAAAGTGTCAGGAACGAGAAACTTTGTCAGGACTTATATTCTATGAAGTAGTTTTAGAAGAAATACTTTGCCTTACAGTCAGACTTTTACCATAATTGCTTGTCCAAATGAATATATTTGCTTACCTGACCTTGTGATCACAGCTCAAGGGGCACAGTAAAATGTGCAGACTTTTGCTGGGAGAAGTATTGTATAACTTCAAAGACTATATTTCTCTGTATGTGAATGAATGATTCCTGAATCAAGGATATGAGTGTACCCTATCTGGCTTTGGTTCTCGAGGAGTGAGAGTGGCCGTCGGTCCTTCCTACCTTCCTCTTCCAAGTCTGAGCCATAAGATTCAGTTCAGATGGTTTTAGACATTCACTGGCTGGGTATCTCAGTCAGCACAGGATGCTATAACAAAATATAATGAGCTGGGTGACATACATGACAAACATTTATTTCTCACAGTTCTGAAAGTCGAAGATCAAGGTGACAGCAGATGTGTGCATGTGGAGGGAGAGTTTATGTATATTGGTTTTCACAAACAGACAATAAATTCTTAGAGACAGGAACTGCATTTAATGCTTCTTCATCATCTTTTGTAGAAGTGGGGTAGAGAATTGGTCTGTGGTCCTAGGTCAGGTGGGCTGCATTAGACTGACCTGGGGAAGATTTCTGGGTCTCACCCCTGAAGGTACCTAGGAAAATGCATCTTCCCAGTTTATATTGCCTTTTAGCCAGTTTAGTTATAGGAACCATTTTTGTTATAGGAAGCAAGCAGAAAACACTTCTTGGTTGTGATGAAGAGAAGACAATAGCGTATTCTAGGGGCCAACTAGATACCAGGCTCTTTGTCAGGTGCTTTCCATGCATGGATTCCTAAAGCTCAATAATCCGTTAAAGTAGATATTATCATCCTACATTTTGCACATGAGAAAATTGAGGCATAGAGAGGTTAGAAACCAGAAGTAACAGAACAGATATTGATTTTAGTCTCTTTGACTCAAAAACCCATGCCCTCGCCACCACTCCACTCTGCCTGGCTATTGGTGGATTACCACATCATTAGTTTGCTTCTCAATAACTCTGCTATTGGTGGGACCATTGCCTGGTGCGGTGCACCCCATCACTCCAAATCCCTCATCAATTTTTGGTCATCAGAATTTTCAATTTCTATGACCAAAGATTGGCTTATAGTACAATGTGACAAGAAAAAGTGAAGGCTCTTGGGGAAAGAGGGATCATGATCACACAGTCAACCTCCTCTGAAAAGTGAGCCAAGGAGACCACCCTACAAATCCCTCTGCAGGGATCATTTCACTATTTTGGTTGTTCTTAACTGGCAATCAACAAGCAACGGCTCTGGGGCGAATGCTTGCAATTGGCTGGGGAACAGTCAAATAGTCATTTTAAGCTCTTCATTCTAGACTTCTCAGGGTCCCAAGAAACATATCCATAAAAAAAAAAATGTAGTGCAGAATCCCTAGTCCCACCTCTTCCCTCTATGTCATGAATAAATGCACACACAACCTGTGGCCATGAGGGCCGAAATGCTTCCTCCACGTGGAACTGCTTCGACTTCATGTATGGTGGGCGCCTGTTTCTAACCAAGCAGTCTTGTGTTGGCTTCCGGCTGGCATGTCCTCGATGGTGACCGGTAGGGAATCGGGGAGGTCAATCAATCATCAGTCTCCAGTTAACCCCCTTTTCATTTTAACACCAGTTTCAAACAATTCGAATGTGCTTTTAGGAAACATTGCCTCTCCTTTCCAAAGTGATTCTGATGGGTACTGATGTTTTTATGATTATTAATAAAAATCTCTGAGACAGAATTTTATGGGCACACAGAGACTCTAAAAATTCATTCTTTGTCTTGGAAAATTGTATATGTTGAGGATGATGGAGGAAATTTTTAATAAGAACATTCAATGAAAAGTCAGGGTGTGAAAGCCAGAATTTTAAGAATCTGCTGTGGCTCCTTTTAACTTTGAGTTAGTTGGCTTCCTGCAAAGGCCTTCGTGGGATGTGTTTCCTGAAGATAGTGCACCCCCAGGAAGCATCAGCCACAAGAATGCTCGGAGTGATGGTTTCAGTTTAGGTGAGCAGCCAGAAGTCATTTTGAGAAAATGCATTGTTAACTATTCTTTGGCTTTTTTTTTTTTTTAATCATCTTCCTTGCCTTCTCCCTGCTCCTCCCTTCCCTCCCCACTTCAATTCTGTCAACATTCTCTTCAAAGTTTCATGGGTCTGTATATGGAAACTGTGTAAAATTGAAGTGACTTAAAAAAGAAATCTTCATTCCATTTTAAGCCCCAAATGAGAATGGGTTGAAAAATGAGACTAACACAAGGGGCATGATGAGTTAAACACCGATGCACCCTGAGCAAACAGGAAGGGCAGAGCGCCCGACATCTGGTTAGAAGTCAGCTTCATAATTCATGCAGATATTGTGAAGAAAATTTTTCGGCAAAGCCTGGAAAAATTTAGCCTTGCTCAATGCAAGAAACAAACTGGTACTGTTTCCACGTATGGTCCTTGCTCAAGCAATCGAGGGTTGCTAGAAGCAGTCCTGAGTCCCACCTGCAAATCTCCACCACCTCCTCACCAGCTCCCAGCTTGGGAACTACTCCTATCAAATTCTGTATTTAAAACAAGAATCCTGGAAAAGTTGGTCATTACCAGTACATAATGACAGGTTGCTTAATTAATGGTGTGCATTCAAAAATGGGAGTAGGACAAACAAGGCAGCTAATTTTGATAATGAACAGATTCAGAGGAACCAGATGACGGTGTTCTTCACATATAGTTCCATGCTAGCCATGTTTTTGTTTGGATTCTGTGTTAATTTTAGAAACTGTAAAACACAACGTGCCAAATTGGTTGATTGAAATAGTGCTACTTCCCAGAAGCTAACAATCTGTTCTCTTGCAGGAGGCAAGAGGTTGCACAATGAGTGTTTACTCAGTTGTAGCCAAGTCTTAGGAATAATTTAGACAGTTGTCCAGGTAACTCGGTACCTCCGTTAACTCGATGCTTCGAGTATTTTGATTCTGCTTTATGTCTGCCTGTGTATTCCTTCATTCATGCGTTTGTGCTTTTATTTACTGTATCATCTGTTTGATTCTCTTTGCCAGTGTAGTTCCAGACTATATTTTGATCTGGAACATTGCCTTTTTAGTCAAAGTTATATAGAGTATTCTCCATAAAGAATGGAGCTGATCATTTCAAATAATCTACAACTCTTTATTCCTGAAGGGAAACTGAATTCTTATAGACCTTTTAAACCCAACAACATTCAGTTACTGGGTTTTTAAATGAATTTATGAAAGGAAGGAAGGAAAGAAGGAGGGAAAGAGGAAAGGCAAGTAGAAAGGAAGGAAAGAAAGAAGAAAAAAAAGAAAAAAGAAGAGAGGTGGCTTGGTTTGTGAAATTAAATTTAGACAAACTCTGAAGAAACACTTACCCTTTCTTTAAATAAATATGTGCTGACTGCTAAATTATATTGTTGAATTTTGAATCATATGATAAAGTGGTACTTAACTGGGCTATAAACAATAAAGATAAACATTTTTGCTCTCATGGGACTTCAATTTAAAAGCAAGAGAAGTGATTTTAACAGAGCATCATATAATAGCAAATAAGGTAGTTGGCTCATGATGAAATTATAAATGTTAATTTTTAAATCACTTTTTACAAAAGTTGTTGCTGAACATGGCTATCTATGTCAGCTTTTGTTGTCAGTCTTACGAAAAGAAACCATTCACTAGTAAAAAATCTCAACACTGAGCATTATCTAACGGGAATCGAAACAAGCCTCTGTTTTCAGGGGAGTTTTTTGCTTGAGAGAAAAGTCCCCTTAGCATATCAGGGAGATACTTCAGATAAACATTCAGAATTACCTCCTGGCTAAGCGAGCAAGGCAGTTGGAAAAAAAAAAAAACAGCAAAAAGAAAGAAAAAGAAAAAAAGATTTAAAAAGACCCCCACAAACCTTAGCCAAGACCCCCGCGGCATGTGGGAAGGAGCTGGAACAGCTCATAATTTGGGCTTTTAGTTGTTTTGCAGGGCTGTTAGTATTTGGTTTTATCCGTGAGCAATTCAGGATTTTAAGGCGTCCTTCCATGTTGCAAAGATAAATAAATAGAAATTCCGACATTCAGGGGGAATAGTGCTTTTTTCCCTTCTTCCTCATTAGAACCTATTTGGACTCCTGCCCCCGCCTCCTTTTCAAGCTCTTCCGTTTCATGCTAACTCTTTAAAGAAGAGAAGGAGGCATGAAACAAACAGCAGCGAAAACCTTGTGTGGGGGTTCCTGTGAATTTCTAAATAAACAAACCCAACTCTTCCCTTTTGCCTTAACGAGCATTTAGGAGAGCCTTCTATGGGGCCATTCCTAAAGAGAAAGCAGCATAGTTGTGATTTGCTATTGTAGTTTAAACAGAATCCACTGAAATTGTTTTGTCCTAATTCTTCTATTTTTTTTCTTAGTCCACCGACTTCTCAAAAAAAAAAAAAAAAAAGGCTTTCCCAAAGTAAGGCAGTTTCCAGAATGATAAGGCAAAGTAGGAAGAAAGTTTCATCACTGTTTTTTTTTTCTGTTTTTTTTTTTTCTTTCTGTCCTGTTTTTCCCCTCACTTCAAGAATCTGAGGCCCCATGGAAATCCTTGGAGAACACTTGGCGGGTGTGGACCGTGATAAATGAAATACAAATCAAAAGCATCGTTCCACTAACTCCTTTAGGTTCTTAAGCAGAAGAATGTTCTGATCACTGAAGCCATTTCAGGGCCCGAAATTAGAAAGTAATAAAAAATATCACACTCTCCCTGGTGGGTAGGACATTTAATTGGTTCCCCAGCAGGAGTCCGCTGAAGTCAGAAATGCTTACTCTCTCTATGTTGGCTTCTGAAGGATTGCTTGCAAACACGGCCAAATAAGTAAGAAATCAAACGAAGGGAAACCAGAAAAACAGAGACGAATGAAGTAGTAAATAGCTCGGGGCTAGGAAGAAGAAAGAAAAGATATGTACTAACCCTAAATTTCTTTAAACACTAAAATTTGCTCACAACACACCGGAACAGATGGCAGGTTTATGCGTTTAGATCAACTTGGACCAACGTCACTGTTTAGGACCGAAGTTATTCTTTGGATTAAATCCTGGCTGCGGAATGTTCTTAGGGACAGAATGGACTGTGCTCACAGAATTCTGACTGTTTGGAGTTTGTCTTAAAAAACTAGCCAGAGCCTTGATTCGCAGCTCAGGCTTGGCTGAGCGTTCCCCGTCCAGCCCGTTAAAGTGCCGAATTGTTGGGGCTTTTGCAGCGTTATCCAGGTCCTCCTGGCCCACAGAGCCTGATGCTCTGCTGCCACCTTCTGTCCCAGCCGTGGCGCCAAGAGGCCGGTAAACTCCGGCTGCCCAGAAAACCCGGTGACTGTCTCCTCTGCCTCCGAGAATTGGGCCCCAAGTAATCTGCAAGCTCCGGAGGCAGGTTACTCTCTTCTCGTCCACCTGGGGGCTCAAGTCTCTGGGGTCTGGCCCTTTGACATGGCTTCTTGGAGAACCAACGTCAGCTTGTTTCCTTGCCTCCCTTCCTGTCTCCCTCCCAGGTCTCGGAAGTTTCCATAGGTGGAGGGGTCTGAAAAACGAAGTTGAAGGCAAAGACAGGGCTTTTTGTTTTCAAACGTCAGCACGCTCTTGTCTAAATCATTGCCAAAGACAAATGGGATGAAGTGGAGGCAAGGAAAAGTGAGATTGAATAGCAGGAAAAAAGCCCTGACAGCAAGATCTATTGCCCTGTGGAGAGGTGTCCTCAGGAGTGAGCTATTGGGAGAGATATTTAAAACTTGAGTGGACAAAACATTAGACCTTTCACCACAGGGAACAATTCTGCAGCAGCTCCTGGGACCTGACCCTCGTGAGCACAGAGGTCCTTCCCAACTCTAATTTTTTATGATTTCTCAATTGACTTCCTGTTCTATAAAAAGTATTTGGTTGCCGCAGAGGAATCCAACTGCTTTGCCATTCGGTTTGAGGTCAGGATGGTTTCAGTATACTTTCATTTTTGTGCAGCATTAAAAATGCCCCTGTACCTATTTTCTCTGAGCCAACAGAAAGCAAATTCATGTAATTAAGCCTACAAATATATATTTAGGTAGAGGATGGAGGGCAGGCAGCTCTTGGCAACTGGCCAAGGCATGATTTTCAGAGTAGCCAGGGCCTTGCAGTATGGCCGTTGGCAAATGTTCACCCCTTCTGAGTCTCTGGTTTGCGTTTGTTTGACTGTCTATCTCAGAAGTCAGGAAAACGATATCTGATGGCAGTCACGAACATTTTGGAAGGACTGTGACGTGGAAGAAATGGCTTAGCTCCGCATGTCATTGCTACTGGCTCCTTCTTTGTGTGGATTTTACACTTCTCAGCATGCAGGCCTGGACTGGGATGGGGGCAAAAGGGAGGAGAGTGAGGTGAGATGCACAGTCATGTTCTTTGCTTGCAGGATCTTCCTCTTTAGGATGACTCGGTTCAGTCATGCAACCGATAATTACAAAGCTCCCATTAATTGCTAGGCACTGAGTGAGGAGCTGGTCAAAGAGGAGGTGAATGAAGACAGACAAGAACACCGATAGAGTCCATCTCTCAGTGGCCTTTATCTGTTCTTAGGATAAGATGTGAAATCCCATGTTCTGCAGAGCATCCTGTGATCTGGCCCCTGCCTCTTCTCTGATCTCACCTCAGCCCTTTCTCCAGAGTCTGATGCACCAGTCAGCTGGGTCTATCTACTCTCATTTCTTTGATGAGCACTGTTCCTTCTCATGTCAGTGCCTGCCTGGGTGCTCAGACCAAAACACAACTAAATGATCTTCCTCCCACCCTTTCACTTAGTTAATGCTGCTTCTCATCGCTCAGTTCCCAGCTGAAAGGTCACTTCCCAGGACTCGTGGCCTGGGTCAGGTCTCTTGACTGTGTGTGCTCCCTTGGCTCTCGTCCCATCTCCATCGTAGCTCATGACATAAGGACAGCTGACGGCTCCAGGATTCGGGGTGAGGTACTGTCGAGCTCCCCATGTCAGAACATGTTCCATGCAAGTGGGTGCCTCGCCTGTCTTGTCTATCTTTGCTTCCCAGAGCTTCCCACAGGGCCTTATACCTAGTACATCTGTTGAGTGAATGAACCAATGAAAGGCTGAATTAACGAAGTGCTGTAACACTGGAAGGCACCAAGTGCTGTTGAAGCACAAAAGGAGGAATAATGAATTCCACCTGGAAGAGCCTCCAAGAGGAATTTATGGTTGAGCTGGGTGTTCTCTCCTCCAGTTTTACTGAACTATCACTGACATATACACTGTGTAAGTTTAAGGTGCATAACATAATGACTCGACTTACATATATACTGTAAAATGATTACCACAGTAAGTTTAATTAACATCCATCATCATAGGTAGGTAGATAGATAGATAGAAAGATAGATAGATGATGGATAGATAGATAGATAGATAGATAGATAGATAGATAGACAGACAGAGAGATAGATAAATAGAACATGTGTTTTTTCCTGTGAAGACAACTTTTAAGATCCATTCCTTTAACCACTGGAGCTGATTCTTAAGAAAAATTTTAGCTTCCCCATTGAGAAGGGCCTAGAGTCATTTTTACAGAGTTCACCCTCTAGCCAGCCTAGGAATGGCGCGACCTTTTAATATCTTATTACAAAATAATATGTATCTGTGGTAAGAAATGTAAACATTACTAAAATGTACAAATACTAAAAATTACCATCCTTGATTCCTGCCCACACCCTTGAGACATGACCGCTAGTCACAGTGGGTGTTTCCTTCTTGTTGTTCAGACTTTTTTTTTTTTTACATTTTTCCTTCAATGATGAAATTATTTAAAACAGTGCTTTATTTTACCCCAGAGGTATATTTACATTGTCCCAGGGAAGAGCCTCACTCCTTTCACTTAACTGGGATCTTGGGCAAGTCTGGAAGAGTTTGTAGGCCATTGCTTATTTCCTGGGAGCTGTGAAAGAGGCATAAGAAAACTATTTTTCCATTGTTGGAATAAAGCAGGTCTGGTCTCAATTTCCCATCCCTAGGAAAAAAGGTTTAGGTCTGAGAGACCTTTTAACGGGTATGGTGACTATTGGGTTCTATTCCAATGAGCATTGAAAAACAAGACGTATCAGGAAATCTGAATAGAATGGAAAATATAAATAGTTTGATACATTTATATTCAATAATTCACTAGTTCAGGGAGCTGACATATGTTGAGTGTCTGGCATTGGGCTAAGTGCTTTACATGTATCATATTATTCAATCTTTCCAATGACCTTGCAAAGTGGGTCCTGCTATTATCATCCCCAATTTACTGATGAGGAAGTTGAGTCAGAGAATTGAAGTATTTTGTCTCAAGGTCAGAAAACCAAGTATGTATCAGAGCTGGGACTTGAACCTAGATGACCTGGTATGAAAGCTTGCAAGCTTTACCACCAGGCTATTTTGGCCTCTGTGTAAGTCTAAGAATGGGAGACATGAAATCAGAAATCTTAGCTCTGTTTTCCCTCTTAGCTTTGGGAACTGGAAATATTTGAATTTCTGAGTCTCAGTTTCAAACCTTATAAATGGGGAGAATAATTGTCAGCCCACAGGGTCGTTGGGGGCCACTAAATGGAATCATATGTGGAAGTATTTGGTCAACTTTAGCACATTCTAGCATTTTCATGAGTGCCCCCTAGCGACACTTTTCAAGATGGCTAAGGTTGGCTGAGACTTCTGAGGAGAATAATACTGGATGAGAGGACTCACCCACATCAAAGCTGGGATGGGTGGCGAATGACAGCTGTGCTTCCTACCGAGCTGTCCACTCTAGCTCTCATCCTCATCTCCCATCTCCAACAGCATTCTCATTATCGATGTAGATTTGTGTCCATTTTTTAAACAATTATTTTATTGTCTTTCTCAGGTAACAGTCAAATGAAAAGTCAAGTAACACAGAAAATAACAATAGTCATATTTTTAAAGTGCTCACCTCCATGTTTTTAAGGTACTCGATTTTTTTATTCTTGGCATGTCGGTTATGGACTTTGTATTTCCCATAACAGATTTTTTTATTAAACAGCGTACAAATACCATCCTGCCCCCGAGCCTTGCTGTGAGATGAGAGCAGGCAGAGTAAATAAGGCAAGGGAATCTCTCAAGCAAATCAGGTAGGCATTCCCAGCCCCAGCGGATTGAATCAACTCTCTCTCCTGTTTTGGGCTGTTGGTGTTTCTTCAATACCACAGGACAGTGGGGGCCAGTGAAGAGGGGGTGGGGTTGGGGGCGAGAGGTTACCTTGGTTTATAACATGCCCTGTAAAATGTCTACTTTTTTCCTTTAAAAATCCAAACACTTGCGGAGAATGTAAATATGCCTCTTCTCCTGCTCCACAGCCTCCTTCCTGCAGTGAACATGTGTGAAATCTCACACATACTCGTGCGCACTGAGGCCGACTGTCTGATTCAAGACGACAAGGCTGTTCTCCATGTGTCTGTCAGAGGCGCCAAACCCAAAAGCCAAACGAGACCAGATGGGAAACCAGCCCCCTGCCCTCTGCAGTGTGTTGTCACCTCATTGGGGTGTGCATCAAGTGAGAAGACCAAGGGTGTCAACCCCATTTCTGAGCCAGGCTTAGCAAACGAGTAGGCTTTCTACACCTAACTCATCTTGCTTCACCAGCCCAAAGCCCTCCTTGGCCTGGCCACCTCAAAGCCACTGGCTCTCCCCCTCCCCCTCAGCTCACCAGCAGTATCTTCCCTGATACAGAACAGACCCTGGAAAAGAACTCAAGTACGCTGCGGGGAAACAGAACAGGCTGTCAGCAATTGTTTATCACGGGCTTGTGAGCTGTCTTCCTGGTTTAAGTTGAGTGAGGTGCGTAGAGATCGTGGAGTTCTTCATAGCTTTGTCTGTTTCCACATCTGGGTGGATTCAGTGTGTCAGCAGAGAAAGAAATGCAATAATAGTAAGCCACAGAATATGTTCAGTGCTGTACAGTTTGCTAAGCACTTTCACATTTGTGACCTCCTTTGGCCCTCTCAACTACTCTAAGAAGAGCAAGGAGGATATTGTCCCTACCTCACAGAAGACAACATTGGAACTCAGAAGGGTTGAGTGGTTTGCCTGCGTAATAACGGAACTAGCTTCCCTTCTCCCTACTCCTTCCCCCAAACGAGCCTGGAGAGGACCCAATAATCTGACTTGGCTACAAGATGAACTTGGAGAAATGACCCGAAGACGCTGGGCTCCCTGGCTCCCTCATGTCCCCTCCCCTCTTCCTGCCCCATTTTCAGTTCCCTCCTGGGATCTGTGCAGGAACAGGGTCCGTTCTGCCTAGGGTAAGCGAGAGGCCTCCCTTCTTCTTCCTACGTTGCAGCTTGTCACAGTCTGAGCAGAAAGCTGACAGCGATGGGCAGCTGACGTATCTTTTTGAGGACTGTGGGGAGCAGGTAGCCTGGCATTCTTTTTTGGGCTGTCCCAGGTGATATTTTTCAAACTAGTTTTTGAAAACTGAAAAATCACGTCTGGTTAGTGTCTTGCTATTCAGGAAGGGGTGGCTGTAGGCAGCATCAGAAGAGGAGATCTGGAATGGCCCCAGGGTAGAAAGAAACGCTGAGAGAGAAACATGGTTTTTGACCTGCAGGAATTTGAAGACGCAACACACAAGAGTTGTGCTGGCCCTTGGTTCCAGTGCTCAGGGCCGATCAAAGACCCCCGTATTTGCTGTGACCCAGGCCTCTCATTTGCTTCTTGTGGATTGGCCGGGGGACCACACTCAAGGGCATAAAATCTTCCCGTGAAAGCTAGCCAAATGGTTGTCATTTGTGTAAAATTCTACCAATTGAGATCTGCCTTATTTAAAGAGTTCAATCTTAAAGTCTCAAAGAATCTTGCTCTTTTCCCATAGCTCTCTTCTTAGTCGTTCCTGTCTGCTTCCATCAGAAGTGACAGGATGAGGACAAGAACAACAATGGGAGTCAGGGCAAGCACCCTAGTGTATTTATTTGCTGGTTGGCTGAATATGGGGGGGAAATCCTTTTATGTAATGATAATAATGCCCCAAGCACTAGACTTTCAAACATGATCTCATTTAATCCTAAAACTGATTATTAGGTAGAAATGTATGACTCTCCCCATGTTACAGATGAGAAAACTGAGGCTCATGAAAGTTCATTAACTTGCCCCATATCCTACATTAGCAGGGAGAGGTGATATCCACACCCAGAACTCTCTCACTCTAGGACCTCGTGCTTCAAGCCACTGCCCAATATAGACTAGTGATGCTCAAGCTCTCGGTGCATGCTGGAAGCAGTATTTCTATTCTGGCTTCATCTATAGTCCTGCAAGTCAAATGTAACTTGCTTCCTCCTCTCAGTGGCAGAGCCTAGAAAGCAGGGCCTTTCTCCCAGCTGATTCTGGAGTTAGCTTATTCTATAGTCAATAATTCAGTCACATTGGGAGTTCAGCTCTGACTATATGAGGGCTCCATGATAGCACTACAGGAAATAAAAACCCTCAACTACACAGACCCTATTTCCCATGCCAAGGGTTTCCAGGTAAAATACAGGTGCCTCGTTAAATTTGCATTTCAGAGAAACAGTCAATACATTTTTAGAATAAGTATATCTCACAATATATCCTTTAAAATTATTTACTGTTGATTTGACATGTAAACTTAATAGGGCATCCTATATTTTTATTTGTTAAATTGGATAACTACTGGAACTCAAAATGAATATATTTGAAGCAACCAAAAAAATACGATATGGGTCTTGTGTCCACGTGCATCTCAAAGACATAGCTGATATTGTACTACCACCACTACTACTACTAATTATTATTATTATTAAGCACTGGAAAACCAGGATTTCTGGGAAGCTTCCACGGTTTATGTGGGATCATTGTTAAGATACTTGGATTAAAACTGGCCCAGAAAATCTAGGACAAATAATTGCTGTGTATATAGGAGGCGGCTTTTGACTTTTGACTAGTGATTCTCAGTCCTGGCTGTACATTGACATCACCTACTGAGCTCTAAAAGATGCTAATGCCTGGGCCCCACCTGAGAGAATCTGGAGGTAATTGGTCTGAGGTGTGGACTAGGCATGGAGATGACATGATGACAGTAAAAATTTTTACCAATTCCAAGTCTTCACAAATGGTGTGGACGAAATGGTGGTACAGGTGTTCAGAAGGGGGGATCTTCTGTGACTGGGATGGGCCCAGCAGCTTCCATGGAAGAACAGGGAACCCAGAAGTTTGGAGGATGGAGAATGTATAGATAAGCAGAGAGGAGCAAGGAGAGTATGCCAAGGGAAGGGGATGCTTTGAGGCAAAGGGGCAGAGAAAATGTGAAAGCCGGGTACAGAGGACCAATCAGATTAAAGTAGCACATCTGAGTGGGAGTAAGTTTTTTTTTTTTAATTAAATTGTTTTTATTCCTGTGTATAAAAACCATACATGAAGTTGTGTGAATTTTTGGAAAATACAGTAAAACAAGATGAAGAAAAAAATCATTGCCTATGAATCTATCGTTAAAAGAAAATCACTTTTAAATTTGGGCTACTTTTCTATGCCTTTTGGACATTGTTTTAGAACATACCATTCCACAATTTTGTATTCTACATTTTTAACTTACCATTCTATCACACACATTTCCCCATGTTATTAGGAATTCTCCGTGAACATTTGTACTGGCTGAAATTGTTGCCGTGATATTGATGTAGCTCAAATTGCCCAAACTTCCTCCTAAAGTGAGACATTCAAGTTGTATACAGTTTTCCACAAATCTGGGGGTTAATTTTAGACTTGTAAGAAGTGAGTGGGAGAGTCCGAATACAGCGCTTTTCCTGGTAATCAGGTCCCTTCTTCAAACTGTGCTCTCGCAAGCCCCGGAGAAGAACCTTGACATCCAAACCAGACGTCAATTCATCTTCAAAGTGAAAATGGCTCCCACCTTAGGGGTACTCTAAGCACTGTGTTGGGCTTTCTCTCCTCAGCCCCAAGTCACAATTCCTAACAAATAGAGGTGCTGCTTCTCCATATTATAGACTGCCGTCTGGCCAGGAAACTACTGTTGGGACCTACGATTTTTTTAACACCCAATTAAATTGGTGTAATTGGATAGAATTGCAACTTCTTTGCCTCCAGCTGTGAGTCATAATCTGTTTCACACCTGAGTGTTGTTTTACTTAATTTTTAGTACTTTTCCCAGAGTTGTGGGGATGGGGTAGAAGGAGAGAGCCCTTTCCCACTTTTCAACATGTAGATGATCTTTCCTTCATTTGAAGGACTCTCTGGCAGTTGGACTATCATCGTTAATCTTCCTTGGGCTAAGACTCTAACCCCAAAGTTTTAGTATCCAACGCTCTCTGGGGCCCGTTGTTTAAAATGTCTAAGCAATACAGAAACACTCCAGTCAGGAAAGAACATTTGGTCAAGCTTGAGACACAGCTCACGTGCCAGCTGTGAATAAAATGGAATTTTGTTCAAGGCTCATTTGGCCCAATTCCAGAAGCTGTGGGAATGACAGGTAGATTATGCTACTCTGTTAAACTCTGATCAGTTTTAAAAGCATGAACCAGATATGCCTCTTTGTGGATTGGGAGATAAACTTAATTGGGGGACACCAAGGAAACTTAAAGTATAGTCTTAATATTTAATACTTTTTAAAATCTGAGGTCCAAGTTGAATAACAGGATACATAGAGAGTAGTATTTTGGGCCTCCATCCAACTCTATTATCTGAACCTTTTCTCTGGACATCCCCTGTCTGTCATGTACAACCTGACTTTGGCGACAGCCATCAGTTCTGTAGAAGACTGTGCACTGGTTCAAACATACTCACCCTTGAGTGTGCACCAGGGCTAGGAGTTGGGGTGCATTATACAAGCAGCTTCTATTTAAATGTCCGGCAGGCCTGATTTAATCTATTCCACCACCACCCTCAATTATTAAAGAGACATAGAGAGTGGTTCTTAACTTTATTTTAATTATTGAGTGCTTAGTGAACCTACTTGAAGCCATGGACTCTCTCATAAGACAGAAGAGCACTTTTGGGTCATGGTACATCAGGGCAGACTATTTCAGAGGTTTCATAGACCCCACAGCCTATCCATGGACCCCTAGTAGATCCAAAGACCCCAATCAAGGAACTCTCGATCAATGGTCTAAGCAAGTGCCTGTTCAAAGTCACACAGAGGTTAGAGGCAGAAAGGGAACCGGGCCTCCTAACTTTCTGCTTGAGCTCGTTAGAAGACCCCAAAGTCTGCTGTTGAGAGAAAACTCAAGGTAATAATTTGGATTTAGGAGCTTAACCTAGTTGAGCTTAAATCTCAAAATGAAATCTAGCCTGTTCATCTTTGAAACTCAAATGAAAAGCAAAGGTCTAAGTTGATGAGTTCAATCTATAAATATGCATTAAGCACCTACTATGTAAAAGAATGTGTTCTAAGCACAGGATAAAGCAAGGAAGCAGGCAGGTACCAGCCCTGCCCTTGGGATATCTATGGTTCAGCCAGGAAGACAGAAAAGGAATAAGTACTAATTATTACATGTTGCTGCTTAATGAGCATTAGAAAGGTTATCTTGAACTCTTTTGGAGAAACTGCTAAATAAATGATTAACTTTAATACTATAAATAATGTTAAACCCTCATGTTTATGAATAATTAAAGGTCCTTCCATTATAGAGATACAAGCGCAGGCGCCTCTGTTTAGCTGTGCATTCTAGGAGGGGTTGTCCCCGTCTGCAGCAGCAGCTCTAGCATGTTCCTGTGGGTGTTTGCACTCGACATATGTGCTCTGGTGCCTGTCTTGCCTGAGGTACAAATGTAGGGTGAGCCCTTTGGAGCCAAAGCAAGACTTTCTGATTTGAGTAGTCTGTAAATATTTACAGTACTCACGGCACTTTTTTTCTTGCATCGAATGCTGGGATAATCAGAAAAACTAATGAACTCGAGCCGACCCCATATTAAGCTATGATAAATATTTGGATAGTGCATTTTGGGTGGCTGACTATGAAGCTGTGGGGAAGTAGCTGTGGCTGCTTTGTCCTGAAGAAATAAAAATCAGCATCACTCTATTTTCAAACACCCGGAATGAAGTTAAGAGAGAATGAAACATCCTATTTGGAGGATGATAGATGCTCGGGTCCTTTTTGATTTTGGCACTCGGAAGCAGGCTCTTCATGTGGGGGTAAGAGATTAGTGGGAGCCTGTGACTTCTGGCACAGCTGTTGAATCCATCGGAGATGGAAGATCTGGTGAATGAAACCCTGTTCTTTAGGCTTCTCCAAGCTTATTGTTAATTGCCGTTGTATTTTTGTGGGTTTTTTTGTTTTTTGTTTTTTTTTTTAGTTTCAAGTATGTGAGAAGGTCATTAGAGGATCCCACTGCTCAACTTGGTGACTAGCCTGTAATGAGAGGTAATAATTCGGTGAACTATGATGGTAAATACCTTAGTCCTGTTGGACCACCATAACAAAATGCCTTGGCTTATAAGCAACAGGAATTCATTCCTCACAGTTAGAGGCTGAAAATATAAGGTTAGGGTACCAGCATGGTCCAGCGAGGGCCCTCTCTGGGTCACAGACTTCTCGTTGTATCCACACATAGTGGAAGGGGCTGAGAGATCTCTCTGGAGTCTCTTCTGTAAACCATTAATCCCATTCATGAGATTCTACCCTTATGATTTAAGCACCTTCCAAAGGCCCCACCTCCTAATACCATCACTGGGGGACTCAAACTCTCAGACCATAACTGTAAAGAAAGACCCACACCCCATTTGGAGGGCAATTGCTGAGCCTTAAGAAAGGGATTCAACATTTCCAGGAACTTTTCTTTCTTTTTAAAACATCCAGGTGAGAATATGTCTCTGAGCCTACCTGCCTGCCAGGCTGAATCTCAGAGTACCTTGGCAATCAATACTCAGAGGTGTTGGAATCTGCCTGGCATTGCATGCTTTCTTCTTCACTCACCCCTGGGCCTGTGTTGGGCTTGGCTGCCCTAGAGTCCTCAGCAATCTGGGAAAGCTGTTCGAGGTCTCTGTGACCCCTCTTCCTAGCACCACTGAAGGGGTCACTGTTGTCAGCGTGCTTTCCGGACAGGAATGGGGTCTATTATATCTGTTGTTTTATCTCACCTTCAAGAAGGAAATGCTGATATAACCCAGAAAAGATACACTTGGGATGAAGCAGAAATGCCATTTCCTGGAATATCTCTTCTCAAGATTTTTTTTTTCCCCCTAGGAAATGATCAGAATTCAAACCCTAGGCTGGTCAAGATTGGGACCAAATCAATGCAGGTGAGGTGAGTACAGGGACAAGGAGAGGCACACATGTTGTGATCTCAATCCAGTTAGTAACCCAATTTGGATGATTCATACTTAAATCTCTTCTTCCATCCCAGGAATAAGATAATATTTCTTGCCAGTATTTTTAAAAATTCAATCACTTCTATATTTGATCCATTCTTATCTACACGTGTGGACATTGATATGTGTGCAAGTATACTCAATAGGTTTGGTGACTTACTTAGATAATTAAGACATTAGAGAGAAAAGTTTTTTTTAATGAAAAGTTGAAAATAAGTTTTAGATTTTGATGGAATAAACCAACCCACAAAGTATGTTAAAAGTATTGGACTAGCTTAGGGTAAGAATCAATCGTTCTTGCCAAGCTCCAAGCATAAATAGGTGGCAGATGTTGGCACAAACACCCACCCATGGCTAGGGGGTGAAGGAATTACCACTTGGCCAGGATGTCTCCTTTTATATTGCTCTTCTTGTGCTCCCTTTGTCTCCCCCAGCTGTGGCTCTGCCATCCAGGAAAACCCATTTTCCTGCCAACTCGTGGAGACTTTAAAGTAATGTCTGTTTCATTGTAACTGTGCATTTCAAGTTTGCTCCCAGCTTTTCCCTTGCATGGCTTGAGGAAGTTCATGTATTAAAGGACTGAACTTAGCCAAACAAAAGGAAGCCAAGATTATCTCATGGAAATGGGTAAAAGAGTCATTCCTTTGAGGAGTGTGGCTGGGTAGATTTTTAGAGTAGGGCAATGACCTGGGCTGGACATTTTTAGCAGCAGAAGCCAAAAAGGAAGTGCCCCTGGCGACACAGTGTCTGCCTTCTTAGAGCATGGGACGTACTCATTCGTTAGCATCATCTGCTGAGTGGTTGGGGACGAAAATGGAGAAGTCCACAGGCAAAGCAAGAATCAGAAGAAACAGTCTGTAACTTGGTGGATTGTGACATAATTTCCATTATCACACAAAAAGCCAGGGGTAGATTCTATTCTGCTTCTGTGTCCTCAACCGTTTTGACTCTCTATTTAACACCAAGTTAGCCCCTCTCTGGGGCCAAGCTGTGACCTTCACTGAGAACTTGTCCCGAAGATTTTGTGGGTCTGAGATTCCCCATTCTAACCACTTACTTTGGTCAAATCAGTGAAGTTTCATGGTCTCCTGAGATGCACAGCCAGCTGGGCAAGTGATATATGACCTCTCCAGCAGGAGACAGAGCAAGAGTGAGCAATTCTTTGGTTTCCTCATGTGTGAAATGGAGATTTTTCTCACCTCTTAGAGGGGTTATCAGCACACAAGGGGGCAATGCATGTGAATCACGAGGAATTGTGCTGTGCTGACACAGAGGAGATGTACAGAGATTGCAGCATCTCTCTTCTGTGGCAAGTTATGGGTGGAGGTGCTCGAGAAAGGTGGAGGGGTCCATCGATCTACTGAAGTCACCTGTAGATGGCAAGACCCAAGGCAGTTCTTCTCAGCCCTTTTTTACAACACAGACTATTTGAAAATTGAATGAAAACCATAGTGCCTCTCCATATTAAAAAAAAAAAAAACTTGAGTAGTAACGATGGCAACCTTTACTGAGCCCTTACAATGTGCCAAGTACTATGTGGAGTGCTTTCTGGACTATCTAATTTCTGAACAACCCTTGAAGGCAAATACTAATTATTGCCAAATGTAAGTATTGAGGCACGGAAAGTTAGATTAACTTGGCTACAGCTATATTTAGTGTATTAGTTTCCTAGAGCTGCCATAAAAAGTATAACTGAGTGCCTTAAAACCACAGAAATTTATTCTTTCACAGTTTTGAGGCTAGAAGTTTGAGATCAAAGTGTCAGCAGGGCCACACTCTCCCAAAGCCTCTAAGAGAGAATTCGTTCCATGCTTTGCGCTTAGCTTCTGGTGTTGCTGGCAATCCTTGGTGTTTCCTGGTTTGCAGCTGAATAACTCCAGCTTCTGCCTCTGTTGTCATATGGCATTCTTCTGTGTGTGTGTGTGTGTCTCTCTATCTTTTCTTTCCCTCCCTCTTCTCATAAGCAACACCAGTTGCATTGGGCTAAGACCCACTTTAATGGCTTTATCTTAATTAATGGCATCTGCAAACACCCTATTTCCAACTAAAGTCACATTCTGAAATACCATCTTTTTAGAGAACACAGTCAACTCATCACATTTAGTGAGCAGTCAAATCAGGATTTGATTCCAGGCAGTCTAGCTCCAAAGCCTGACTCCTTGACCACCACGCTGAATTAAAATACACATATCGCACACACACCCAAACTGCATACAGTGTCAGGGTGTTCCGGAGCCCTCCATGGACCACTGAGTGGTTAGAGTGGCCTTTCCTTCCCATGAAGGAGGCATTGGCTCAAGAAGGCTGGGCTGTAGGGACAGTGCACCTGGAAGGCTGTGAGGAGGAGGCCAGGGCAGGCGACAGAGAACAGCAGGAAGCATCTATCCAGAAGTAGACTCTGAAGACAGAGCTCTGGAGTCCTTAGCCTGATGAATGGCCCTAAGTGTACCCTGGACACATAGCCACTGTCCTCAGAGGAATAAGCAAAAATCAGGCAGAATAGGTCTTTTTCACTGTTATTATTTTTAAAGCACTTATATAACCAGCATGGTGCTAGGGAGCAGAGAACCTAAAGTAGATTTAGAAACCATCTCAGTACTTTAAAATTTAGAACCTGGTAGTGTAAAAATCAAGAGATGCTATGAGCTGGAACCTTGGTAAGTGGGCAACAGTCAAGCCGACAAACATCCAAATCCATGGAAAGGTCAGCTCCTCCATCAGAAATAGAGATCCCCCAAAATCAATGGAGAGGACTGGGAAGTTGCACAGGAAGTCAAAATTGAGGACAGCCATGGGGCAGCAAGCTCTCAATGCACCAACCAGGTCAGGTGATGCTTAAAATGCAGGCAGCTCTTCTCCCTGATTTCAACCTGCCCAGTCCTTTTATGCCTCTGTGCCATTGTACACGCAGTACCTTCATCATGAAATGCTTTTCCCTGCATCTTCTTCTATGTCTGGACCACTCTCCTTTTTCCTTAACATTTCCTAGAGATCAAGCTTCAGTGCCACATTCTTGGTTAAGTATGCTGCTCCTCACTCTGTGTCTAGCACCCTTTATTCTGTTGTCATTTTGAGCTGTCATTTCCCTGTTTCTAGCCTGCCTCACTTAGTACACAATGAAACCTTTGAAAGTAGAATATTATTTTTCACTTGATTCCCCAGAGTATAGAACAGTGCCTGTCTCATAGTTAGACGATCAGTCTGCAGGGATGTTTGTTGACTGGATATATGAAGGCTTTTTACTAGGCCCAAGGTCAAAGGGAAGAGCAGGGGATTGAGCACATCTGCTTGGTAGGAGTGACTGAGTAAAGGGGAAAAAATGGTAGATCTATTCACATCTGATGCCTCTACGGAACTAAGAGATCTTTTAGTCAATGGCTTTCTGGTGAAGGGTACAGCTTGAAGACACATGTCCAATTCATATTATGGTTCCTAAACTTACGTGTGTTCTTGGACAAGTTGCTTGGCCTCTCTGATCTTCAATTTTCTTACTTGTAACGTGGTAATATTGACCGCACTATCTATTTGGCAGGGGGGAGTGCGTAAAGGGTATAAGTGGAAGTGAGAATAAATTCTATAACATACTCAATACAGTACCTGACACATAAAAAAACCCCACAATAAATAGTTATTATTCTGAAGAATGTCATTGTCATTATAGCAGTAATGACTCAAGTTGAAGGCACCGAAGCAGATCAGAGCTGGGATCTTCGGTGACCTTAATGAGGAACATTTAACTCAACTCCTTCCATTGGGCAGAGCTCTCAACAACGGCTACCAAAATCCTTTCAGGAGCAGCAAGAATGTTCTTTCAAATGATGCAGACTCTTGACACAAGATATATTTTCAAGACACAAATGTTTCTTGAAAAATTACATTTTCAGGGGCTTATTACCCTTTCAATGATAGTTCACAAATCTCGAAAGTGAGATGTTTGATCCTTTCTCCTTAGAAGGACTGAGATGAAGAAATAATATTTTTTGTCTGTGAAGGTCGTGGAGAACAGAGGCACAGAGGCAGGAAGGGGCTCCAGGGAAGGGCTTGCTCCCTGATGTAGGATGAAAAAGGAACCAGGAAAGCAAGCTCACCCCAGTTTCTCAACAAGATCTTCAGAACTTTCTTCCTGAACCTTTTAAAGATCTCTTTCCCTTTCCAATCCTGGTTTGCATTTCTGCGCTGTGAGAGTTTGGAGGCCACTTTGAAGTGACTCATCCTATTTTGAAGTGATACATTATCCTATAGATCTGGGATCTGGTCCTCGTCATGTCACCAGCTCACTCGCTATGTGTCTTTGGTCAAGTTACTTAACCTCTCTGAGCCTAGTTTTCTCATCTATAAAAGGAGCACTGGACTAATTGCATTGAACTTTCCAGCTTCTGGCCTTCATTGATGTTTATATTTGGGAGGTAGCTTTACTCCTTGCCAGCTTTTTGTCCATCTCAAGTGTGAAACTTCCAGGTCACCAGAGCTGGATTCAAAGCTCAACACAGCCACCTAGCCAGTTAAGGAACTTGGGGCAGAGCTCTTACTGTCAGCAAACTTCAACTTCCTACTCTGCAAAATGGGAGAAACTGGTGGCAAGGCCTAATGAAATAGCATCTTAAATTTCTAGCTCAGCACCTGGCCTTGGAGAAGGTTGGTTTTTTTCTTCTCTCTAACAACTGTCTTCTCCAGCTTCATTTTTCAGTCTAGATGATCTAGCCTCTCCCTCCCCACTCCCACAAAGCCCAGAGTGGGAAGGTGAGGGTCATGGGAAACCATCCTTCCCTCATAAATCCTTAGCCCAGCCCCGTTTTCCACCTCCCGCCCCCAAAGTTGCAGTTAAGTGCCCTGCCCAAATTCATGAGTGTTGCCTTTCTGATGATGATGATGCAAATAACATCTATCGCATGTGTCAGGCTCTGTGCTGAGTACTTTAAGGGACATTCTTTTGCCTCGCACATAATGAGGATGGTATTTTACTCATTGAATAGATGGGGAAACCAATGATTAGGGAAGGTTTGATAACTTTCTTAGTCAACAGGAAAACAATCAACACATTGGGAAAAAGCCCAGTCTTTTCATGAAACAGACACTTCTCCCTACTGCCCTGGTAATATATTTCCTGTCTCAAGAGATCCTGAGCCCTTGGGTGGGATTAAGTCAAAACCTTCAACCCTGCAGAAAGGAAAAGGCAGGGTGAATATGGTGGGGCTGGGAGGGTGGGCACCCAGGAGTGGTAGTGTCTCAGCTACAGCCTGCTGGCTCCCTTGGGTTTTCATAGAAGGGTGGCTGACCAGTGGCATTGACAGTGTACAGCCCAGGCAGCTGCCAGGCTCTGATTGGCATTTGGGTCATTAGTTCCAGTGGTGCCAAAAGTTGTACATGGAGCTGGGGGCCAGGAGAAGTGAGGCATGAGTCCTGGGGTTACCCAACGGCCAACTGTGACCCTGGAAGGCTCAGCTTACATCCCCGCGTGTTTCTGCCTGGGAACAAGGAGAAATCTGGCCTCCAGGCTGGGAGCTGTCATTCTTATTTGTGTGTGTGTTTTTTCTCTGCTGCCAGGTGCTCCCGAGCCTGCAACGTGAGGAGAGTCTGGAAATGATTGCGGCTCCTCACTGGCTGAGAAGAGTGAAAAAGAGGAACTAGGGAGTGGGGCCCATTACTCCAGAGGCTGGAGAGCTAGCTGCCAGCTGGGAGAGAGCAGAGCTCACGTGGTCGGTCAAGGGCCTTCCTCCTTCAGGTGTGTGTGTAAGGCTGGGTCCTGCTGGGAATTCTGTGCTCTCCATGGGCTCAGCTTGTCTCCTGAGCCCTAAGGCAGAATTTCTTCATTCCAGATTATTATTCTTGGTGAGAGGATCTTGGGATGGAACTCTCCGGCAGTAGAACTGAGGTGTTAAGCATTAGTTTTGATAGGTTAAAGCCCAGTGCTACAGGGTCAGCTGTGTGACTTGTCGCCAAAATGCTCTGGGCCTCAGTTTCTTCGTCAGTAGAATAAAGATAAAAACAGGACCTACCTTTTAGGTTCACTGTGTGCAAAGATGAGCAATATAAAGCAGTTGACATCAGCTTTGATACATGGTAGGGGCTCATTAAATGTCGTTAAGTGTTCAGAATTCTTATTGGTAGCAGATCCTGCCCAATCTCTTAGATGTGTGTTTGGGTCATAATATTAATGCAACTTTGCAAAAATCTACTGACCCACACTCCTGGGTCCAACGGTGTGCTCTCTCCGATAAATGGAGGTTTATCATTAAGTTCATTCAACACTTAATAAGTTTCAGGCACAACACAGCAGCATTTACTATTTATAAACTCATTCGATCCTATAACCCTCTGAGGCAAGTACTATTTTATCTTTATCATTTCCAGTGTTATGTGCTCAAGGTGACACAGCTAGTCTGGGGCAAAGCCAGGACTGGGAAGCAGAGTGCCTTAAACCTCTAGGCGATCCTGCCTCTCCCATCACAGGTGTGCAAATGCAAGTCATTCCTCATCTTGTAAAGCAGAGGGATGGAGAAGATTCCAGAAGGGTGATGAGGGAGAAGTTTGTCCAAAGTGACCCTCTGGTTTTGGTAGAAGTCCTGAATTTCTGCAGAGATGGCCTCAATTTTCTCTTAGCCTCAAAGAGAAAATGCATGAATTCAACAGCGCTTGTGGTCACCTCAAAGCCAACACAAATGCCAAATTCTGCTTCAAAACGGACAATTCAATGCAGTGGAAGGAAAATGTACAGTCTCTGAATAGGATCTCCCCTGCCCCCTGCAAAGATAATGCTGAGGTTCCAACCCCAACAACTCCGAAGACAACCTTGTTTGGAAATGGGGTCTTTGTAGATGTGATCAAGTTAAGGTCAGGCCATACAAGATGAGGGTGACCCTAATTCAATGGCTGGTATCCTTAAGAGTAAAATTTGGACGTAGACACTGACATACAGGGAAGAACATGTAAGAACAGAGGCAGAAGCTGGAGCCACACAGCTACAGGCTGAGGAAGGCCAAGGACTCTGCAACTGCCAGAAGCTAAAAAGTGGCAAAGGGACGATTCTCCTCACAGGCCTTCAGAGAGCATGACTCTGCTAACGCCTTGGTTTCGGACTTCCGGCTTCCAGAATTGTGAGCAAATAAGTGTTATTTTAAGCCACCCATTTTGTGATCATTTATTACAATAGAGCTAGGAATGTAGTACTGTGTGCTATAAGGAAAATCTTGGAGTCACCTTGGAAATGATTTTTTTCTGAATGTACCTGAGAGATGAAGAAACTGAAGGCCAGACTTGTGCACAGGTCAGTGAGCTCAGGGCTGAAGGGCATACGCTGTGGAGGGCCACTTCAGAGTCAGGACAGGTGGCAGCTGGGTGAACACAGCTGGCACGCAATGTCACCAAATGCAATGAACCTTCTGCTAGTGTGGGATTTGGGGGCTCCACGACATTACACATCAGGCAAGTGTGCCGTGTGCCTTCTGGGTCCTTCGAGGAGACACTGTTGGACTTGTCCTGGGTCCTGCTCCCTCTCAGCACAGCACAGCCTCCCTGAGCAGGTGCAGGCCTGCACAGAGCAGGTTTCAGATGTCGAGCAGACTTTCTGGGCCCCATTCTTCATGCTGGGAGAGGACCCTGGCTGGGGCCAGATCCTTTACAGTGCAGTTATGTGTCGGAAAGGTTTCCATGTGAAAAGATGCCAGGACAATGGCATTGATGTGGCTCTTTTCTCTCCTAAATTGAAAATATTGAATATACCTGAAGATTCAGCTGATGATCTTCAGGAACGAGTCATTAGAAAGTTTGAAGAGATTTTTCAAGGCAAGGAAGACAGATGACACCAATAACCTTCTGAGGCCATCTCTCCCACTTCCACCCTGCCAGGGCACTGCAAGGCTCCTGGCCCCTTGTTCTGCCAGAGGGTCTAACTGAGAGTCAGGCGGCTGCTGTCAGATTATGATCCTATAAGAACCCTCTAAAAACCAAGCCCTCTGTCCCATTTAGAAAAATGCACTTTATAGCTCCAGTTATCTGAATGTTAGGGAGGGACTTGCCTACATGGATAGTTGCCTCATTTGTTTAACTCTGTTGGGGGAGGCACAGCCCTGCTCCCATGCCAACATGGTGTCCACCATCTTTGGGATATGGATCATTTTATCTACTTCCCATCTTATTTATTTATATGTAATTATCCACATGTGTACTATTAAATCTTCATTTTTCATACAAGTACATGAGCTACTCTTTTGGAAAATTCACTGAGTAGCTGAATCTTTGCCTTTTTTCCCTAAGATTTTACTACTTGTTCAAACTATTATGAATCACTTTCTGCTTCAAAAACTCTCAATTAAAATACATAATCACCACAATTTTTCTCTTAATAAAGTTTATAGTCAATTTAATGATTAAACTTAAGATCAGAAAATATTATTTCAGGTTCAGGTCACTGCATGAGACCTGTAATCAGTAAATTAACTGCTCTGAGCATGCACAGAATTAGGGTGGTTCCAGAAGCTTCTTTCCTGGCCTAGAGAGAGTTTGAGGAGTAGAGATGGGTGGTGGCACTCTGACAGGCTTTACTCTTCTCTCTTTTAAATTTTACTCTGAAACAACAATGACAAAAAAATCGATAGCTGCCCTTGCTTGCAATACATGCTTCCCCTATAGACAGTGGCTGAGAGAAACTTCCAGAGACAGACATCACATAGGATGCTGCTTTCCATAGCTCTTTAGGGAAGGAGAATCAATCACCTTGACTGAAATGAAAGGAAAACAAATATTTTAACTGGATCTGGCTGGGTCTTCCCCATTAATTGACTAGCTATTTGTCTAATTTGGTTTTTTCAGCTATGCACAGGTTGGTTAGCCTTCGAGTTCCTTGGAGGATTTAATGTTCATAAGTTCCCCATAAATGCCTTGGGTTTCTCCAAAAGTCTCCCCCTTTTCTCTCTGCACCCTTTTTCTCCTTTCCAGGGCTACAAAGTAGATCCTTCAGGGAGGAACTGACCCTTGGTGGCTCTGGTGACCCCCAAAGTAAATCCAGTCTGTCTACCTCCACCCCCGACATACACGCTGGATAAAAACAATCCCCCTTCCCCCCCTCCAAATATTGTGTCCAACTCCCCCTAAGCCCTACTGTGCAGAAATTCTGGTGCTGCCTTGGAGTTCACACTATGTCCTTGCGTCAGGACCAGCAAAATCATTTCTAAGGCAGGTCGGCAGCCTTGAGGGCATTTAAGTGCCAGAGCAGAATAGAAACAGCATCATCTCTGCTCCCTGCACCCACAAACTCCATAAACTCCCCCTGGGAGCCTACTGCCCTGTGCTCTGCCCTCCTGCTACTTTCTGAACATCAGGCACCCCGGCAACCTCTGACATCACCCCCCATCCCAGAGCTGCCTCTCCTAGGCTAAGAGCCTGAAACCCCTGAACTCTCTCCTCCCTGGAGTGCTTCTAAATCCCTTCAGAGGCTTCTCTTTTAGGAGCTTGTGAAGCGGGTGTCATCTCTCCATTGCTGCAGAATATATTAAAAATTCTTGATAACAACGCTTCACTCTTAAATACAAAACCAGCCCTTTTCAAAGGCCCCCTGAAGGGCCTAGAACATGTCCTGACTATAGAAAAGGAGATATTTTATCCCAGTGATTTTTAAGCAGAGAAACAGCCAATTGATGGGGCCGTGTACGTGTGCGATCATTTACACAGCACGCTGGTGGGGACAGCCATGGGGCTCCCAGGTCCCCGCTCGGGCCGGCCGGCTCTCCATAATGGTCGCCTCAGTTGGTGAGCGCATGCAGTACTGGCAGAGAAAGGTGTCGGAGGGCTTTATGCCTGCCAGTTAATCGTGTGCCCACAGCTTTGCAGAAACATCCACTGCGGTTCTGGAATCTCCCTGACACTGACACCTGTGGAGATCCAGGCCTGATTTCCAGGGTCTTCAGACTAAAAATGAAGCAAGAGAGGGATAAGTGAATCAGGAAGTAGAGGTAGAACTGGATTTGGACTTCCCAGGAACTGGACTGTCACTCAAGGCAAGTAACCAGTGTGTCGTTTCCCTTCCTGTACAATGGGACTAGTACTAGTACCTACCTCCTAGGGTTGTGGTGAGGATTAAATGACATAAACTACAGCATTTGGCATAGTGCATGGCACATGGTACATACTCAGTAAATGTTAGATATTGTCACCAACATCGTCGTTTTCATTATAACTCTAAATTTAGCCTCGGAGCTTTTCATGTAGAAGGAGCTGGGAGCCAAAATGGTGACATTCCTTCCTTGCATGCTGCTCACCGCCAGGGAGAGCTGGTTTAGGTAAGTAACCACTGCCATGAGTGCTTTTGAGAAATGGCTGTCCTAGAATTTTTTTCATAAAGCTTGAAAACAGTTTTGTAGTTAAGGGTCTCCAACGGCCAGTGAGACTACAAAGCACCAGAGGTGCCCTAGCAGAGGCTGGGGACACTCATACTTGACCTTGGAGAGGGAGTTTCAGCATGGCAAAGGGGCATCTGAGCCCCCTCCTTTCAAACCCCTACAATCTGTGCAGCTATGGGAACAGTCGATTTTTATAATGTATCAGCCCATTAACTAGAAGCCACTTTTCTTTTGTCAATTTATTCATTTTATATACTTTTTATCAAGTGCCTACTAATGCTGTGCTAGATACCAGAAAACTCCCTGTGGAGCTCTACTCAGAGAGAGAAACTCTCCAAAACTTGAAATGGGAACAAGAAGACGAGCCAAGGGGATGGAACTGGAAAAAAATGGGAGAGGAATTCATTACTGTTAATAGAGTGGGCAGGGACCATCTCTCCTAGGAGGTGGCATTGGGTGAGTCAACGGGCAAGAGCCAACTATGCAAAGAGAGAACAAGATCCCAGAAAGAGGGGACAGTAAATACAAATCTGTGAGGTGAACACAGTTCCACGGGGTCAAGGAATAGAAATAGGCCTGCGGGCTGACTCCTGTTACCAAGGGGAGTGGGCAGTGAGCTAAGGCTGGATGCTCAGATGGTGTCCAGGCCCTTCAGGGGTTTTATTTTAAAGCAGTGGGAAGTCACTGGAATGTTTTAAGTAGGGTGATATCATTGGTTTGACCCAGAATAAACATCTTCCAGTATGGGACTGTCCTTTGTCATTGTCTTTGCAACATATTTTTGCAAGGGTAGAACAAATAGGAATGGAAAACTCTGCTAATGAGTCCATGGAAGTAAATGTAGAGGCCAGAAAACCTGTTTTACAATGAAATGTGCTTTGAAATGCCAGGAATGTATTCCCAACCGATTCTTGAATCTTTGGGGCGGCTTTCAGCTCACACCAGCTGTAATGAAGGTGGCGCTTATCAGTCTGAGCTTGAGCTGCCTTAATTAGACTCAGATTTTCTATCTTTAAATTGGTCTTACATCAAAGCTAGAGTTATAATTGCAGGTGATACATTTGCAAGCTGCATTGTTATGTAGAATACAGCTGCCAGCAGGTTGTGTTGGGATTATTGAAAAGCAATTTGCAGGGGAGGTCTATGGGGGAAGGTAGTTCACCTCACTAACTTAAAAAAAAAAAAAAAGAGCAATAGATAGCTGGAGGTCTTTAGGAAAACATGTTTAACAAGAGGTATTAAGAAAGAAAAGAAAAGAAAAGAAGAAGAAGACCCTTCAGCATTTACCAGCTCTATTCTGCATGCACATTTGGCTTAAGCCACTCCTGGCTAGAGAAAGACTCATGGCTGCTGAGGTCCAGGTTGTTGAGGTCATTGCTGGTCTGCATTTGATATGACTGGGATTGGCTTGTGGGGTTGTAAAAGGTTATCAGGAAAGCTCAGGCAGCTGGAGGCAATTTTGTGGCCAATTCCCCACCCTGAGTTTTGGAACTGGGAGATTTTAGGCTTACAAGGTGCTCAGAGGAGATGCTGGACTTGATTTTTTGTTTTTGTTTTTGTTTTGAAGGAAGTTGTTTTTTTTTTTTTTTGTGACCAGACCCAGAGTCTCACTGGAGAATCTTTTTTTGTCAGTGAAGGAAGATTGCCCTAAGGACAATATTGGCGTGTTTTTAGTTTAGAGGAAGTAGGGGGATTTGTGACTAGCTGAATCTCATGGGAGAGAAGAATGTCCTAGGAGTTAGAAAGGGCCGCGCAAGTTAAAGGGCCATTCACCTTCTAAAGCATATTTTCCAAAACTTCTAGGTGAAACACCACTAAGGGAGAGCTATGTTCATCCATTAACGATGGGTACAGCTTTCTTTGTGTATGAGCTTAGCATGTCCAAGAAGAATGTGTAGGATCTAGTCAAATAATAGATTTCTATGAGTCTGTCTAACTCCTTGATTTGCTGTTATGTGGGACCTAGCAAACTAACTGCTCTCCCCACTCAGACAATATTGGGCACAGTCGTTGCTGAGTTAGGAACTGTGCGTTAGAGCCCCCAGAAAATGTTCTGAGAAGCATAACAAGAAACCCTTTCCATATTCTCTCCCTCTTTTTCTCTATCATCATATCTGCAGCTACTTTGTAAACATGAAATAGATTTGCATAGTAAACTCTGATCCTTGGGGGTTATTGATGAAGTTGTGCTGTCTACAGTTGTGTCTACAGCCCACCCAAACAATGGGTCACTTCTGAGGTGTGAGGAACAGGGTAGTGGGTAGGAGGCAGACATCTGTCAAAAGTTTGGAAACACTTGTGTGTGGCTGAACTTTTTCCCTTTTCATTTGTCTGTTCTGGTGGTGAACAGCCTTGGCTCCTGGGGAGGCAGTTAACCTCTTGCCTCTTCAATTGGGATAAGTCCCTCCCTGGGCAAGAAGGTAGCTTTATCGCTAAAGAGTTTAGGCTTAGGAAAGGTGGGGTGGGGTGGGGGGACAGGGAGCATTAAGGTAGTTGCCAAGGATAGAAAATCCAGGCCTCTACTCCAAACCACATTCATTTTTCTAATCAAACTGGCTCATATGATTTCAATTATTTTTCCATCCTCTCCAAGGGCAGTGGGCCACGGGGTAGGCTGATGACCTGTGAAATTTCAATTTTAAAGAATGAAACTGGTTTTGATTTATTAAAACATCAACCATTCCTCTGGTTCTGTGTGGGTATAGAGAGGGCAAGAAGAGCTGCCAAAGGCTGAGTGATATCCTGTGACTCCCCTTCTTCAGCCTTGGCAGCCCCTCAGGCCAAGCAAGCTTCTGTGCCCAGGACACGTGGAAGACTCTCCTGTGACTCGCTAATTAAGTGGCCTGAAGCCACAGAGCCATACATGCACTCCTGACAGTGTCAGCAGTGCAGCCGGGTGGGGTTGTGTGAGGTTGGGCACTGCAGATGTCTTAGATGGGGGTTTGTCAGAGCAGAAGTGACTGGGTCGGTATTCACTGTGCTTGATCTCCATCCCTTGATTTCTCGGCCCCATTTCTGATTGACATTGTTAAATATGGTATTCGTGGGAGTCCATTCTGGATTTCTAGGTCAGTGTGTAGGCCAGAGGGAGGGCAGGGATTTGCTCCACTTGGTAGAACTTGGCCCTTTGTTCTCTCAGACTCCTGCTTTGACTCATCAATGAAATAATCCTCATGCCCTTCATCTTATTTGTCTTCCCTTTTCTCTTGGAAAACTAATTGTTGGAATGAATGAACTCAGTGGCATGTGCCATGTATCCATCGACATAGATGGGTCTTAAAATATGATCCTGCGTTCAAAAGAAAGAAAGAAAAAGAAAAGAAACAGAATGAGATAGATAAGACATTGTGATCTACAGAAGTTAAAAGTAGATGAACATGAAGCAGCAATATGTAAAAAACAAAAAGATCACATTAAACAATTATAAGAGCTGCTCTGAGAGGAGAAGAATGGAAATGGAATGTAAGGATCAAAAGGAAGAAATAATATAAATGAATCACTCAATCTATCAGTGATGATAGCGTGCCATGGACTGAAGAGTATGATTAACTCAACACCCTATCCTTAGGATAAAGGAAATAACAATAAGCAATGTAATTTTAGCAAGGTCTTCTAATGCTAGACCTTGTGTTAAGAACCCAAGTAGCACCAAGATGATCGGTTCAGCCCGAATCTTTCCATGCTATGGCTTTGTATCTAGATGCAAAGGACTTCACCAGGAGAAGACAGGAGACTTACTCCTAGGGCGAGCACCTCCCAGAGGAGTTTGACAGCACGAGAGGGGGCTGCTTTTTCCTTCTGTGATTGTGGCCTCTTCTCTCCAACCTTGTGATGCAAGTTATTATGGGGCCAACAGCAGACTGCGCTTCAGTTTGACCATCTGTAAAATGAGGTAATGCCAGTACCTCCCTCAGAAGGCTGTTGTGAGGAACAAATGTATAAACGCCTGCTCTTCTCTTAGCATACTGCCTGGCTCACAGTGAATGCTTACCATCATAATCACAATCATAATACTTGCTAAGAATAACAATAACAACAGTAGTAGTAACAATAAGAATAAATCTTGTCATCGGAAGCATTTTTCTCTTTCCTGTGTGAGTCTTGCTCAAAAGGTCCATTTTTAGAGTTAGTCTAAAGACTCTGGTGTCCAGCCTGACAACATGAAATTAATGAAGTCAATGAAGTTTTGAGATTTTGGAAGACAGAATATTCTTTGTCATCTCTTAAGTCTCCCGAGGATCCTATACACCTGGGACCACAGCAAAGGAGGTCCTGGTAGCCTTACCAGACACTTCAGTGCAAGTGATCTGAATCTCGAATCTCAGCAAGAAGGAAGAGTCGGGAGAAAGAAAAGTCACATGTGATGCTGAGGATGACTCAAGACTAGTTGGTGATCCAGACTGCTTGTGGCGGTTGCCTCCTAATGGTATCTTACAACTCTCTTGGAGTTTTTTCATTGTCCAAAGTTCTTGTCTCATTTGAACCTCCTGCCACCCTCCTGAGGAGATATAGAACTCCCATTTTACAGGTAGAAAAACTGAGGCCCAGAGTTTTCCAAGCCCAGGATGAACATTAGTGGTAGACCTGGGCCTAGAACTCAGGCATACTGACTCCCTCAACCGGTGCTTTATATAGTAATAATAATGACAATGATACTTGCTACTCTCAAGTGTCTATATCAGCCAGGTACTTTTGTAGGGGTTTTATATTTCAGTTAATCCTTACAATAATTCTATGAGGTGGATGCAATTACTGTCCTCATTACACAAATGCAACAGCTAAAGCACCGAGAAGCTAAAAAACCTGGCTAAGGTTTCATAGCCTGGAAGTGGTAGAGGCAGGGCATGAACCTGGGTGTGCATCACTCCTCTCGCTATTTTTTGCTGCCATGCTACTACTGTCTTGAAGACCAGACTCTGCTGCCCCGGGCATTCTCAAGACAAGAAACACTGACAGACTCAAAGATGGATTCATGCCCATCCCTTTGCCCCAAAATTAAGGAACAAAATCTTGTGCCATCGGGCCCTAGAATAAGAGGTAGCTGTGGTTTCTGCAGCAAAGGGCTCTTCTGAACTCAGAGACCTGGCCAACCATAGATCTCTCTGCTGTGCACAGGACTCACCCCAAGTCTGCCTGGGGACCTAGGAAACTTTTCACGGGTGCCAGCACACCACTCAATGATCCTTTGTTTACTATTTGGGGTTCACTGGAATTTAGCCCACCACCAAGGCCTCCCTCCACTATGGCCCAGCTTCAGACTGTGGATTAATCAGAGGAGCTGCTAAGAATGGTGGGATTGGGTTCAGAAGGGCCTTACTCTGAAGGTACAGGCAAATCACTAATAAAAGAAGTCAGGGTTGGGTCAAGTATGCCTTGACCCTGTGCTTGATACTCATTCATTGTTTACACTTGCTTTGTTTTCTCTTTCCTCTCCATCATCCCATTACCTCCAGCTTGGAAATGCAAAAAGATGACTGCAACATTGTTGATCTAAGGGGAATATTAGATGTCAACATCTAAGAACAGTTTATCTAGGATGCCTGGGAAATGGCATGGAGTGACCACAGAGGTTTACCCTCTTTGCTGTATACTCACTTTTACCCACTCCTCTCATACACCAAGTATATTTGTACTTTTTATCTGCTCTTTGCCAGAGGTTATTGTGAAAGAAACGAGGGATGCAGCCTAGGACTAACAATAGATAAGATTTAGAGCATCGGGAGGACTGGGGAAGAGTGCTAAAAGAGGAAGGTGGTATGAGGCCAGTAAAAGAAAGAGGTTGGCAAGGGCAAAGTGTGATCAGGTTAGAGTGGGCACCAAGTTTGGCTGGAAGGGGAGGGGAGAAGAGCCAGGAGGTTGGCCTAGAACAATGAGAAGGGCTTTAGATTTTTTACTTTCTTTGCATTTCCCAAAACACAGTGCAGTGGAACTCTGGTTAAGTGGAATGCTTAGAGGAGTTCTGGGGAGGACAAAAGTCTGCTCAATAGCTTTTGGAAATACTGGGTTAAACTCAATTTAGTGCTTGTCTTTACTGCAGGATTTATCTGAGGGTTTATTGTAAAAGATGTACCGTGAATCTTCATTGGGGGAGGATAACTTATGCAGCATTTTCCAAATTTATTCTACCAGTGAACCCAGTTTTCCAAGGTGAAGTTTATGGGATTAGTTTAATCAAGCACTCTAGAAAATGCTTTTCCATATGAATGGATTATGGAATGTTTGGGGAAGGAAACCAGTTAAAAAGCAATCCCACTCTTGGTTTACTGTGATGTCTACATTAGGTCATACCCTCCTCTGATTCATTACCATAGCCCCCTTAACCCTTATGGATGAGGGCTGAGTTCTGTGCTTAGTTTTACCAGCTTTGGGAACACCTCTGCTTTGTAAAGGGCAGTAGGATCCCCAGGCCTTGACATGTGGGTCTTTGCAGGAAGTAGGCCACTGATTCTCATTTTAGTTTGAAATTATTATACCAGTCAATGGTCCTAAAATATTTTGAGGTCATGAATCCATTTGGAAATGTACTGGAAGCTATGAACTCTGTCCCTGGGAAGAGGGAGATTGGGAGAGGGAGCTCATAGACTCATAATTTGCATATTGTATTAAGGGATTTTCCAAGCCTTTTGAAAGCTGTCTATAGAATACCTGTACATACACACATTGGCCCATTGGTTCTTCTGTTGAGTCATCACCATTTATCTTAGTGCTGGCTTCACTTGAATGCTTTAATGGACAGCCCAATTAACCCACTCACAAAATTGGCTCTTTGGCCCGTATGTGACTTTGCCTGGGGGATTACTCAAACAGGCTAGCCAGAAGTCATTTTCTGGGGGTGGTACTGGGAAGAAGCATGGAGAGACTTCTAAACTTGTTTTTAATTTAACATCTTTACTTTTGTTTGGAAACAGGGAGGATACAGATGAAATCGTCCATCTAAAAGACTTTTGTGCTTCTTTCAACTTTTAAAATTGTAGGGAATGGGTCATTGAAATTGCTTGTGTTGAAGGGAACGAAGCCAAGCCAGTCATCCTGGGACCCTATGACTGACTTTATACTTTTCTGAGGTGAACACTGAGCTTTGCTCCAGAGTGATGGGCTGAGGCAGGTCTGATGAAGGGCGGGGAAGCTTTAACATGGAGTCTGTCCTGGAGATCCCAGTAAGACACATTTTCCCTAAATTCTTTTCTTCAAGGTCACTTAAAGGATAGAGCCAAGTAACATATCTTTTCTAAACATACTGTTTCTTGGAGAGTGGGGACATGCCTGGTGGCCTCTCTCCCCATTGTTTGGGAGACTGGCTGTTTTATCATCTCTTTATTTTCAACCTCCTTTTGTCATTTTATTTTAGTTATGGCTCCTAAGCACCAAGAAGCCAGTTTAGGTTATATTTTAAATCCAATATAAAAATCTTTATCCTTTAATGTGATAGCTTTGACTCATTCACCTTTATTGTGATCACTCAGCTGCTTGGACTTATTCTAACCATTTTCTTTTGTGTTTTTTCACTTATCAAATCTTTCTATCTTTCCAACTTACTTTGTGTTGAGCAAAGCAAAGGGATGGGAGAAAGCATTCTGTTGCCTTTTTATCTCATTCAAAGACTACACATGGGTGCTTCTCTGAACTTCTCCGGTAATTCTGTCCTTTATGCCTTGAGTATTCTAATCTCTTCCTATCCTGGAGAGCTAGGACAGGAAGGAAAGAACTGGATGCTGAGCCAAGAAGAGAATGGAGTGTTGCTCACTTGGTATTTCTGCCCAAGAAGAAATAAGGAGAAAGGGCAAGGGATGAGATTAGCAAGAATAACAAGCAGAGGAGGTAGCAGCTGGTTTTGAGATCTACTAGACAGAGCCAGATGAAGCTTCATAATCTCAATGATAGCACTTCTTTCATCATCTGGGGACCAGGCTTTGGTGACAGATGGATTTTAGCCTCTCAGTTTTTAGGACTGGTAACAATCGAGTAGGCTTTCTATCTGCCTTTGCCTTCACAATCATCTTTTTTCTCCCATGATTGCGGCTAATGACCCAGCACTTGGAACCCAATCCTATGGCCTTCAGATGTCAGCAATTGCTTTTGGTTTCCAGATAAATCAGTCAGCCTGTATCAATGCCAGCTTTTCCAATGGCTGGTCCAATAGACTAGTGGCCATACACTTGCCCTCAATTTGGCTGGGCTCTAGGAATAAGTGGTCAGAGCTGTCCTGAGAAGATTGTGTGTGTGTGTGTGTGTGGCTCTTAAAGCAGGGCCTAAAATAAATGACCCATAACAAGCAGTTGTTTCATTCTTGTGCCTCCAGTGGGGAGTCAAGAACTTTTATGGTTTTTTCAATGCATGAGGAAGAGTCCAGTGCCATGGTGCTCTTTGACAGCTTGGCTGCTCCTCCCTAGCCTGGAAGAGCTATGCACACAGACAAATATGGACAGCATGAGGCAGAAGGGTCTACAGCAGGGCCAGGGGCCTAGGGTCACTGAGCTTGCTCATGCTGAGGAGAACAAAGCCAAACCAGTCAGCCTGGGACCCCATGGCTGACTTCATGCTTTATTAAGATGGACACTGAGCTTTGCTCTAGAGTGACAGTCTGAGGCAGTGGCCTGCTGCAAGCTGGTTTGGCTAAGATGGAGAATATACACAGGCTGGGCCAGGGGGAGCCTTAACAGTCTCCACACTTTGGCTGTAGTTGAGCCACCCAGAGGCCAGAGCCCCAGATGCAATTCAATGCAAATGACATTTACTCAAGACAAAGATCTCTCCTAGAGTGAGTTTTGGGGGCCAACCACTATAAAACCACAGTTCTGACCTTTAGAACATAACATGGTGTGAGGGGAGTGAGACTTATGTGTGGACATTGGAAATCAACAGGAGAGCATGGACCATGAGAAGAGCAGTGGAAGGTGTCCATGGGCTCCAGAAGTCTGGGAATGCACGCAGAGAGTAGCCAGGGTGGCAGGCTTTGGTGCCCCTCTGGGCTTGAATCTCTATTTTGTTTCCATTTACAGATTGTGTGGCCTTTGGTAAGGCATTTTTTTTTTTCACCTATAAATCAACCTGATAGTATGTTGTAAATATTAAATGAGGTAATATCTGTGGAGTGATTAACAGTGGGCAGGACATAGAGTAAGGGCTCAATAAGTGAATGAAAGCTATTATTATTCCTAGAGGACATGGTTATTTCAAGGCCACTGAGGCCTCTAAGGGAATAGAGAGAAAGAGAGAGAACACTTAGAGTAAGAGAAATAAATAACATGAATACAAGTTAATAAACAGGCTCATCTAGAATTTTTGGGGGGTAGGGAGGCTTCACATACTCGACAAATATTGATTAAGTTACTAATGGCCAGGCGGCATGGAATACAATGGTGAACTAGGCAGAAGTAATCCCTGTTCTCAACTGGCCACTGTGGAGAAAGACTTGGGGAAAGAAGCCAAAATATTCTGTCAAATTCAACAATATTTAAGTCAAAGCTGAGGGCTTTGGTGTGGAGTGGACACCATTATATATCTTTGCATAGTGACCTATGCAATTAATTGGCAACATGGAACTTTCTGGAACTCCTAGAAAGTCCTACAACCTGGAACATTAATTGCCATCTAATGTGGGAGGCACTTAAACTATGGAATGGTGGACAGTTCATCTGCTCCTCCCCTAACTGAGTCACAATAGTGCTGCTCTGTGACATGGCTACAACTCTAAGGGTGATCACTTCTTCTAGCCAATGATAGATTGGAACAGGCACATGACTCAGTTAAAGACAATGCAATATGAGAAGCTGTAGATTGGAGGCTTCTGAAAAAGTCTCTCTTTCTTCTTATTGGAGAGTATCTAGAGAATGTCTCTTGATAGACACGGCAGAGAAACACTTCTCCTTGATTGCTGCTGACAGCCATGTTACAGTCATGGAGGAAGCCTGCTTTAGGATGATGCCAACTCCGTGGATTCTAGATGGAAAGACCAGAAGAGCATGGGTCTTTGACCAGCTAGTTGACTGGTCAGAACGAACTCGGCAGCCCAGCTACCTCTGGACTTTCTGTACTTGGGATATAATACCTTCCTCAGTATTTCGAATGAAATTTTCTATTATTTGCACTCTAACACATCCTAATGGATGCACTTGATAAGAACCAGACATTTATTTAATGATTATTTCTGCAGTTGGCTTTGTCAGGGCTTTCGTCCTCCCCAGAGGAAGCACACTCAGCTAAGCCCAATCATTGCGCATCAGACAGCCTGGAAGATGCTCCCAGGAACACTCATTCTTGCATGGATGGAAATGCAAACCCTTTGGATTAAGTTGGGTTTAATAATAGCGAGCACTTTTCCAGACCTTGCAGATATGATCCACAGATAAGAAGTGTATAAAGGAAGAGGCAGAAATGATCAATTAAAATAGAATTCACTTGAAATCATGAAATGGGAAAACACACCTTTAAGATGTCATCCATCTCCAGGGAAGTCACTGCAGGTTTTGGAGAACAGAGTGTTGGTTTTAGGCAGTTAGTCATGTTTTTCTTGCCACCATCTCATGTCTTTATAATTGCATCACTCCATTATTTCTCTATGATTGTCTCTCTTTTCATCTTTTTATCTGTTTTAAAAACAAATGAAACAACTAACTACTCTTGGACTCCAACTTCTGGCCACAGTTACTTTGGTAGAAATTTTATATTTTTATCCAACACACAGGCAGAAAGAAAGTTCTGATGTGAAAAGAAAGCCTCATGTGTGCCTTCCACTTCTCTGCCAAAGGCTCGAGCTCGCCCCACCTTTTTAATTTTACAAAATATTTGTGTTGCGTCTTCAAATTTCCATGGTACACCGGCAGGCTGGGTAATGGAAGGGAGGCCTGTGGGGATGAGGTGTCTGGCTTGGCCAGGCAGCAGGCTGCAGGTGCTTGGGAGGGATGGCCAATGGGAGAGACTTCTTGGAACAAGCCTGACAAGTTACCGCTGGCCCAAGCCTACGGCCTCATCTCCCTCCAGCTCAGCCCCAGGTCACCAAAAGGAAATGTATTTAATTTTCAAATCCCTCCTAGAGCCAAAGAGAATTCCAGAAAAACAGCCATAAATGTTGAAAGAGTCTTGTCTGATTTAGGAAAACATTCCATTGGATTTAAAATGAAATATCCTGTGACTAATCTCATGTAAAACTGGGAATGGGTCTAACTGTTGAATTTGGTGGTCAGCAAGGGGACTCCAGAGAGAGACCTTGTCCCTCCCCCACACCACTTTGGGAACGACAATAAATCAACCAGGACTGAGTTTTCAAACAAGGATTGCGAAGGGTTTGCCGTTTGATCCTCAAGACCCCCTTCTTCTCGATTTCTCATTGATTTCCCATCAAGAGAGTTTGTGCAACTGAATTCCCCATGCAATTCTGGCACTTTGTAAGCCAGTAAATAAATCCCAAATGTTAATTCTTATGAGGACGGTATTCCCTGCCAAGAAATGAATAATGCACTGTGAAAGAAACAGCGTCTTGCATGCTTGGATGAGGGAACAAGAAACAGTGAGTGGTGCAGAGGAAGTCATAGAGGAGGAAAAACCAGAAAGGGAGAGGCGAAGGGAAGAGGAAGAAGACACGAAATTATGTTGGAAGGTATTGTCCTGTCACCTTGACTTGAGTGTAAGCTCCTCGTGGCCAGCACCAGGCAGTGACAATAACTAAGGTGATTTGGTTCCATATGCCTGCCCATGTGGCATGCTTTCCACATACATTCAGTTTCTCCTCACAATGATCTGAGAGTCAGGTTCTGTTGTTATCCCCATTTACAGATGGAAAAACTAAGGCTCAGAGAAGTTAAACAATTTTCCCTACAGGACAGAGGAGGGATGGGGCACTTGCTGGGTACTAGAACTGACTCAGCCCCACTGTGCTGTCTGCACCAGAGGGAGAAGGTGAAGTGTGAGTCATCAACTGTCCCAGTGTTCCCAGGATTGAAGGGACTCTGGGAAGTAGAACGTTCAATGCTAAAACCAGGAATGTCCCAGACAAGTTGGGGCAAGTTGGCCACCCTGGATCTGACACTGAATAACCTCCTTAGGTGTCTACGTCAAGAGCTTTTTTGGGAAAACAGGCACTGCCCATGTAAGATAAATCGGCAAGTTGGTCTATCTGGTACCTGCAATCCTATTTCTTGCCTATAGGACAACCCCTAAAATGCCCTCCTGATATATGACAAATGGAGGAATGGCATATGCTACTGTTATTTAACAAGACCTACAGTTTCCCTTGGAACACTCTTCTAGGCAAAAATGGGAGAAAATCATCTTAAATTCTGGTTCCAGAAAGTCTGTAAGTAAATTATGATTTTTGTTGATTATTTATTAATCAGGGGCTCATTTTCAAGGTACAGAGGGACTCTTTCTGTTTGCCCCTGGGACCGTGAAAAGAAAGAATTCGTACACAGGGATTTTGGTTTCCATTTCTAGATCCCATTTTATCAGCAGAGACCTCTTGCCTGTGAATTATGCTACAATCAAGCCTTTCTCTTGGAGGAGTCAAGCCAGTCTTGGAGTCCAGCCAATAATAATAGTTTCTACAACAAACAAAGCCACGCATTTCTAAACAGAGTTTTCACATATGTCATCTAACTTGAGCTCCTGGTACCCCCATGAATCATACAGGGACAAGTTCTATGCTCCTTGTTCCGTCAGCGGGGGCCGAATTTAGAAAAGGTAAGCGATTTACAGAAGATCACACATTCAGGGAGAAGTGGAGTTGGAAATCAAATCCACACCTTCTGGTTTCACACTCTACATGCTCTCTGCAACACCTTACTCGTAGTGTGTCCGAGAAATCAAATTATTTTAATACCAAAATGACCTTCGTGAGACCCTTGAAGGAAATGGATATATGAAAAGTAAATATGTCTTTATGTTTACACAATTGATCACAGTGCTTGGCACACAGTAGGTAATCATTTTCCCACCTTGAGGCAGAAGGGTCAGGGGAAAGATCAGCTCCAACATAAACCAGAAGATGTTTGAATGCTAGGTTAGCCACCTATCGGTGAAACTCAGGGCAAGTTACTTAACTGCTTTGAGCCAACAGACCCTTCCCAGAACAAAGCAGTTGTGCGAGTTTATGGTAATAGCTGAGGAGGGCTTGGCACACAGTAAAGGCTCCATAAGAGGCAGCTGTTGTTGTGTTTAGGTCCCAGATTCTGGGCACTTCCTTTTGCCCAGCCTGGTGATGGGAACGGACAACCCAGGGCACAAAGCTCTAATCTCTGGAGGTGCACGCTGGACCAGATGCTTTCTGACCTTCTGTCATGTTTAACTCACCTTTCCCACCGAAATGAGAGGGAATGCTCTCGATTCAGTCAACACATTTACAGTGCTGTTGGTGACCCCTTCCGTATGTGCCTGGGGCCAAGCTACAGGTGATAATTAGCTCTCAGAAAGTGGAAGGATATTAACTCCAGCATCTTGACTCCATTCCAATTGAGATAATTAAATAAAGTGCCCACAGGTGGATCCAGTTAATGAGGCATTGACTAGTTTGCCGCTGAGCCAGCCGGGCAGCAGTCATGGAGCTAGGTATGGCTTAGCATGGATGACTAAGCCTTGGGCATAACCAAAAGCACAGAGCACTACCTTCTCCTCTGTTCTCAACCCTGAGTTTGTTTCTGCCCTCAGCCCCTCGGGCACGTGGGTGTGCTGCGCTGGGAGTCAGTGACTTGGGCTCAGCTCTGCCACTAGCTTCATGCATGGCCTTGAGCAAGTATCTTCACTGTCCTGACTCTGTTTCCTCACTTGTAAAAGGAAGGAAGCAGTTAAGGGGCAGCTCGTGAAACGGAATAAAGAGAGCTTAGGGACAACTGGACTGAATCTCATTCTCTCCTCCTTCCCTCTTTCTCAGTGTTGGTTTCTGCCTCTCCTTCTTCGCTTCTGTCTCTCCTCCAGCCTCGTCCCCTCATCCGTTCATCGGCTTCAGCAACCCCATACTCACAGCCTTCCAGTGATAACATAGGAGGCAGGCAGAGCAGGACTTCCTCCTGGTTTCAGTTTTTTAAATCCTAGGGACTTGGTTGGTCGACCTTAACTGGTTCACCTTGTAAACTGATCGTTGTGACTGGTGGGGGTGGTGTGAGGGGAATGCACAAGAACTTGCATTAATCCAGAGGCAGATCTATTGAGCTTATCACCAGAAGCCACCCACACTGGAATCTTCCACGGTGACAAAAGTGTCACACACATTGACTTCTCTCTCTTCTAAGAAGCAGAGGCAGCTAGGGTTTCGTGTGTGTGTGTGTGTGTATGTGTGTGCGCGCGCGCGCGTGCACGTGTGAGTATTCTGGTATAGGAACATATATTTCCTGGTGGAAATAATGCTATGCATGGTGATTATTCTTCCAGATCAGTCTACAGAGAAGTAAACTGAATGGCTGTGAGCAAGCTGCTTACTCTCTTTGAGCCTCAGTTTTCCCCTCTGTAAAATGGAAAATAATGATAGTACTAGCTCATGGGTTGTTGAGGTAATTAAATAATTCAGGTAGACTCAGTCCTAAGCACACTGCCTGGGCAAAGGTAAGGGCTCAATAAACAGTAGCCATCGCTATTACAATGTGAAATACTGCTTGTGTGTGCTTTTATGAGTGGAAAACTTCACATATAAGGAAACAAGAGACCAATAAGACACCTGATAAAGACACTTACTTTTCTTTATCTCAAGCACTGATGGGTGTGTAAAGGCAGGTTTAATTAAAGGATGGTGAGAAGATTCTGACGTGAAACTTGGGGGTAATTTCAAGGACCTTAAACAGTGAATGTGCTCTTTCTGGCTCATTTTGCTACTCACTTTCTTTTCTCCTGTCACTGACATTACTCATTTGCTCTTTAGTTTGAGACTTTTGAAGAGAAGTGGGGAGGATTCAAATATAGGTCTGAGGGGGAAGAGAGAGATAAGAAGAAAAGATGGAAATAAAGGAGTTTTTTTGGGGGGGATGTGCCTGGAAAAGAGTGACACAGACATGGATAAAGAATAGGATAGAATAACTATAGGAATAGTTAACTAGTAGCCACTAATAGTTACCATTTGGACCTGTGTGTGAGACAAAAAAACTGGCTGAGATACAGTCGAGTGAATTCTATACGGTGGAAGACAGAGCAGAATCTGGAACATGCATCATTCACAAGGGAATGGGTGGAGAGGACAGGTATGGGGTTTCTGATGCTGGCCCCTAAATGGTGCAGGAGGCCAAGAACAGTTTTATTGGTTTTTGACGATCTCAAGGATGGTATGTCTCAAGAGGGAAGCAGCAGCCATGTTTAACTGTGCCTTTCTTTATGTTCTCTGCTCGAGTTCCCTGCTTTGTTTCTACGAATGCCCTGTCTCGGGAAGCACTGACTTCCCACCCACCACAGTGCTCAGCGCCATGCTGTGTCCCCAGCTGGCAGCTGATACCACTGGAGGCCGTGAGTGCTCACAAATCAAAGTTGCTCTGAACAATTCTCTCTGTGGATCAATCAAGGCACTCCTAACATCGATCCTAGTTGACACCCTAGTTGACTCGATAGATGGAAAAAGGAATCCCCTTGAGTGGTTTCATTCATTCATTCATTCATTCACTCACTCACTCAACAAATATATCCTGAGGGCCTGCTGTTTACGAGGCTGTGGTGAGTGCTGGGGACACATCGGTGAACAAAATGGGCAAAATCTTTGCCCTTCTGTAGATTATGTTCTGTTAGAGAAGAGAGATGAAGCTATACACGACATGCAGAAAGTGCTACTGGTGAAAATACAGGAGAGTATATAAGAGTATTTAAAGAGTGTCAGAAAATTAATGAAAAGTAAAAATCTTGGTCCCTGTTTCAAAATTAAGATCCATGTTCTTTTTGGACCTTCAGTTTTGTTTTGTTTTGTTTTGTTTTGTTTTGTCATAAAGGAGAAATAGACTCAATATGGAAAACCTGGAAAACATAGAACATGTAAGATACAAAAATCTCCCATAAACCACTGTTAAAACCACATTTATTTTATGCCTACTTGGCATCATATATTGCATGTAGTTTTGTAACTTGCCTTTGCACTTCAAATTACATGGCGGGGCTCTCCTACAGTCATAAAAATTTAATTTAAAACATCGTTTTAAATAACTGCATGATATGCCATTATATAGATGTAGCATAAATTATTTAATCATGTCCCTATTGTTGAACGTTCTGTTTGTTTCCTATCTTACAAATATGCTTCAATAACTCTCCTTGTTTCTAAATCTTTGTTTGAGATTCTGTTGGTTTCCTAGAATAGTTTCCTAGCCAGTCAGGCCACAAACACTCATTGAGCAATTATTATGTGCCAACACATTTTCTTTCACGTTTGGAATGATTCTTTTGGTACTATTAGGACTGCTTGTCGGTGCTACCCTTGATTCTGTTTACCTGACAAGGTGAGCCTGTTGCCCTCATCTCGTCTTGGCCTCAGTTGCACCTCTGGACCCAGGGCGCTCTGGTTTTATGTGAACTCCTCTCAGCATCGAGTCTGTTTTTCACCTTTATCTTGCATCTCTTGCTACCTAATCTCTCTGGGAATCTCTGCCGTGCTCTCACACCCAGATATTCTGTGTCTTACCCATTTTTTATTTTTCTTATGGGCTGAGAAGTGTGGTAGGAAGGGTCCCTGGAAATTGAACAAGGGTCCACCCTGAGTGTGTATACATATGTTGGGACATGAGAAGAGAAGGGAAAGAAGCAGGTAATCCCAAAGTATCAGTGTGTGGGAAGGTAGAAGATGGAAGTCTAGGGGGAAGCAACCAGAAACTGGCCCAGCTGCCCCTTGACCATTTCTGTGGATGGAATGGAGGAGGATTGGGTTTCAAGAGCATGTCATTGACCTGTCTCATTGACTGTCCCTAACCTGTAGACTTGAAAGCCTCTGGAAAATTCTGAGTATGCTATAGTACAATGACTGCATCGATGGCTCTAATTAATGGCCTCCTTGAATCCTTGCCCTTTGCCCTATAATTTTGCAGTCCCTTCTCACTCAGATGAGACATGATTGGCCAATCGGATACTAGCAAATGTGATGCAAGTGGAGGTTTGAAAGTGCATGCCTATTTCCGCCAACACTCTTGTGCAACTGGTTTTGCTCTCCCTCACAACTCTGACACTGCCATAAGAACATAGCAGGGCTAGCCTATTGGAGGGCTGGAGAGCTATGAGGAGGACCTAAGGCCATCCTAGACCTACCAGTCGGTCCCCTACCAGTTTGGTGAGGCCCCTTAGATCAGCTGAATGACCTACAAACTTGTCGGGGGGAAAAGCCATATATTAAGTTTGGGGGTTGTTTGTTACTTAGACATTAGTACTGCAGCATAGAGAAAAGGAGGGTGATGGGGAAGAAGACGGAAGGTACAGCAACAGAATAAAGCAACCCAGTTCTGCATTCATAGTAAGCACTGCCACATAGCAGGAATTCCACCCCCGTGGCTGCCTTTTAACCCTAGGGTCGAGTTTGGCTGCTCCTTCACTGTAGGCACACTCCCTTCTGGGTTTCCTGATGAGCAGTCCCAGGAACCAGAGCTGTCAACTCTTAGGGAGAACACGTGCCCAGAGACCAGCTCTTCTCAATTCTGAGGGAGGTTCAGGAAAGAGGGCTGGAGTCCCCTGCACTGGGCACCTGCCCAGCAGTGGCCTGATTTCCTTTTGTCCTCATCTCTACTTTTATCCTGTCTATGTGGGTGATATCCTGAGCTCAGGTTTCACTTGTCAGCCCTCACCTAGAGCAGCCTGCAAGAGACTATCCTGTTATGATCTCATTATAGTGCCCCAACACAGAGCAGCACCATTTTGGGGGCATGGGACTGATCCAGCATGGTTATCGAGCTGAATCAGTCCAGCACAAACCATGCCATCCCCACACTGTGTGCCTCCCCTGCCATGTATATGCACAGGACTGCAAAAGGCACCCCTTGGGGAATTCGAAATACATAGGGGCAGCTTCTTCAATGTACATAAACAGCCATCCTTTCTAGTTTCTTTTTCCACCAAGCTGGCTTCCCAACTAGAGAAATGCAAGTCGCCCTCCACTCTTCCCTCGATATTACATGGTGGTTTCTATCTCATTATTATTGCATTATATGTAGCACATCTGTTACTGGTCAGGAGCCAAGTATTTAATTCTATTAGATACATCTATACAGCGAAGTGATAATCTACACCAGGTTTGTGGAACAAGTACTTAATACTTGGCAGCGAGTAGCCAAAGACTTCATGCACAAGCAAGAGAATGTAGGAGGCCCGTCGTAGCTGAGGGTCACAGCGGCCAGAAAGCTTGGCTGCATTCTTCCCTGAACCAGCATTCCAGTGTGGGAAAGAAGTCAGTCATCGGCTTGCTCCAACATCTGCAAGATATTGATGGAGAACCACGGAGGTGGGGATGGGAGCGGGGGGGAGAGGGGAAACGTTTACCTAACCAAATGCTAACTCTTCCAAGGGGACTCATGTCAGCGCAGACTAAATGATGTGCGAGTTTTAGGAACATGTGGTAGTATTTACCCCCCAAGAAACGGACATAGATTTGCATCTTGTTCAGGAACGGCAGCGCCTTAGACGTGCCCTCTGCAGTGGCCTCTGAGTTCCTACTCGTGTTTCCTGGCTTCATCTCTGCACATCAGAGAATGGGTTTGCGCTCGGCACTGGGAAGCAGAAGTGGGTTCTGTGTGCTGGGACCTCCGGCCAGGACTCTGACCTCATGGAAATGCAGGTTGGAACAGCTCCACTCTCTCCTAAACACCCCATCTTACACAGGACAGTACACAGCCACGCTTGCTGCCTGGGCGTTTGAACTGGCCGGCTTTTGTCAGCGTGTCCATCCAGTATTTTCACCCATAGGGCTAGAGAGATGGGGAAGGAATGATGATAGGATCTATGTTTCGTTTCCTCTTCATCCAGAAGGAAGAGTCATTTTTTAAAATCTTAAAATTGATGAAGGGAAGTGGAGAGGGGCAGGTCAAGGAGAAATCATGTCCCATATTTCATCGAGTCCAAGTAAGAAGTCATCCATTTTAAGATGTGCGGTTATTTTACATACCACTAAGAAAAAAAATTTAACTCTTCAACTATCACATGCCATCAATTAAAAGACATCCCAATTTCAGAGATGCTAAAATATGGAGAGAAAAATGTGCATATTAGGATGTCCAACCCCAGGGCTCTCCCAAAATTGGCCACTTATGAGTCATGTGATAGTGGGCAAATTATTTAAACTCTCTGTGCTTCAGTTTCCTCATCTGTGAAATGGGAATGGTGAAAGCACTCACCTCGTACAGATGTCGCAAGAATTAAACATTAATGTATGTAAAGCACTTAAAGAAAGTGCTCTGTGTTTACTAATTGTGTGACCTTGAATATGTTGCTCAATATCCCTGAGCCTGTTTCCTCAGCTACAAAATGCAGGTGGCAATACCGTTCTGTTCATTTTCATTTGATGCGGAATAACGCCTGCTCTTGCACTAGCCAGGGATGTGGGAGAATAAGGTAGCTGTTTAAAGGAAAGAGTTCACTAAGGTGAGTGGACTCACATGTCAGCAAGATAACCCATCCTTCCTTGTTGAACCTACTGCCCATGGCAGGCTGTCCTCCCTTCCAGGGGTTCAGGGGAAAGACCTGGTTTGTCACTGGCTACTTGTTTTTGCAGTTGACATGAACTACAATTACTTAGTATCCCAAATATGGTAGATTTGTGCCCTTTGTCCCTGGGTTGCTTTAAGAATTATTCACCAAACAGTTTCATATTTAGTATCATGGCTAATGTTCTCAATGGCCCTGTAAGAAAGGTAGAATAAGTATTATGATTCCCATTTATCGAAGGGGGAAACTAAAGGCTAGAGAAATAAAAATGACAGCCCCAAGTCATAGAAAGCTGGTTTTCTTGGAGAGATAACTCATAATGCTTATGTTTGAGTGATATACTGTACTTATGGATGCTTTATTCAGTGTCTCTCCCTGTATTGGCAACCCCTTCCTGTTGATACCAGGCTTAGCCAGGTGACTTCATTTGGGCAGTGAAATGTGAGCTCTATCCAAGAAGAAGCTGTAAGAGCTATGCTTGATTTGCCATATGTCTTTTTCTTCTGCCACAAAGTTGGCAAAATTTCAGATAGAGGCAGCTTTATCAACTGAGTCCAGTGGTGAGGACAACAGGGAGCTGCAGTTGGCCCACAGTGAACTTGTAGCATGAGCAAGAAATAAACTTTTGTGATTATAAGCCATTGAGATTATGGGGATGTATGTTACTACAGCAAAATCGAGCCTACTCTAACTGATATGGTCTATTTTCCAAAACACCCTCACGTGTAAGACCCGTACCTTCTGTCCTCCATGAAACATTTACTCCTTTAGAAGAAGGTACTTCAAGTGGCCTGATAATGGTGACCTCTGCTTCTTATTTAGCACACACCTCTCTTCTTTATATAAACCTCTCTTTCTATTACCTCTCTCTGAGCACAAAATCAAATCATTCTGATCATGGACTAAAACAGTACAGTTTTAACAATCATGGATGCCTCTTGTTATGAATTGAATTGTGCCTGCTCCCCCCAATTTATATGGTAACTCAACATGTGACCTTCTTTAGAGATAGGGTCTTTACAAAGGTCATCAAGTTAAAAGGAGATCATTAGGGTTGGGTCCTGACCCAATATGACTCGTATTCTTACAGAAGGGGGAGATTGGACACAGAGACATGCATTCAAGGGGAATGCCATGTGAACATGAGGATGGCCAACTACAAGCCAAGGAGCGAGGCCAGGAGTAGCTCTTCCTCTCACAGCCCTCATGTGAGACAACATGTCTTCTATTATTTAAGCCAACCACTTTGTGACACTTTGTGACACTTTGTTATGGCAGATCATGGAAGTGGTAGCAAATTAGATCAGAATGAGAAGAAATTTGGAAAATAAAAAGTGGGAGTAGGGGGAAGGAGAAACACTCCAGGCAAAGATGTGGCATCTGGAGTGGGAAGCACACCTTGTGAGTTTGAGGCCTGGCAGGTACACTAGTTCCACTCGTGTGTAGGGTGGGGGATGGTGGGAGAAGGTTGGTTGAGGTCAGGTCATGGGAGGAAGCCCTTGTTCTTGACGAATAGCCTAACACTGAATGCTTTCATTTTTGAGAAGCAGAAACAGTTACAGCTTTCTGAGGAAGAATTCTCTGGTGGATTTGGGATTTGCAACTGGTCAAAATTTAATCAGGACCAAGTCTAGTGGAGCAAAGGCAATCATAAGTTGGGACAAAAAGTAATAAATCAATGAGCAGATTTCTAGAGTGGTTGGCTTATGTGAAATAAATCAATCTCCCTCTGGCTACAGGTCAAACTTCTGATATGTCTCCTCACTTGGCAGTGATACCTCAACCAGCACCCCAGGAACTGAATCTTGGCAGGCCTGGAAGCATCCAAGTAGATCCATCTCTCCAAATCCTGGTGTCAGCCCCATTTCTGAGTCAGTCTGTCCAAGTCAGGCAGAACATTGCACTCCTGCCCATGGGGCCTGCAAGGAGTTAACCTGACAGTGGGGAGCCCAGCTTGGGCCTGATCTTCCGTGTAGGCCCCACCTATGCCCATGCGACATAGCTTCTGTCCACCTTCCTGGGTTTCCATTTCAGTTTCCCCACCACTCTGAATTCAGGGCACTGAGTATCAGCAGAAGGCCTTAGGCCGTGCTGCCCCAACCCCCGCAGGCTTTCTTCCGACAGGACGGACCCTTGCCTGAAGAACTATGGCGATATAGTCCACTCCCCAGATACATCTCCCATGAACACCGACTCCATCCAGTCTGGGTTTGCTGTGTCAGTTTGCATAATATAAAAATTAGACAATGGGTTACCCTTTTGAAAGGCACCCTGGGTCAGTTTCCAGTTGGCTGCCCCGCCCAGACTACCAAGGACCTGAACACTTCGCTTGGAGTGCCTTCCCCCAAGATATGACCGCGAAATTTCCTTTCCAGGGAGAAGGCGCTGGCCAGCTCTCGCAGGATCCTCAGATGCATATGGAGGGCTACGTGCCTAGTTTTGAAGGTGCCTGGGGACCTGCAGATAAATGATGGCACTCAGAAGCCAGGGCTCACGTTACTGCAGAACTGCCCACACTGGCTTTCCTCACCCAAAGTGCCTTGGCAGCAGATCCCCTTCCAGCTGCACGCCTCTTGCCTAATGGGGAGCCGGTCCAGCGCTCTGGAGCGAGGGCCACGAGATCCAAATCCCACTCCGAGCCAGTGAGTGACAAGCAGCTAATTTCCAAATCTGTGCAGCGGATATTTTTTCTTCCTTCAGCCCTCTGGGAGAGAAAATGATGCAAATGAAATACCCCAAGGGGGTGTAGCTTGTTGTAATTTATGATTAATCTTGAAAAACCACATGAGCTAAGCATTCCAGGCCTGGAGCTAACCTAAAACCAGGAACATGATACCACTCACTCACACGCCCGCTCGCTCACTCCCTCCCTCCCTCCCCCACAGAAATCCTAGGTGTGGTCACACAATGCAGATCCCTTGCCTTTCAAGCCAGCAGAGGATAACTTTGTTGGGAGCAGCTCAGAGAAAAGCCACCCTGGGGTCTTTCTTGGAGAAAAGCTCCTCTAACCAGAATAATTGTCCAATGCATTTTTATAACATTTTGCTTTTTCAAATACTTGATTTTATTCTTCATGGCAGCCTCCTGTTGGAGAGCATCTCAGCCTCTCCGAGTCCAATAAAAATTCTTCTGGAAGCATGTTTGGGCCTATGACTGAACATGGATGAAAATAGTGATGGGACATGGTATCTGGGGACCATGCCGCCTCATCAAAAGTAGAGCATGTAAGTGTCCTGAAGAGGGCTCTTTCCTAGGTGTCCACCTCTGACTGTGAGCAAGTCATTTTACTCCTCAGGCTTCTGTTCCTTGTCTCAAAAATGGGACTGACATTGTTCGCCCCGCCTCCAAGATTGCTAGGGAAAATAAAGTCCCTCTGGCAATAACGTCATCTATTTGTGCCTCAGTTCTCCCTCTTGGGGGTTTTTAAATGAAAATGAAATAAGCGAATAGATGTACGTGCTTAAGATCACGTTTGCACACAGTACATTCCGAATAAGTGTTGGGCGTTATTTCTATTGGTTTCGAAGGAAGCCACATTAAAGACAGTAAAAAGGCACCAACAAAAAGATGATGAAGATGGCACCAACCAAAGCATGAATCGCCTCCTATTAGCTCTTCATTCAGACTGCAGCCAGCTGCCGCCCTCACACACCCAGCTCGCCTGGCAGTGAAGGAAGACAGTCAGATAGGGCTGTTTTGGGTCAGAGGACATTTCAACATGACCCCATTGAGGTTGAGCCATCATAAATACAAAAGCACTTTAAGAAGAATTAACAAGTAATGAGGACAAGTGATCTGCAGCCCCTCTTCCTGCCTGAACCCAATCTTGTCCTTGACACTCACCCCCTTGGAGTTGAGGAGGAAGTGTTGCTATTTTTGCTTTTCTTGTTAATAATTTTTTTCTTAATTGAAGTTTTAAGCATCTGTTTTCTAGGCTGTGTTGGAAAATCCGGGTCAGCGTGGTGATGTCAGATGTCTGTCTCCTCCGTGGACCACCCAGTCTGCTCTTCTGGCGCTGACTGCAGGCTCACTGGCCTAGGAGGTCCTGAGGAGGTAAGTCAAGGGCCGTGCTGGACCAGTTTAGCCTTAGGAGAAGGAAGTAGCATTATTGGCCACCAGCTTGGGAAAGCCTGAGGTGGGGTGCTGGGGTGTCCAGGATTGGAAGGCATTTAGATTAATTGGCCACCATTTACAGCTTCGTTTTCAGCTCTGATTTTAATTAGCTGCTTCCGGGTTTAATCTCCCAAATGTTCTGCCTCCATCCTCGTTTAATCCTGCAGTCTGGCGGGCCCTTATTTATGCTCGTCAATACTGTTTACAAACATGAAAGCCACCCAGCAGTGTTTGAACCTTAGGCGCCGCCATTGGTTATCGATAAAGAATGGCAGATTTGCAGGTGGCACATCAATACGACCTGGTCAATATTCCACACGCGGGCAAGATCTAGGCCTTTCTGCATGGTCCGGGGGAGGATGTTGCCATTGGCAGGGGCTCAGGGCCACTTGTCTTGGCCCTCTAGTACCACCATCTTCTTTCCCATTCCGAGTCCCTCAGTGATCTCCTGTGGGCCTGATCTGGTTACTGAAGAAGCTTCCTGTTGCAGCTGAGGAGAAAGCCACCATCTGGAAGGAAATCTTTTTCCCAGCAGATGCAGAGGGCACGGTCCTCATGGGGTACTAGACTTGGAGTCAGTTTTCTGCCAGGCTCCCACACTTTTAAGTATGATCTGGGGTGGGTCAGAAGCTCTCTTGGACTCCCTTTTGAGTCCAGAAAATATCAGTCTCAGTGGTTAAACGTGATCACTTGTACAAAAGTGTGTGTTTGTGAGCTGTGAAGGGCCACACGTGTTGTGCAGTGGTTTCTGGAGCCAGCCGGACAGAGGTTCCACGTCCAGTTCTGCCACCCATTGACTGGGTGTCCTCAAGCGATTTATACAACCCCTCTAGCCCTTAATGTACCCAGCTGATGAATCGACTTAAAAGTGCTACCAACCTGGAAGACTGTTTGAGGACTAAATGGAATTAAATATTAAAGACTATTGTAGCCTCGTACTTGGACCTAAGAAACACTTAATACATATTAACTGTTGCTCCATTAAGTCGGCTAATTTCATTAAATTATTATTATCATTATAACAATTACAATTCCCAGGTCTGCCATTTCTTAGCTAAGTGACCTTGGAACACTTAATTTCCTTCCAGAGCTCTGGTTTCTTCAGATGCGAAATCTGGTTTGCAACACTAACCCCTCAAGATTCTCTGAGAATTCAAGGAAACTACTGTGTAATCCATGGACCAGCCTCTATTAGACGCTCTGTGCATGTTAGTTCTCTTGCCCTGATTTTTGTTTTCTCTCTTAACCTTCTGTGGAGAGATGCAAGCCTCCCTTCTTTTTGCAGTATTCTTTGCAAATCTGAAGGAAGCATGTTTAGCCATTTAATCACAAGCCAGGGTTGGAAAATCACTCCACTCGGGAAGGGCAAGCTTTCTAGGCACCGGTGTCCGGATGTGAGAATGGGGCTGACTTGCCTCGAGGAGCAGCTCTGGAGGGCACTGTCCACAAGCAGCACCCCATGAGTTCTTCGTGTTTGTTTCATTGTCACTTCCACGTCTCCTCTCTTCTCTCTGTGTTCCATAATGTGATCTGTGGGGAGTGGCTTTATTAATTCAGGACTTCATTTTCCAAAGTTCCCACCTGGGACTCCAACTTCCAAAGGGGTGAGTCCCACAGCCCATGTTTTATGTAACTGAGAAATTGTGTTTCTAAGACTTCTGCCTTCACATCCCCCCAAGCTACATGTTTAGCATCTGTTGATGCGCTGAGAGGACCCGGGTTATTATTGAGTGTTTTAACTTCCTGGGTGGTTTGGGACTAGTGCATTCCCCAACTGCAGTGACTGCTAAACAAACAATTAAACAACTGCCTTCCAAGAGGGCGACCAACTCATCTTGATTTACCTGAGACTTTCCTCCTTTGAGTACTGAAAGACTGTGCCCAAGGACCCCTCCGTCCTGGGCGCACTATCGCAGTTGATCACCCTTCCTTACAGAGCGGCCAAATGATCTTCCCTTTCAGCTGACGATGAAATAAAAGAAACTAGGGACTCATTGTGGGGTTTCTCTAGCAGAAAGGAATAGGGACACTCAAAGAGATACTGGGCTCCCTGCTCTGAGAACAGGACTCAGCTTCTCTTCCCTCACAGAGCATAGGAGGCAGGTTCCTTCCTAGGAGGAATTCTGTAGAAAGTGCTAGATGATATGAATGGTAAAATAAGGCATACCATTCAACTTCTTATAAAACATTAACACCCTTTTTTCTCCACCCCGCAGTCCTCCTCCGAGTCTTATGTGAGACCCCCGGGGAAGAGCAGTGCCCAAATAAACATGAAGAGAATTTTGATATCTCTCTGAGCTGAAGAGTCATAAAGACTCTTTCTCTGAAACTCTAGTCTCTGAGACTCTGGTCTCAGAGAAAGAACAGCAGAAGCCACTCTACCAAATATGTTAGAGAAATCTGAGAATCATTTAAACATAAGCAAAGCAAACCAAGTCAAAGATAACTGAAGATAAGATCCTGGTGTAGCTGATGTTTGTGTGGACTTTAGATTTTAAAAGACTGAATGAAATAGGAGAGGAAAGCAAACACAGTAGCTAACGTTTCCTGAGTAATTGGTGCATGTCAGGTGCTGCTCTAATCGCTTACATGCCTTATCTCGTTTCCTCCCCGCAGCAGCCCTAAGAGATAGGTACTATTATTATTTGTATGTCAAAGATGAAAACATGAGTTTCAAAGACATTGAAGTAACTGATATACGGCTGCACAACTAGCAAGTGTCAAGGCCAGAAAGTAGACGTGGGTCATCAGGGCGCAGAGACATGGTCTTGACCAGTGGGCTGTACTGCCTGCCGCTGTCGTGTCTTTCCAGCATAGTCAACCTCACCAACTGTCCCCATAGAGTTTTACCACGATTTCCTGAAAACCCTTCAGAGATACTTTGCTGGGGATGAACCCAAGCAGTCAGTTGTTATTTTAACTCTGGCTGGCACACACACGCGCGCACACACTCACACACACACACACACACACACACACACACACACACACACACACACAAATATATACACGCACCTATGAGTAAAAATGCAGAGATTCATGTGGAATCACTGTAACACATGCAGCTTTTCTTTTAACTTGGAGCTTTCTGTGCACATGTTTTAGTGACCATGAGCCAGGAGTTGGGTACAGCAGTCTGAATTTTGAGGGCTCTCCTAAGGAGATTGGGAGAGGAGCAATGAAAGGTGCTGGAGTATTGAGGGAGAGATAAGCTCATGCATAAGGCTCTGTATGGGTCACAGTCCCTCCCTCTCAAGTCTTAAGGAAAGTTATGATTAGAGGCCTTGGAAAGAGCAAGGAACTAAAAATCAGCGTGGGGCCCACCTGAGGCATCACCCCAGGGGCAGACGCACAGGTCTTCATCAGAGAAAGCTAGGAATTAGAAGTCTCTGGGAGGAGGGCTCTGGACTTGGTGGCTGAGCTGGAAGGGCAGACTGTTGATTGGGATTGTGAGTCAAGTTCACCTAAGTCTCTCAGGGTATGATGGTCCCATGTGGTGTCTGGGTCATACACATTCTTTAAGACCCCGAGCTTGTGGCCATATGATTTCAGAATCCCAGACGCTGGTAGCCCACAAGAGTGCTGTGCAGATATCTCTGCCAGAACCTCAGGGAATAGCAAAATCTGATTCTGTCACAAAAGTCTTTTGAGTTCCTCTCTTTTTCCTCTCCCCTGCCTCAGTTTCTCTCCCTGTTTCTGCTCATCCTTCCTCTCTTTCCAACCAAAGAATACTTACCAGTTTATCAGATATTTGGGACTTGACAGCTCCCAGAAGCAATGTGAACTGAAGGTAAGGAGTTGAAACTTTCAATGTTTTCTCTCCTTATTGGGAATAAAAATCAAAGACAACACCAGGAACATGTGATCGAGAGTTGGGAGATACTTCCTGGAGGTACTCACCTTCAGCACTACATTTCTGGAGTCCTCCATGAGCTAGAAGGTACTTTATGTACCCTTGAGGAAGACTTCCTTATTGGGACAGTGTAGACTGCTCTGTATCTGGAGCTTGTTCTCTGAAATTCTGGAAAAGTTTTCTGAAACTTCCACAAGTCACTGCTGGGCCTGGTAGACAGTAACCACAGTCAAACGGGAGGCAATGTGCAGCTTTTGAAAACACCGTCTTCACAAGGTAATGCATTCGGCTGCAAATCTGGACTTTTTTCTTCCCCTCCCCCAGTTACCTTTTTTTTTCTTGCTAATTGGCAGAAAATTAATGAACGAGGCACTGATTGAGCAGATGCTCTTCATGGAAAAAGGCAGAATTGGAGTTTTTCTTGCTCTCTTTTTTTTGAACACATCAAGAAGGTAGTAACATGTGGCAGGTCAAAAATTAAGAGAAGGTAACAGTACAGATTGTAAAGAACACAAAGGAGTTGGTGTGTGTGTGTGTGTTCTCTTTTGTTTTAACTTCCTTATTTTTTTTTTAAAGCTCATATTCGGCTGTAGCTCATAATTAGCAGTTAGGCCTCTGGGACCTAATTAACCAATTCAATTAACAAAAAAAGCACACAAGTCACCCTGACATTTGTCAGCCATTAGGAGGGATGTCAGACTGGCAGTTTCAGCCAAAACATTAATGGTGATTAGCTCATTTGTGACTCATTTTACTCTATTATTCTCCTGGAGAAGCCGCCCCTAAGCCACACAGCCCAGAGCTGTGGACCAGCAGCTTGACCTTCAAAGGTCAATAGAAGGCTTTCTCTGAGCTCTCCCACTGGGTCAAGGGGCCCCATCTCAATCTTAGTTAAGGTGTACCTACACTTTTCCTGAGGTCTCACTAAGTCCCTTCGGATAAGCCCCATACTCTTGGCTATTTCTCCATGGGATGAGAATTCAGCAAAGGCTTCTTCATGAGGAACAAGGCTTTTCAAATCTTATTACTATTATGATTTTTGGCC